>JAEMWC010000589.1:387500-558771 GCA_016490735.1 Pachyseris speciosa
TAAGGACAAAGCCGATTTTTTGTTTGTCTGTCTGTTTTTTTTCCGTTGTTTTTATTTTTATATTGCTATTAATTATATTACTCAGGCCCGGCCAGGGGAGGGGGGTAGTGGGATACCAGTATACACGGTTTTTCCCCAAAGGATACCAAAATACCTTAAAATTGTAAAACGTGTAATACTTAATACCTGAAATTATCTTGAAGCATTTAATTCATGTCTGTATACCGAATACCTAAAATTCAGGAAGAAACAGATACTTTATACTCGAATTGTAACACAAAAATACCATATACCTGAATTAAAATGGCTCTAGATACCGTATACCCAAAACCCCTGGCCGGGCCTGATTACTAAGGAGCTGGAAGAAATTGTACTTGAAAGTAGGATATACCTGTCATAATGAAGCACTGACATGTCTTGAAATGAAAGCATATAGACATGCCAGCTGTATAAAATTGAAAATAAGAATGGAAAATAGCTATTCCTTCATTTATCTTTTATATAATGTATTACTTTGATTGACGAATTGTGTTTTCGGTGTCATTTATAAGATTTGTGCGGCGAAAAAATGGTATGAGCCTGCGATCAAATTTTTCTTCCATCAGGGAATGTTCATGCTAGTGTGCATGGACCAGGAGGAAGGTATCGAGTCGAAAACTGAACAAAACTCTGATCAAATTAATGTAAATTATATTTGCAGTCAACAACTTACGTCTATGGACACATTGTTGAACAAAACATAAAGTAAGAAGACTTCTGGTAAACACCGCTGACCTTTAATCTCCCAAGGCATAAAGAACATAAGGTTATTTTCGCTTCCACCTTGAAGACAGTTGTTTTCTTCCAGCTTTGCTCCGTAAATTGGGGAAAAATCATTGGCTTATTGAAATCTACTCTAGATAATGCATTTTTTCATCGTTTGGAGCGAGTGGTGAAGTCTGATTGAGGAGTACAGCAAAGCGAGTCGAAAAGTGAAGAAATGGACCAAACCGTAAAGTAAGCTTCAGTTCGACTCAGTTTGTTTCAAAATTCATGGTCATAAACGATTGTTTTCATCAGAGGTTTACTCAACAGACAACATCCTTTTAATCTGACAACTGTTTCGGTCTTCTTCTGGTTTTTCTAGCGAACTGAGGGACTGTCAGTTTTAGCAAAATTTAAGAAGCTTGATTTTCATATTGTTTTTGCTCACAAATTTAAATGGCGGAGACAATGTGTAATTAAGTCACCGTTTTATTCTATGCAGAATAAACATAATAACAAGCGATATACACGGAGGAAAACTAGAGTAGTAGTTTAACATTTGGTATAAGTCTCAAGTTGTGGTGTTTAATTGCACTTCAGAAATAGTGTTTTGAATTTTGTAGTTTTCACAACAGTTTTCTAGTTCAAAGTTGGGTTCTAAGGCATCAAAAAACATTCGGTGTTCCCATGGCAACAGTTAAGTTTTGACCTCAATAATGGTCATTTTTGAACATCCCCCATGAAGGTCTACTTTCATGTAGATTTGAGTGGGGGGTCAAACTTTTTCATTTCCCACTTTGTTTCATTCTTACAGAGAATTGCTCTTAACACGTAATCGCAATGAATCCGCGTAAAATTAAGGATTAGTATCACTTATGTTTTGCGCGACGAGGGCAATTTCAGCAGCTTTCTGAAAACTGGAACAAGTGACATTTACTCGGCCCCATGCGATTACCTATCCAAACTATCAGGATTGTTTTCCTTTTTCTCTTTTCTACGACATTTAAGCTTATGTCTAAGCTTAACGTACTATAAAATATGTTTGTTAAGTCCCGGCTAAAAGATCAAACATTTTAATCCATTATCGTGTTTGTCAAGCATAACGTTTGGTGGCTAAACGCAAAACAATGTTTGACCAAACACGGGACCAAGTGAGTCCAAAAACAATGATTTTTGCGTATTATTGCCGCTAAAATTTTTTACGTTACGTGGCTCATTTGGTTGCTTTTTACCGTTTGTGCACGATTTGTTTGTTGGGGTGGCTAAACGATCAAACATTTGTTGGTAATGCGAAATTTTGGATGAACATGTTTGATATCGATCAAACATGGAAAGCCATTTAATGGCGCACTAGGTTGCTAAACCGTCAAACATGCTCGTCCAACGATGTTGGATGAAAATATTTGATCATTCTTTGATTGCTAAATTTGTTTTTGAACAAACACACGCGTCGACTGTATTGTTTTCTTGTAATGTTTTGATGTTTTTGAACCGCGGTCAATTCCTGTTGACTACTCTAAACATAAAATATTGGCGCCAGGAAAGCCATGCTGTGTTGCTCAATACCAGTAAAAAAAATAATAATCGTGGAGCTCCGCTTTTAGGCTTGGCTAAATGTATATATTAATTAAAATATACTAACAACAAAAATACATCCGATTACAAGGGCTCCCGGATATAAGCCCCCTTCTAGCTTTTCTTGCTTTTAGAAAAGCTACCGACCCGGGGGGGGGGGGGGGAGGGGGAGTACTAAAAAAATTAATATGGGGAGGCTCCGACCCCTTATCCTTTTATATACCATTTTTGACAGAAAACGTACTCCTTTCGTATACCTTTCATTGACAAATGGTACCCCTTTCGGATACTTTCGATTCCAGGGGTGGGGGGGAAGCAACTTCCCATACATTCTCTTAAATGAAATCACAACTGGCAAAGCAATCATGGAGGCATCAGTCAGCGGATTCGTGTACTACGCATGAGCAGAGTTTGTCATCCCAAAGGAGACCTCCATCCCGAAGTGTAAAAAAGGAGAAACATGGCGGCCGATACCAGTGAGAAATTTTAGTTTATTCATCGATTTTTTTTATTTCGAAGCCCTTCAATTTGGAAGATTTACCTCTTCGCGGACGTCGTTTTTAACGCACGGTAGTTTCTCCGAGATCAAGGTAAGGCAACATTTTGTAAATGTATATTTCATCGCATTAAAAAAGCCTCTTGAGCTTGTAATTATAAGCTTATTGGCTTGGTGGTAAAACAGGATGGTGAGCAAGCAGTAATTATCCCCGCCATATAACTCGCAATTTTTCAAGTCCCACTATTTTTTTGTCTTTGTAAAATGTCAATCGGGTGTTCTATTTATGGTATTTCTAGTAGAAACACTTACTCAGAGACAGACATTTGTTTGTGCTATTTGATAATGCACACATGTCATCGGCTACCCCGTGGGGTCAACCCCCGGGCCAACCAGGGGGATTGTAAAATCAGTTAAGCAAACTTGAGGAATTTCCCCTGGAAAGTCCCCTGGGTGAGGTGTCTCTCAGCTGAAAACCCCCATGACATCCTTTTGAAACTTGTGAATTCTCCCACCCCCTAATCTTTGATTGTAAAACAATGTCGAGATTTCCCCTTACAGCTGTACCTTTAGGCAAAGAATCCCATCCATCTCCTTGTATTCCTCCACATATCTCCCTAGAAGGCCCGGGAATCGACCCCACGGGGAAGCCAATAACATGTGCATAACTAAACCTATGTTTTACTTTGTAGTTTTTTCAGCCAGCATTTCTTACCGCCTATAAAAAGAAATACTTTGGCGAAAACAGAATTTTCGGAAAACCTACTTTCATTGAGTGTTATGCACCTATCAATGGCTTGCCCCAGGATGGGGGAGGGGGCAACCCACGGGAATTAGACTTCCACAGTGGTCCCCAGGGTGGGAAATTTGACTTGACTGCCATTTTGAAAAGTTTGTTAAGCTAGTGCCTGGGGTGGGAATTTGACTTCTAATGGCTACCCAAGGGTGGGGAAATTGACATTATTTTGAAAACCTGAAAATGTCAAATTTCCTGTGGGTTGCCCACCCTCCCCCCCCCCTCCCCAATCCTGGGCTAAACCATTGATAGCTGCATTATACTGTGAGGCATTTAAAATTGTATTGTGTTGCCTACAAATCCCACTCTCTTAACTCTTTGTCTCCCGGCTTACCAAATGTCGTTCCTGTGGGAATGATGGCTTTGAAAACCTACATCTTTCCCAAATCCTGGACTATGATTGAAATGAACCACTGTCGTTGCCAAAAGGTCACTTTTGTAGACTTTAATTATCAAATGTTCAAGCAAGCAACCGTGGACAATAATCCTGCTGGTATACGTTGGATCAAACTGGTGATCTGATCGGCGTAATAAAATCAACAGAGAGTATAAAAGCAAGGGCCGATACAACGTAGAATGGTTTTAAGTTTTGTGTACACACAAAACTTTTTTCACCCTGGAAACTGACCGAAACTCCCAATTTTCATTTAGTACGACTAGTACTGTTTATTCTCTTGCAAAACTAAAATCACCCTCCGACAGCAACAAAATTCACACGACTTTAGTCTCAAAGTTTTGAAAACAAAAATACCTATTGAGGCTAAAAGTTTACATTGGCAGCAAACTTCAACTCCAGTTCTTGCAATCTGTTCCACATTTTCCTGCTCACTTTTTTAGCGTGACCCCGATAACGCTATTTGATTTCACTTGCTCTCACTGGTCTGTCATGTTCACGTTTGTGACCCAAAGGAATTAAATATGGGAAACTCTTGTATAATGGGTGAGTGAAAGTCCGCCAATTTCCATTTGAGAAATTTTTTATAAGTGTAGAGCCACCCGGTCCTGCTGACAAAATATTGCACCAATTAATACATTATTTACAAGTTAAAACTCGCCAAAATTGCCATGTGAGGTCCCGGAATCCACTCACGAATCGGCTAAGGACACAACTTCACTCCATGCATGGCCATCAGTCGCTCGAATACTTTGAGCGGCCATATTCATGTGAAATTGCTTCTCACCTCTGTTTTCTTTCAAAGGATTGCCTCTACCTATCAACCCAGCTTTATGATACCAGGCAGGGGGCTTCTGAGTTGGAAAATGGCTCGAAAAACATACTTATAAATCAAATACCCAACGAATTGTAGCTGCAGTGTTCGTTTAGAAATAAACAACAGCTAGCGTGACAAGTGTGACAACAAAGATAGAGCCTTCGGTGTTGTGGGCCAGCGAAATCTCCGTGTTAACCCCTTATATGGAGTAGCCAGGTCGATTTGACCTCCTACAGTACCGCTCAAATGTAAGTTACCACCTCTCGTCTCGTTTCTCGCGAGACAGTTCCCGTTTCCTGCGAGGCGAGTCTCGTTTCTCGCGAGAAGGTTCTCGTTTCTCTCGAGAATCACTGAAGCGTTCAGTATGGAATATATTACTCGTAAGAAGCCGGTTCCCACGTAAAGGTCGCTACCAAAGTGATGGAACCGACCGACGAGACGATAGAAAAAGACACTTCACGGCAATTGTTGGCGAGCTTGAAAATTATTTCGATATCTCTGGTTCTATTTGGCACAATTGGATGATTCAAACGCTGAAATAGTCCAAATTTACGGAAAAAGTATTTAATCGAAGTTTTTACAATGCGCCGTTAACATTCATTTAATTTTTGACAGGGAAAAGTTTGCCCTCTGCGTGCGCTGGCGAGACAATCGAGAAAGCTCTTTGAAATTTCACGGCAAGCCGGCGAGCTTTGAAAAGTATTCGATATCTCTGGTTCTATTTGGCACAATTGGATGATTCAAACGCTGAAATAGTCCAAATTTACAGAAAAAGTATTTTATCGAAATTCTTACGATGCACCGTTAAAATTCATTTAATTTTTGACAGGGAAAAGTTTGCTCTCGGCTCGCACTGGCAAGACAGAAAGCTCTTTGAAATTTCACGGCATGCCGGCGAGCTTTGAAAACTATTCGGTATCTCTAGTTCTATTTTGCAGAATTGGATGATTAAAACGCTGAAATAGTCCAAATTTACAGAAAAAGTGTTTTATCGAAGTTCTTGCGATGCGGCGTTAAAATTCATTTAATTTTTGACAGGGAAAAGTTTGCCCTCTGCACGCACTGGCGAGACAATCGAGATTTCACAGCAAGCCGGCGAGCTTTGAAAAGTATTCGATATCTCTGGTTCTATTTGGCAGAATTGGATGATTCAAACGCTGAAATAGTCCAAATTTACAGAAAAAAGTGTTTTGTCGAAGTTCTTACGATGCGCCGTTAAAAGAGTCTTAAAATTCATTTAATTTTTGACAGGGAAAAGTTTGCTCTCGGCTCGCACTGGCAAGACAGAAAGCTCTTTGAAATTTCACGGCATGCCGGCGAGCTTTGTAAAGTATTCGATATCTCTGGTTCTATTTGGCAGAATTGGATGATTCAAACACTAAAATGGTCCATATTTAGAGAAAGAGAGTTTTGTCGAAGTTCTTGCGGCACGAAGTTTGCTTTCGGCACGCGCCGAGGACACAAAAGATCTTTGAAATTTCACGGCATGCCGGTTAGCTTTGAAAACTATTTCAATATTCCTGGTTTTGTTGTACATATGCGGATGATTCATTCGCTGAAATAGTCCAAATTTGCAGAAAGAAAACTTTTTCGAAGTCAATCGAGGCTTCATGTTCAAAAGCGTTGTGGCTTCACTTTGTGAATAAACAGTTAACTTAGATTACGTGTTCGAAGCGTGGCTTCGCCTGTGAATGCTAGAACCAAATACAAAGTCAATCGAGGCTTCATGTTCAAAAGCGTTGCGGCTTCACTTAGCGAATAAAAAGTTAACGTAGATTACGTGTTCGAAGCGTGGCTTCTCGTGTGAATAGGTAAATCAAATAGAAAGTCAATCGAGGCTTCATGCTCAAAAGCCTTGCGGCTTCACTTTGTGAATAAACAGTTAACGTAGATTACGTGTTCGAAGCGTGACTTCGCATGTGAATACTAGAACCAAATACAAAGTCAATCGAGGCTTCGCATTCAAAAGCGTTGTGGCTTCACTTTGTGAATAAAAAGTTATCGCAGATTACGTGTTCGAAGCGTGGCTTCGCATGTGACTACGTGATCCAAATAATTATTACATTAATCGAGGCTTCAATCTATACATGAGCGTGGCGGCACCAATGTAGATATCCAGCGCGAAGTTTCATCTTTAACTCAGACGCACAGAAAACAAATGCCGATCAAGTCGATTAATACATGTAAAACAAAAATTGCCCACTGAGCACTAAAAAATATCGAACTCCAGTCTCACATCTCCGATGCTTATCTCAAGGAAAAAGTCTGCTCAACGATTTTCTCCACACACGACAATCCTTCCTGCGAGCAACCATTAATACAGAAGCGGTACTTGCAGTGCACTCGCGAGAAAAGAGAAATTTCTCGCGAGACAGTTCTCGTTTCCTGCGAGACGAGTCTCGTTTCTCGCGATACGAGTCTTGTTTCTCGCGATACGAGTCTCGTTTCTCGCGAGACGGTGGTAACTTACATTTGAGCGGTACTGTACTTTCCGGAAATTGTAAAAAAAAAATCCACGACCAAATCACCGGTAGAAAAGGAGTTAAGGAAGAGTTCTTTTGCTTGTTTGTTTGTTTTTTTGTTTGTTTAGTTTAAAATTTCAACTTCAAATGCATTTCTTTTCTTTGAGGATTTTCATGATACTCCCTCTGCCATTCACAAAGATTTATACTCCTGGGGCAGGATTCCTGCATAAAAGTGATGGAGTGCTCATCAGAAAGCCTTAAAATGAACTAAAATAGTCTGTCCAACAAACTTTTGTTTGGCTTTTAGTCAACAGACACAAAAAGTGTGGACTCACTTCACACTTTTAAATGCAGCCTTTTATGTTCCAATGTAAGCAAACTTCTTTCTTATACTCTTCCAAATAGTGGGCTGTAAGTTGAACGCCTAAATATGACTTGGAAATTGGGGTGAACTGTATTGGGAGTGGGGGGTTTCTATTTTATAAATTCCTTTAACTTGATTATATACATACTTTTATTATTATTGTGTAAGTTGGGGCTGGATTTCAATTGGGACACCGTCCTGTTTCCTGCTCCAGTTGCTGTGATCTATTTTTTCGTTATCTATTTCTTCTTTATCCATTTCTTTTTATCCAGAAAGTTACTAAACTAAACTCTATGATCAGGTTAGTTTTTGTTGTTTGTTATTTTTGCCACAACACAGACATCAATACAAAGATAATGAATAAAGAAAAAGAGAGAAGAAAGGAAATTAAAAGAAGACAAGAAAAGAGAAGAAAGAGTTTAAACACTGTAAGTGGTTCTGGGTCATTTATTTTAATTCCATTTCGGTTGAGGCACAATGGAGCACACCTGTCACTTTTTCTAGGATTCCCCCTTCCCTCCCTTTGGTTTTAGTCATAAAATTGTCAAACCAGTTTCATTTTTCTTTCTCCACTTTGTGATGACACTGAGACAAAGAAAAATGAAAATTAAACTAGTTTAGTTAAAAGTTTTCTACTCTAGGTTTTTGTGAAAAAAAAAACTAAAAACACAACAATTACATGTCTTGAGCAAATATACACAGTTTCATTTTAGGAAATTTCTATTTCTTTCTTGATGGAGTCAGTCCACTTTCCCCTAAAAGGCTTTCCTGCCATGTTCTCACCTTCTGTCTTCCACTGCATCCAATTTGCTTTCCAGTGTTGTAAACCTTTTTGTAAAAGAACAAAGAAAGATATCGTCCATCGCAATGAATAGATTTTCCACCTATGTGGGTAGCATTTCCACCATTATTGAGTCTATTATGACTATCCCATCCTGTTTTTAAGTTCCTTGAAGAAGTCCCTTGTACAAAAAGATCACTCCAGTAATGGCTCCTTGCGCGACTATAGTATATGTGTTGTAGTTCAGTTTTGTCCTTGGTTCAATAATATTTTTATTTTCCTTTGTTCTTATGTATGGTAATGTATGATAATGAGTACAAAACAAAGGATGTGAGGAAATTAAAAATTGAACCAAAACATATAATCACCACAAGCTTGTAAGTATTTCCCTGAAAAAGCTTGTTCTCTTCCAGGTGTAGATGATATGGCAGTGGACCATCATTTTTCTTAACAATTTCAAGCACAACAATGGCTGGCAGACTTTTAATTTGTGGATTGCATGTTGCTGGTGAATCACATCGTACACATTTGACCAGGTCTTTATCAGTTGTCAGGTCTTTTACACTGTATTACTTTGCTGCATGATGCGGAAGTCCAAGTTATACCCTTAGTGGCTGCATATCGCTGGAAATGTCTCGTTAGGACTGGTACTGTTACTGCCTGTCTCCAGGAAGGAAATTCTCTTCCACTACTCTTAATGTTGCCTTGGATATCTCCTTTGTTGGCTGTTGGTGGTGAGCTTGATTTAAGCATCTTTAGCTTGTCTTAATATTTATAGTTAGAAACTTACTTTTGATTTCAGTTACATGTAGCTTATTCCTGATGGAGGGTAAGATTGCCTCAAGGGAGCACTGTTTCCCTATGCCATTGATAGTACATTCTTCCATTATCAGTTCTGTTTTGTAGCCATTCCCATAGCATCATTTTGCTTTCATGAAACTTTTCATGCTTAAACAATTTGTGCATTTCCTTAAATGTTTGCATGCACTGTGACTCAGTGCTTCCAGTTGCATTAAGGAAGTGTGGATTTCTCTTGAAAATTTCATTGAGAATTACCAGTAAAGCATCTTGGTGACAGGAATTTGGAATAGCTCCTCAGATCCATTTCTGAATGAAGAGAACACATCTTTACTTGGTGTTGCATTTGCTGTGACCACTGAAGAAATTATTGCATTAAATGATGACGATCCACAAGCGCCTTTGTGTTTTTCTTCCAAGTTGTCTTTGCTGCAAACTGTTAGCAACCTGTGGCATTTTGAACAAGTATATGCATCACTTTTCTATTTCCAGTTTGTTCTTTCTTTACTAAGGAGTCAACAGTTTGCGGTGAAAACTGTGATAGTTGGTCAAGACAAGAGGTTGAACACAAGGATGGCATTTCTGTAACTGTTATGATCTCTCTAGATTTTTTCTCAGGTTCCATTTTCAGATCAAGTAACATAGGATGAGGATTATCTGGTTTTGTTATCAAGTTCCAATAATGATGGAAAGTCACATTCTGCAAGTTATCTAAAAACTGATCATCTCTTTGGACAAGGTACAGCTATATATCCTTGTTGTCTTCGGGGTCCATACAACAAGGTGGCACCATAAGCTGGTTGTGGCCCACATATTTAGCTGCAATTGAATATAATATGATGGAGGAATAGTCTTATAATGGCAAGGAAAACCCACTTTAAAGGGGCATTTATATTCAATTATGCCTTGGCCACTTGTTGGCTTTATACCTGTACTGTGCATCTCCACTAGGTCGTCGGGAGAGCAACCAATTATCTCTGTACCTTTCTGACTGATCACCCACAAGCCAGTCTCATGTACTGTAGTGTAAGGATTTGTTTGGCCAATGTTAGTCCAAGTAGGTTACTCTAGCATTATCTTCACATTATTGTTCCCCACTCCATTGACACGGAGCAGGGTTGGCGTAGTGGTAAGAGCGCTTGCCTTCCATCAATGTGTCCCCGGTTCGATTCCCGGACTTGGTGTCATAAGTGGGCTGAGTTTGTTGGTTCTCTAATCTGCTCCGAGAGGTTTTTCTCCGGGTACTCCGGTTTTGCCCTCTCCCCAAAAACCAACATTTGATTTGATTTCATTTGATTTGAGTAATGAATTGAGTTGATTAATTTGACTTAATTTGTTTCTGTATTTGCTCGGCCCCACTAGCCTTTGTGCTATAAATACGACCAAGGGTAAATAAAGGTTATTATTATTATTATTATTATTATTATGACAACTTTGCATTATGCTGCTGGGTGCTTCAACAGAATCGGAACTCATACCATGCAAAGTACATGTAGACCAGTATAGTGCAAATTCTTTCTTTCCATGGAAGCTTAACACTGTAGCCATTTTGCTTGCATTAATGTACTTTCTTCTTTCCTGAAATCATTCTCTGTTTTCTGTTTCAGATAATTTCTCTTGTCAGATACTTGAGGTGGTCAGCTTTTTGTAACATCTTATAGCTCTGCTGGTCTTTCAAGTTTACAGTTGGAAGTGAACTAACTAGGTATGTTTGGCAAATTAGGTCTTCTAGTGGCTTACTGAGAGACTTTGGACCTACTGGTAACCATTTTTTTGGACTCGCAGTATTCTGCGAGATTACCCAGGCATCCACACTTAAAGTAGGTTTGGTTTGCTAACCATTCAGGCTGTGGAGGATGGGTACAATCTTTTGCCCAGTGACCCAGCATACCACACCTGCGACATACATCATTTGGCTGTGCTTTCTGTTGTGAGTCTTTCTTTGATATGCCCTTTTTATCTGTGATACACTGTCTTGTTGCCTTTGAGTGTTTGAAGGAGGGGCTTATAATTAACCCATCCTTTGTACATAGCCTCTTCAGAAAATTTGTTATGTACATAAACATGGCCTCTTCTGTTCCCTCACTTCCACCACATATGAGGCTGGTCAAAGCTGTCCACCATGAATACACAGCATCATCTTCAAATACTCCATTCTCAGCTGTGATGTATGACTTGTCACAAAACCCAGGCAATTTAAAGTAGTTATAGACTTATATTTCTGTCTAGCAAAGTGTTAAAGTTTGTGAAGATCTCCTTGTTATTAGCATCTTTCAAAGCTTCAATTGTCTGAATTGTTATGTTAAGTAAGGCCTTGGGTAAGGCATGATGAATAATTTGCACAATTGCATGGCATTGATTTATAAGTTGTTTCTTGTGATTTGGCTCAATGGAATAATATGTTGGCAAACATGTCACATGAGTTTGATGAGCAGACTTAGCTGAGGCCTTTAAAAGTGATGCTCTAATTTTACTAAGATATTATTGCTTCTTTCTCGCAGCCTTGTTGTGTTTGTACGTTGTTGATTCCCTTGTCAATCGCATTTCACCTGGCTTCATCTGCAAAGCTGGATCATGATACATGTATGCAAGGATGATGAACCTTCCATCATGCCAAGTTCATTTCTAATGATAAAGTCAGCTACAAGGGTCTTTCTTATTTCAAAGAAGCATTGGACTATTGGTGATCCTTCTCTCCCTTTTACGAGGGAAAAGTAATTCTCAACGTCATCTTGACACATACTTTTTGGAGCCACATTGATGTAAGGGTAGTTTATGTTAAAGTACCCTATTGTGCCAATGATCCCTCTGATCATCACCAACAGATCTTGATAGGTTTTGTGGGGTATAAACTGTTGCCATACAGTACTTGAAGATTTGTAACCTCGACATTGCTGTGACTCTCTGTTAATCTCATGAAACCATGTCTGAAACCAGCGCAAGAGTGCTATAAGATCTTTCATATATGCCCCATCAAGAGTAGTTGTGTTCATTGTCTTGAAAAGCTTGTTGCACATTCTGATACACCTGTAGGCACGAGTCTGCTCAGTTTCGTTTAGCGTAAAAGGAAGATCACTCCTCTCCCTTGTGCTTGTGGTTTCTTCACTTAGTACTTCCCTTGCAGGTTTGACTTTCATTTTAGTTCTGCCATCCAAAAGTACATGTTTGTCAGAAATATGATCCCATGAGATGCTCTTTTCATCTTTCCTCGATGTGTAATTTTGATTGAAAACAAAATTTCTTAGTTTCTTGATCATATGTGGGAAGTCTGAAATCCAGTGGATATAACCTCCAGTCACTGGGTTTGTAGTCACCCAGGGAGAGCAGGTTCAGGTTTAGGTTCAGGTTCATTTATTTCACACTATTTACATAAAATTAACATAGAGAGAAAAGTATAGTTACAACAGATGATTACAAGGTAAAATAATTAAGTACAGGTTATAAAATGAGTGTGGTGGTCAAAGTAGAGAAGGTGTTCTAGTTGACCACCACCTACTTTAAAGTAAACGAAGAAATGACACTGAGCTTTATTGGGATATAGTAGGAAATGTAGGAAATGTTTGTAGAGCCTAGGACTAATGCACAGGAGAAAATTACACGTATATACACTGTACATGTAAATAAAGGTATGTGAGAGATATACTTAACCAAGTGAGAAATCTAAACAGTACAAGCTTAGCAAAAGAAAAACACAAAAAATTTACAAACAAACAACCAACAACAACAACAAACAAAAACAAAAAGAAAAGAAAAGAACAACACATCATCATCAGCAACAACAGCAGCGACAACAAAGACCAAAATATAAGCAGACAATTATTATTATTATTTTTAACTCTATTATTATTATTAGATAGTTACGTAGTATACATTTGATCATCAAACGGAACCTATATTATTTGATTGACAAGAGATCAGGTGGGCCTTATAAAGTGACTTTCCGAAACACTTTGAATTCCATGGCCCTCCATCACACACTCCATAAGAAACAATAATGTTACCATTTGAAACTTAATCCAGTGCTCGCACTAATGGTCATAGCATGTTCTTATCAAGTTTCTCGGCAGTGACACTGTAGACAGGGAATGAAGCTACTGGCCAGGCAAAATCCCCTTCAAGGCTGGTCAGGAAAAACTGACATATTTGCCTTGCAGTCTTTTGTAAATTTGTCCCCTTTTCAGTTTCTTCATAGTAGCTGTTGTCTTCATCATCAAGGTACTCCTCTTCTTCATCACTGCTTTCCTGGACTGCATGGTTATCACTACCATTTGAAGTCACCAGGGATTCCTCAAAATCGTCATTGCATAACTCCTCAACATTATAATCAAACTTCTTGGGAATACTTAAGTTCTCAAACCCTATGAGTTTCCCTGTTCTTCTGCACAATCTGATACCGTCACGTATGTCCATCTCATCCCTTCTAGTTTGTATTTCCTTCCAACAGAGCTCAAGATTTTTGTGTCAACTGGATCCGTTTTCATATCAGGCATACGGTATCCTTTAACAAGTCTCCAGGAAGGTAATGGTAGCCACTTTCTAACTGCCTCATAGCCTTTCACTGCACATTTAACTGCAAAGGCTACTGCCAGCTTGATAGTTAATGTGTCCCACCTTATACTTTTTGGTTTGGTGGGGCTATTGCTACTGTGGGCCAAATTAAGTTGATTTACTGCATTCAGCATAAATGTATACTGTACTGATTCTTTCTTCAAGATGTTGTTGTTGACTGCAAAGTCCATCATGTGAATGATATATGAAATGAATCACATATGAACTGCGGAAATGAAAATCAAATGAGGATTGATTCTCGCAGTTGTGAACGCAATTTATGGAATTGCGAAAAGAAGCCTGAAAATAATTCAGGACTTCAACGGGGTTTGAACCCTTGACCTTGCGATTACCAGTGCAATGCTCTAACCGACTGAGCTATGAAGCCACTGACGTTGGGAGCAGGTCAATTATGGGTTCATACCTTCCCATGAAAGAAATGAGTGTGAATGATATATGAAATGAAATCAAATGAAGAATGATCCTCGCAGTTGTGCATTTTAATTACCCCCTATAAAAAGAAATACTTTTGCGAAAACAGAATTTTGTGAAAACCTGCTTTCATTGAGTGTCATACTGCGAGGCATTTAAAATTGTATTTTGTTGCCTACCAATCCCACTCTCTTAAGGAAGAGTTCTTTTGCTTGTTTGTTTTGTTTTGCTTAGTTTAGAATTTCAATTTTAAATGCATTTCTTTTTTTTTTTTTGAGGATTTTCATTGATACCCCCTCTGCCATTGCCAAAGATTTATGCTCTTGGGGCAGGATTCCCACATAAAAGTGATGGAGTGCTCATCAGAATTTTTAAAACAAAGCCTTAAAATGAACTAAAATAGTCTTTCCAAAAAAATTTTGTTTGGCTTTTAGTCTTTTTCGCCTGAAAGGTGCTATGATCAGGTTAGTTTTTGTTGTTTGTTATTTCTTATTATTATTTTATTTTTTGCCACACCACAGACATCAATACAAAAGGAAAGAAAATTATAAAGAGAAGAGAAGAGAAGAGAAGAAAGAGTTAAACATAATAATTGTAAGTGGTTCTGAGTCATGGATTTTAATTCCGTTTCGGTTAAGGCAGCATGGAGCACACCTGTCACTTTTTCTAGGATTCCCCCAATCCCCTTCTTTTGGTTTTGGTTATAAAATTGACAAACCAGTTTCATTTTATTTTTCTTTGCTCCACTTTGTTATGACACTGAGACAAAGAAAAATGAAACTTAAACTGGTTTAATTAAAAGTTTTCTACTCAAGGTTTTTTTTGAAAATTAAAAATAATGAAATAAGAACCCAGCGATTACATGTCTGGAGAAAATATACACAGTTTCATTTTAGGAAATTTCTATTTCTTTCTTCATGGAGTAAGTCCACTTTCACCTAAGAGACTTTCTGGCCATGTTCTCACATTCTGTCTTCCACTGCATCCAATTTGCTTTCCAGTGTTGTAAACCTTTTTGTAAAAGATCAAAGAAAGATATTGTCCATCGGAATGAATAGATTTTCCACCTATGTGGGTAGCATTTCCACCATTATTGAGTCCATTATGGCTCTTCGCGGCTGCATTAACTGCTGGAAATGTTTCGTTATATTAATAGGACTGGTACTATTACTGATGAAAGACCTGTCTTCAGGAAGGAAATTCTCTTCCACTACTCTAAATGTTGCCTTGGATATCTCCTTTGTTGGCTGTTGGTGGTCACCTTGATTTAAGCATCTTTCGCTTGTCTTAATATTTATAGTTAGAAACTTGCTTTTGATTTCAGTTACATGTAGCTTATTCCTGATGGAGGGTAAGATTGCCTCAAGGGAGCACTGTTTCCCTATGCCATTGATAGTACATTCTTCCATTATCAGTTCTGTTTTGTAGCCATTCCCATAGCATCATTTTGCTTTCATGAAACTTTTCATGCTTAAGCAATTTGTGCATTTCCTTAATTGTTTGCATGCACTGTGACCCAGTGCTTCCAGTTGCATTAAGGAAGTGTGGATTTCTCTTGAAAATTTCATTGAGAATTACCAGTAAAGCATCTTGGTGACAGGAATTTGGAATAGCTCCTCAGATCCATTTCTGAATGAAGAGAACACATCTTTACTTGGTGTTGCATTTGCTGTGACCACTGAAGAAATTATTGCATTAAATGATGACGATCCACAAGCGCCTTTGTGTTTTTCTTCCAAGTTGTCTTTGCTGCAAACTGTTAGCGACCTGTGGCATTTTGAACAAATATATGCATCACTTTTCTATTTCCAGTTTGTTCTTTCTTTACTAAGGAGTCAACAGTTTGCGGTGAAAACTGTGATAGTTGGTCAAGACAAGAGGTTGAACACAAGGATGGCATTTCTGTAACTGTTATGATCTCTCTAGATTTTTTCTCAGCTTCCATTTTCAGATCAAGTAACATAGGATGAGGATTATCTGGTTTTGTTATCAAGTTCCAATAATGATGGAAAGTCACATTCTGCAAGTTATCTAAAAACTGATCATCTCTTTGGACAAGGTACAGCTGTATATCCTTGTTGTTTTCGGGGTCCATACAACAAGGTGGCACCATAAGCTGGTTGTGGCCCACATATTTAGCTGCAATTGAATATAATATGATGGAGGAATAGTCTTATAATGGCAAGGAAAACCCACTTTAAAGGGCATTTATATTCAATTATGCCTTGGCCACTTGTTGGCTTTATACCTGTACTGTGCATCTCCACTAGGTCATCGGGAGAACAACCAATTATCTCTGTACCTTTCTGACTGATCACCCACAAGCCAGTCTCATGTACTGTAGCGTAAGGATTTGTTTGGCCAATGTAGTCCAAGTAGGTTACTCTTGACTAGCATTATCTTCACATATTGTTCCCCACTCCATTGACAACTTTGCAGTGCTGCTGGGTGCTTCAACAGAGTCAGAACTCATACCATGCAAAGTACATGTAGACCACTATAGTGCAAATTCTTTCTTTCCATGGAAGCCTAACACTGTACCCATTTTGCTTGCATTAATGTACTTTCTTCTTCCTGAAATCATTCTCTGTTCTCTGTTTCAGATAATTTCTCTTGTCAGATACTTGAGGTGGTCAGCTTTCTGTAACATCTTATAGCTCTGCTGGTCTTTCAAGTTTACAGTTGGAAGTGAACTAACTACAGTTGTAGGTATGTTTGGCAAATTAGGTCTTCTAGTGGCTTGCTGAGAGACTTTGGACCTACACCTGTACTGGTAACCAGTTTTTTGGACTTGCAATTTTCTGCGAGATAACCCAGGCATCCACACTTAAAGCAGGTGCTATGGAGGATAGGTACAATATTTTGCCCAGTGACCCAGCATACCACACTTAAGACATACACTGCTCATCATTTGGCTGCATGCTTTCTGTTGTGTCTTTATTTGATAATTGCCCTTTTTATCTGTGATACACTGTCTTAACCCATCCTTTGCACATCGCCTCTTAAGAAACTATGTTATGTACATATAAACATGGCCTCTTCTGTTCCCTCACTTCCACCACATATGAGGCTGGTCAAAGCTGTCCACCATGAATACACAGCATCATCTTCAAATGCTCCATTCTCTGTTGTGATGTATGACCTGTCACAAAACCCAGGCAATTTAAAGTAGTTATAGACTTATATTTCTGTCTAGCAAAATGTTAAAGTTTGTGAAGATCTCCTTGTTATTAGCATCTTTCAAAGCTTCGATTGTCTGGATTGTTCTGTTAAGTAAGGCCTTGGGTAAAGCATGATCAATAATTTGCACAGTTGCATGGCGTTGATTGATAAGTTGTTTCTTGTGATTTGGCTCAATGGAATAATACGTTTGCAAACTTGTTACATGAGTTTCATGAGCAGACTTAGCTGAGGCCTTTAAAAGTGATGCTCTAATTTTACTAAGATATTGCTTCTTTCTCACAGCCTTGTTATGTTTGTAGGTTGTTGATTCCCTTGTCAATTGCACTTCACCTGGCTTCATCTGCAAAGCTGGAGCATCATACAAGGATGATGAACCTTCCATCATGCCAGGTTCATTTGTTATGTTAAAGTCAGATACAAGGGTTTTTCTTATTTCAAGGAAGCATTGTTTCTGTTTATTGATATTCAGATAGAGTTACAAAATCAATAAAAAAAATTATACATAAACACACATACACTGTATCAACTTCCTCTGCTAGCATATAGCTTAGCTAGTTGAGGCGGGCAGAGGAGAACAAACATAAGGTAATTCAGAAGGAAGAGATTAAGAAAAAGAAAGAAAAGGAAAGGAAAAGGGAAATAAATCTATATAATTGATACAAAAAAGATGAACTAGAATTATTACAATTCAACTTTACAAAATTACAAGCTTATATTAGATTTCATGACATCTTGCTTAACCCTTTCCCCCCTAAGAGTGACTTTATATATTTTCCTCTGTCTAATGCCGGGCAATTTTATTCGTCAAAGGGAGACCCCTTAGTGGTTAAAGGGTTAATTTATTAACTAAAGTAGGTGTGTCAACATAAGTATCCTCTGATTCTAAAATATGTAAAAGGAGCTGATGTAGAGAAACCATAAATTTGTGCTTAGGAAGTACTCGGATACTTTGAGGAATACTGTTCCAAATTGGACTGTTGGTGAAGTAATAATTATTCTCAACTTTATCTTGACACATACTTTTTGGAACCACATTGACGTAAGGGTAGTTTATGTTAATGTATCCTATTGTGCCGATGATCCCTCTAATTATCACCAACAGATCTTGATAGGTTTTGTGGGCTATAAACTGTTGCCATACAGTACTTGGTTCATTTATTTCACACTATACATAAAATTAACATAGAAAGAAAAGTATAGTTACAACAGATGATTACAAGATAAAATAATCACAGTACAGGTTATAAAATGCGTGTGGTGGTCAAAGTAGTGAAGGCTTTCTAGTTGAACCTCGACGTTGCTGTGACTCTCTGTTAATCTCATGAAACCATGTCTGAAACCAACGCAAGACAGCTATAAGATCGTTTATTTATGCCCCCATCAAGAGTAGTTATGTTCACGCTTTTGATAGTGTGCCCCACGAACGTCTTAAAGCGAAACTCTTTCGCTACGGCATAAACGGTAAAGAGATGTATTTAATATCATTCATTTGAACGAGGTTACATCAAATAAATAAGTGAAGTGAAGTGAAGTGAAAAGCTTGTCGCTCATTCTGATATAGGCACGAGTCTGCTCAGTTTCATTTAGCGTAAAAGCAAAGTCACTCCTCTCCATTGTACTTGCGGTTTCTTCACTTAGTACCTCCCTTGCGTATTTGACTTTCATTTTAGTTCTGCCATCCAAAAGTACATGTTTATCAGAAATTTAAGTATCAAGATATTTTGATACAGCAACTATATGATCCCATGAGATGATCTTTCCATCTTTCCTCAATGTGTAATTTTGATTGAAAACAAAATTTCTTAGTTTCTTGATCGTATGTGGGAAGTCCGAAATCCAGTGGATATAACCTCTAGTCACTGGGTTTGTCGTCACCCAGGGAGAGCATCTGTTTGACTTTTCGAAAAACTTTGAATTCCATGGCCCTCCACCACACTCTCCATAAGAAATAATAATGTTACCATTTGAAACTTTATCCAGTGCTTGCACTAATGGCCATAGCATGTTCCTTTCAAGTGTCTTGGCAGTGACACTTTAGACAGGGAATGAAGCCTCCAGCCATGCAAAATCCCCTTCAAGGCTGGTGAGGAAAAACTGACATATTTGCCTTGCAGTCTTTTGTAAATTTGTCCCCTTTTCAGTTTCTTCATAGTAGCTGTTGTCTTCATCATCAAGGTACTCCTCTTCTTCATCACTGCTTTCCTGAACTGCATAGAACCTTATCACTACCATTTGAAGTCACCAGGGATTCCTCAAAATCATCATTGCATAACCCCTCAACATTATAGTCAAACTTCTTGGGAATACTTAAGTTCTCAAACCCTATGAGTTTCCCTGTTCTTCTGCACAATCTGATACCGTCACGTATGTCCATCTCATCCCAGTAGAGTCCAAACAAACCCATAAGTTTGTTGTTTTGTATTTCCTTCCAACAGAGCTCAAGATTTTTTGTGCCAACTGGATCGGTACTCATATCGGCCATACGGTACCCTTGAACAAGTCTCCAGGAAGGTAGTGGTAGCCACTTTCTCAATTCAATTCAATTCAATTTTATTTCAACTCGTACAAATACAGTGTATTAACTGCCTCATAGCCTTTCGCTTTACATTTAACTGCCAAGGCTACTGCCAGCTTGATAGTTAATGTGTACCACCTCATATCTTTTGGTTTGTTGGGGCTATTGCTACTGTGGGCCAAATTAAGTTTATTTACTGCATCCAGCATAAATGTATACAGTACTGTTTCTTTCTTCAAGATGTTGTTGTTGACTGCAAAGTCCATCATCTTAACGACATCATCACTGCAAGGGCGAGAGTTTTCAACACCTACTTCCTTTCTTTTTCTTAGGAGCTTTGTCAAATTCCAATTATTCTCTCTGAGTTTCTTAATTTCTTTGTTCATATTTTTAGCTC
Organism: Pachyseris speciosa; assembly: GCA_016490735.1. NCBI lineage: Eukaryota > Metazoa > Cnidaria > Anthozoa > Scleractinia > Pachyseridae > Pachyseris > Pachyseris speciosa. The sequence continues at coordinate 407,806 of JAEMWC010000589.1, forward strand.
TTTCAAGAAACTTTTGATTCGATAAGAGTGACAACCTTACCCTGCTGTTAGCCAGTGTTTCACTAAGGGTATTTTGCTTGGATGTCAGTTAAAAACGAAAAGAGTTATTCCACAGTGGCGTATTGTTAAAATTATGGGGAATTGTCCAGTTGGACTCTACAATGAAGTCACAAGTGGTAGTCAAAAGCTTTTGTTTTGAGTATATCAGAATTTCCTGATTGTAAATTCCAGAACATACTTTGCACAATTCTACCTTTCTCATCACATGTAGTATGTTATGCACAAGTTGCTTATATGTTTCACCATTAATTTCATCTTCATGCAACTGAATGTCACGATCAAGCAGTCTAACAGACAGAGTGCCAGTTTCAGTGAGCAAAATTTGCCCCTCGTTGATATTGTTTTTCATTTCTTACAGAAGAAAATAACAGTTGGATTGTTCTATCACCACTGATTGCAATTTTCCAGCTGGGAGGGAGTATAAATGGCCCACGACAAGATGATGAGATGCCATTATGGGGAGGACACGCTGTTCATTAAAGGTTGATGACTGAGTGTTAGCTTGTTGCGCACGAAAATGTTTGAGGCTTTGCCTGCTTGAAAAACAAATAAAATTCTTGTTTCTGGTCGTTGACTGGACATCACTAGTAGAAGTTGTTGCCCGTAACATGAAATGGACTGTTCAAGAAGTTGGACATGTGATGTGAACAACCATATGGCCGGAAGCACTTGATGTTTTTTCTGACATGAACAGCACGGAATATATGCTATTTCACCCGTCCCATAATTCACGTGATTGTCTCTATCGCAACTGTAGTGTTCAAAACACATATGTTTGGGTTGAAGGCTCTGTCCTTTGACTTCATGACTTCCCCTACAGGCAGTTAAGGCGTAACTGCCTGCATCACTGATGCAGCCAGCCAAGCAGGACTGTTTACGGCCACAACGCACGCGCAATCGTACATCTATAATAGATGAAGGGAGGATTTTTCCTCTTTGGCAGACAAACGATCCCTCAGAATTCTCCTTTTTAATGTTAGGTAAAAATCTTTTATCTCAAAGCCATTCTCTATGGTTCTTGCCAGTGTAGTAATACATGTGTGCTCATCAAAGGGTGAACTTTCTTTTGGACAGGGAGCTTGCTATTTGGTATTTTGATATAGATAGACGTCTCATAGTTTTCGCCTGTTTTAATACCAAAGAACTCGATTTTTGCCAGCAAAGTTTCACATCGTTTAACCATTTCCTAAAAGACCTCACTATATCCAAGTGGCAACAGGGGCCGGTTCCAACAGAGCAAAGATTGTCTTGCAGGTGCTCTGTGTTGACAGTTAACGGCTGGACCTCCTTTATCTCCTCTTCATTTAAAGGGCCGACAGTCATGACATTAAAGGGAACTTCCACTCTTACAACAAATTCACGCTGAATTGTTAGAAATAATAACTGGATTTCAAATTTTGGTTTGAAACGTGGATATAACAGTTAAGTGTACAAAAAAAAGTCGATATCATTATCGCCTATTTTCGCTTTCAAATTTCTTGGGCGCCGCCATTTTGGATTTGATGACGTGTAATGGTTGCAGCTATTGTCAGGAGGCAAATGAAGCAGAAAATCCTTTGTGTTGAACAATAGGGCAACCATTACGCGTCATCAAATCCAGAATGGCTGCGCCCGGGAAATTTAAAAGCGAAAATAGGCGATGATGATATCCATTTTTTGTACAGTTAGATGTTATAGCCACGTTTTAAAAATAAATTTGAAATTTAGTAATTATTACGTACAATTAGATAGACAGATAGACTTGGTAAAAAAAACTGTTGTTCCGGAATTTGATGTTATAGTCAGGTCCAGGAGACACTGCACATTCCCAGCTGAAAGGATCGCAGTCGACGTTGAATACAGGACAAATTCAAGAATGGAAAGTAGTACTTCTGGTGGGTCGAATAAAATAACATCTTTTTAATCTTCTTTTCTTCAGATCTTCCCAACCCAAAACGTCGCGCTGATATACAGGAAAGTTTGCAAAAGCAGTTTTTCGTGTTTCGGCGAGAAGAACACGTTCCCAGTAGATATTGTGTTGAATGAAATTGAACGTTGTCGGTTGAAGAGGCGATGTTTGTCGTGATGTTTTGGAGCCATCGAACCCGCATTTTATTGGCAAAAGAAAGAGGTCATTAGGCGAATAAATTACACTGATTATCGTCTGAATCCTAGAACTCGGATATCCAACGGTACATCGGAAACAACTTGGCATATTTGGGTTCCCGTGAATAAACGAATTACCGAGCAAACTAGCTAGGCGGACTACGCGTTCAACTCGTACCTGTAATTTGTGCGAGTTGTGAGTTGTGCCTCGACAGGAAGTTTCAGAGCCATTAGGGGACGAGTCAGCTCTGAACGTTTTCTCAACTTCACTTCGCGATAATAGCACCAACAAAAAAGTCAACAGACACACAGTTTTTACAGAGATCGCCATCCTTTTTAACTTTCGAAAACACCTGAAAACAGGCCAGCTGTCAAATTTACCGCGCAAAAAAGAGCGCCCGCTCAAAATACGCCACTGACCAAGATGAGCGCTCTCCGTATAGGCCATTATAGGGAGTACCTAGAAAACATGAGGCGGTGTTACGACACGCATTCCAGAGGTGACTCTCGTGTATGAATGTGCATGGAGTTAACAGATAGCTCAGACGTGTGCTAAGTCGTTCCGGACTCCTTTTAATTTCAGACGTTTATTTCGTCAAACATTTACTGCGTCTGCTTTATTTTTCAAATTTATATTAGGCGTCTCAGACGCCTGATACTTAATGCAGTGTCAATAGCTAAAATCCAAACTAACGTTAAAGACCAGAGAAACCATAATCAATTTCCAACTCTTGTTAGACCTCCCTCCAACCCCCACCAAAGAATACAAAATGTATTTAGATTACCTTACGAACGCCACAGGTTGCTTTTTACGAGTTATTCGGTATTTTTTGTTCCCATTATTTTCAAGGCAAGCAATGGCCTCGCATTATAAACTCTTTACTCTAATGACCCAGACGGAAATTAATCAAAGTTGTCGGTAGCTATGGCTGCAATTTCGGCGTGCGCCAACTCAGTAGCACAAAAAGGCAAGAGTTACAACACCTGATCGCCTGCCTGTGTGACTGTGCGGGTATCTGCTGATCGTGGGTTTTTAGTCACACAATTACCTGGTGCTTTAAAGAACCAAAGACGTATGTTGATCAAATGACACTGAAGATAATATAGCGCTCATTGCTAACTGTCACCAAACTAGCTCCATAACGAAACAGCTTCTCATGAGTGGGCAACAGGACACTCCCAAACAGCAACAAACGAAACCCGGTATGACTCCAGCAAATCAAATTTATAATCAACTTTACTGAGATCAGGAAACTTCCACTAAAATATCGCAGCCATGAGCTACAAAATACGGCATTTCCCGACTAACAGTTAAAAATTGATCTCAGTTGTCTCAGGCAAAAAGGGCTAAAAAGTGCATGCAGGAAACAAAACGGTGGCCGCAAAGAAAGAGAAGGAGGAGCCTCAGGTAGACTCAGGGTTAGCGTGCACGGGTGTCTCAGTGTTGTCACCACGAGCTGTCTTGTCATCAAGTTCATTAGTTGGCAGTTTACATTGTGCGCTATATTATCTTCACTTTTATTTTGACAAATGTCTAAGAACCAGGTGTTTCCGGCAACTGACTAATTACCCACTATTATCATCTACCCGCACAGTTCCTCAGGCAGGTGGTCAGGTGATTTAATCTTATTCATTTCGTGTTCATTTGCCAGGGTTGTACAAAAAGTAAACTTAGCCACAAAAAAGCAACACCGCAGCAACAGCTTTGATTCATTATTCGCACTGGCATTTTTTAAAGTTAAAAAATCCTAGCATCTGTCAAAATTAACTGGTAACCGATGAATAAATAAAATGCTGGTTGATAGCTTACGATTGGCCGTAAAATTAACTGAAAGCTGATCATCAAGTAACCTAATACGCACACTTTCCAGAAAATTATGTAAATTACGCCAGAACTTATTGAAGTCAACAAACAATCGCTGAATATAGACTATAAAAGCACTATAAAAATACTTTCAAAACACAGAATTTGCATGGCAAATCAATGTTGATATGCCCACCGAACCTCAAAAGTTTTATTTCAGTTATCTCAAGAAAAATATAAAAATAAAAGAAATATCCGCACTGAATGCCTTTTGCGCCCAGATGAAAGCTACTCAAACTATTGCTTAAATTACCAAAGGGGTGGCACCCTCCCCCCCCCCCCACATTTACTTGTCGTCCTGCCACATTGTGCATTTGAGGTTTAAGGATCTGAAAAACCATCAAAGTTCCTTGTTCACCAGTTAACGGTTTCAAGAAATTCACTCAAACCAAAGTTTGTTTCTCTATCTTTAAGTGCCAGCCTAAGTAACTGCCTACACAATTGCGATGACCTCCGATCAAGAATTGGACTTTCGTTGATAGTTATAAGTTGTATCTGGAGATGGGTACAAAATTCTCTAACGCTAAGAATGCTAAGACACTCTCATATTTTGCTTTCATAGATTGCTTTTTCGATTTAAAAGAAGAACCAAGATGAGAAACTGTTCTTTGAATTACCTCGTGAGTAGATTTCCACCTCGCACAGCTGAAGAAACTGTCTTCTTGTGGTTATGATGCCAACATATTTGCCAGAGCCAAAATATAAGAAGTTCGCCAGGCTATGTTTAAAGTGACAAACAGCTGATGCTATAAAATCAGTAAAGCTGTACCGTCCCAGACACTCGGGGTTGGTTGTCACATTTGGGCTGTTTCCTGAAATTTAACAAAATTAGTTAAATTAGTTTCTGTGGATAGCTTCGTCAGGACTGTAAGGTCATAAATGTTCCCAATCACCCAATTTTCTAACCCTCTTTTCTCAGTCGTGCCCATTCTCGTCCCATTCTCTTCACACAAACTGAAAATCGCATCGTCAAGTATGACCGAGTAACTGTACTTTTGCTTACGCATCCACAGGTTTCTGACGATTTGCTTAAAGAAGCAAAGAATCGATAATCGCCAAATTATAGACAAGTATGATGGTGAGATATGGCGACGCATGTGAACATTAAATTTAATTAATCGTATACAGGGTAAAATAAAACAAAACAGCTACAACTCTAAAGAGAGTGATGGCTTGGCCTGAGGTACCCGCTCCACCCACAGACACCCAAGAAAATAATCTAACCAAACAAACGAAAACAAAACAAATAATGCTGACACAAATGGAAGCTCATAAATATCTTATATGATTGGTTGACGGATGGTATTCATACCACAGAAACACACTATCAGACAAAGAATTTTCTCAGAATCATATTGACGTAAATAGTTCATAATGTGCGCTTTCCTTTTTCACGGAAACCCGGTTGTTCCGGTGGTGAAACAAATGGAACAGACTTTTCCACTGGAAGTTTTTCTAAAAAAAGGGGTACCCTCTGAGGTATTCCTCTTTTCTCCTTTGTTTTACCGGAATGATCAAAAAATCCTGTACCAGTTGCAGCGTACCACTAGTTCCATGCTCCTTGATGAATTAACGCGCGGTTTGGTGCTGTTTTGGTTAAAACAGGGGTTTCAATAAAAGCCGGTTACCGGCGGTTTGCCGCCGCCTATCATGCCTCTTACCGTCGTCTATTCAGTTTGTATTTCTTTGTATTTCTTACGGCCCCCTTTCTTGTCACAGCCGCCTGTTCTACCTCCAGCAGCCGCTTGTAAAAAACTTATTGACACCCCTGTAATACCCAGTCTCTTAAAGAATGACTCAGTGTAAAAGGAACATGCTCGTTTCGTTTCATTTTGATTAAGAAAAATTTGCCCTGTTCCTTTTAACAGAAAATTCTCCACGGTTTTCGATTCAAATGGAAAGCGCCCAATGTGTAATTGGGGAAGCCACTATCAGGTGATAGGGTCCATCCGTACAGTCATATCTTGCATGCCTTCTGAAAGTGAAATTGGCGAGCTGTTAAGATGGAAAGGCCACTTTTTATCGACTAAAAACACAACAACAAAACACAGCACAAAACAAAACTCTCCACTTTGTCCCGTCCGGTGACATCATTGCGATAGCTTTCCCGTGGAATCAAGTTTCTCATGTTTCGTACTAGTTTCAGGCCTCTTGCATGTTGTAACTAGAATCAAGTTTAGCGCAGCGCAACAATCCGAAATTGGTAAAAAAAAACACACACCGTTCTTTCCGTACGAAAGTTCAAAACCAAACGTTCCGTAAATTTGTTTTGGTAAACAATCCATGTAACGGACCTGGTCTATCAACAGAAAATTAGGAGCCACCGTGCACTCAAAAGAGTTAGATCCATGGAATGTTACTGAGGCGGATCAGCAGCGGTACATCTGTTTCCATTTCGTCCTAAGCCCGCCCATTCGATGTATGACGTGAAGTGTGATTGCGACTCGTCTTTCTTGCCAACCAAGGATGCCCAAAAACAACTGGCGCGAACGTCCGCAAGAGGCCTTGACTGTAAATAGCGAGAAACATCGGCGAGACTTATACTTGAAAATTCCTGTTAATTTGCATTAAAAACACAAGGTAATAGCCCAAAACTTCTGGAAATCATTAGTTTTCTCTAGGCATTTCTACACTGATCACTGCAAACGTGCTCACCTAATGTTACTTTGTAATCCCGATTGTTCATGTTAGACGACCTGTTAGAGGACCACATAAGCCTGTTGACTATGCGCACTTCAAACACTGGCACGCGATCACCCAAGTCCACTCGCCACCAGCTGGGGCTGTCGTCCAAAGTACGCGAGCAGTGTCCACGATTAAAATCAGGGTCAGAATTCCCATCCACTGCTTTAGATAATGTACCATTGATGTAATTGTCAATGTAGGTGGAAGATTGTTCTGTGACCTTGCCAGCAGCGATGTTTTCTGTTAGCAATCCAAAGAGCGTCATTTCAATTCACGAAATAACTGATTTTGCTATTGTACACGGGAAAACAGTGAAGCAATTTGAGGCAAAACTGATTATACGGGCTAAAACGAATACATTGCCTTTTTGTACTAATTTACTTGCCAAATTTTCGGTGTTTTTCTAACCCAGAGCAGGAAAGGAGTTATTTTATTTCTACAATCCCTGGTAAAGATATGAAAAGCTTATTGTAGAAGCCACTACAACAGTACAGCCTAGACATAACAAACCCACTCCAGCAGCCTGGTGACCTTACATGTATTTTTTTATTCAGATCGATCTTGTCCAGGACTTAAACATACAGTCACTTCCAGTAATGAAAATTTATTTTCCATTGCTCTTCCGAAACATAACTTTCGGCTTTTTTAAAACAGAATCAACATACTCGCAAAATGCCTTAAAATATTGCAGAAATACAATATTTTAATTCAATACCTCTTGCATTTTCAATTTTATCGATTTTCCTGGTGGATTAATTGAGTAGTGTTCCCTTACTAACTGAGGACCATAATAATTCCCATGGTTCTTTGATATTACTCCCTTAAATGAGATTATTCGCCATCCAATGACACTGAACAAAACATCAGTGCACAGTAATAAAAATTACTCAAAACATTAGGAAAAATTGTTAAAAGCAGTTTTGATCGGAAAGAGTCACATGAAAGCATCATTGTTGTTTTACCTGGTTTTTGCTTCACTCCAAACACTTCCACTCTCATGCAGAACGCACCATGGCTAGTTCTCCTCAAGAATCGCAACCACTTTGTTAAGACTCCATGGTAAATAAAATTCTTATTTGTTGTGGCGCTGTCGACATTTCCCTTGAGAACCTCAAATTAGGAAAAAAAAATAATAAATTACAAACTATCATCGACAACAACATATGCATACAAATGTACAAGCCGTCTACGAAGTAGTTGTATATTGTTTTTAACCATCCCTAAAATAAAGAAGATACCTCTCAAACGCATCTCGTATTTTTTATACTACGTGATTAAAAAAGTGTCTATATCCACACTACTCCAACAGGTCACCTCAGCTTGTCCATCTTCCTTATGATCTGTCCATGCTTTTCCATCTCTGGATGTTTGTAGTGTGTATGTCTCCACCCACTCATCTGCTTTAGCATTCCCCTGAGTGGACACAGCACAGATGATGTGAAGTGTCTGCAGATCAATCTGTAGATATGGATTACTGTCATTTGTGGATGCACACCATGATGATCCAGCTGCAAAGTTCAATCGGCCATTCTTGGCTGGTGTGCTGGCGTTAAGCTCGGAGGAAGCATTTATCCTGTTATCTGGGATTGAACCACTTTGCATTCCAAGATCCAGGTCACTACAGTATCCTGCATGTAAAACAAGACAACAATAGGCAACGCTGATAAGAACAAGAAAACAGTTTGTATTGGAATACTCACAGGGACATGGCTTGGGAGAAACTTGGGAAGAATAAAAAAACAAGCGTAACTTTCAAAGTAACGGAAACGGAAAGTACGATGGACTACTAAGGGTGGGTTCGTCTTTGCCACAGGTCCCTGTGGTGTGTTCCTGAAACATGGGCTCCTGTCTTAACATCATAACTTTTTCTCGACTGTAAAACTGGACAAGCGCCGAGAATCGCGCAGTTCTCGAGCAAAAATGTCTGGGCGGGCGAGGAGACCAAACAAAATTACTAGACGAGGCATACTTTCTTATGTGATTGGTTTGTTTCTCTTTAAACAGTTATCTCAGTCCAAAGTTTGCACGAGACAACTCGACACTCTACACACCTGCCGTAAGTCTGCGATGAGTGGGCAGCGAAAGAATGAATTACTTTTAGTATAAATTTCTTTTCCTTTGCATTCTTCACTTGATAATGGTGCCAAGATGAGACCGAAAAATAGTTCCGATTTTTCGCTTACTTTTTCTGTCAACATGCAATGAAACGGGGTAAATGAAACTCACAAAAGAAAACAATTTATATCACTCAGTATTCTTTGTTTTCAGAATGCCGCTGTGTGATCATTTAAACATATATACATCTGAAAATAAAGGTACTGAAATATTCTAGTAGCCTCGATCATGTTCGCTAGAAACAAGTGAAAATTTACACGAGACAGATAATCCAGTAAAAGCCGAAGACTCTACACATCCGGATACGAGGGATATTACGTGTGATGTCCAAAAGTTCTCTATCGTTATCTTTCCTTATCTCAACTACTTAAAAACTTGGGAGTGTAAAAAGGAAGAGAATTAATGAAATAAATATGCTAATTAAAAGAGCCAGAAGCAAGTTAATAGACCGATTATGGTAATTTTTTAAAAGGCTGGTTATGAAGACGAGAGGGTCATGACGCCTTGTGGAGAATGTATTATGATTGGATCAAACTCGGCACCTAACACCCAACAAAGAATCACAGTAGTAAATACAAATCGACAAAATATGCTATGAAAAAGCTCCACCGTAAGGTCAGGCACTGTAGAAAAAACTTCCAGTGTTTTTGATTAGAATGTAAACGAAGCTGTTTGAAAGTGGAAGATGAAGATGGAAAAAGATTGAAGATGCCATCGAACGCGGACGTTAAATTTGTATTGAACATTGCGGAGCATTGTATTGTATTGAACATTGCGGAGCATAATTTTCTTTGTGACAGTTATATCGTGTGACAGTTATATGGTGTTGCGGAAATAAGGCGCTTCCTGCCGCTAGACCAACGGAAACTCTACTATAATGCTATGATCAAGCAGACAATGGTATATGCATCAACCGTATGGACATCTTGTTCTGTCGAGAATATACAGAAAGTTTTTAAACTTTTAAACGCGCGGCACGTGTAATTCTCGGGGCCGATACTAAAGCGAATAGCGTACAACTGTTTAGAAAATTGGATTGGGTTCCATTTTTTCACGAGGCCAAAGTGAATAGGTTATTAATGGTATACAAACGACTGTCTGGGGGATGTCCATCTTACATGTCTCAGATGCTGACGAGAAACGCTGATATAAATGAAAGACCACGCAGACATGGACTATTAAACCTTGTCTGTCCCCGATTCAAACGGGAGTCAGAGGGAGGAAGGTCTTTCACAGTATCGACCACACCTCTCTGGAATATGATACCAAGTAATATTAGAAGCAAACCAAGTTTGGCAAGTTTTAAGAAGACCATGATTGATTATTTTAAGGACAGCTACAAACACTTAGATCGTTTTATCCTCTAGTTTAATTTGTGCTCCATTTTTTCATAGCGTATTTTAATGAATTTTTATAATTCTAGTTTCTTGATTTTACCCAATATTTTTGTTCTTTTGTATTATATATATTGAGGGCCACTGGTTTTTCAGTTTTTTACTGTCACGTGTCTACCCTCGTTAAATAAAGTTGATTAGTAATGGTAATAGGACTGAGTGGAGACCAATTCGGTCTGTAATCATACGAGTGATAACAAAATCGGACGACCGCGCAGCGGGAGTCCGATTTGTTTATCACGAGTATGATTACAGACCGAATTGGACGACACGAAGTCTTATTACCAATTAATCATAAAAATTACAATTTCTGAGAAAAGAGGAAGAGTCAAGTTATAAAAGGGAAGGAAATTTTGCATTAAAAGACTGACAAGGGAAGCGTAAATTGTTTTTAATGTTGCTCTGAAAGTGACTATGATCAAAATGTATGGTGATTGTAACCAAGGTTGTGCAGTGGTTGATTTAAACTACAACTTTGAATGTCATTGGTTGATTTAAAATACTACTTTGAATGTGATTGGCTTGAACTGTCCGATAACAAACTGTCCGATAACAAAATGTCCAATAACAAACTGTTCGATAACAACTTGGCACGTGAATAAGTGGAAAATAGGAGTTTTTTTAAATCAATCACAATCGAGAAAATTGTGACTTTCAAGCTACTGAAGAGCAAAACGAAATCTTTAAAACCAAATCAAAGATCATGTTGTAAAAATATTCAGCTTTCGGCGAGAATGTAAAACTATGGTATCAAAGAAAACTGCAGGATACATTGAATTTAAAAATACAGCGGAAAGTTTAGAAAACTTGCTAACAAACACACTTTAGTTCAATGAATGGCTCTGGCAACTTCGGTGATGACGAGAAGCCGTGAAAACAAAATTGTCGAATGTGCTGGATAAGCTTGCGTTTGCGCGAAAATTTAAAGTAGAAAACGTCTACTGGAAATCCAGTCGCAAATGGATCTATCGATACTAAAGTGAGGTAAGTTTTGAATTAGTCTGTACAAGACAAATCCGTCGCTGATGTGGAGTTGTCTCAGGTCTTAAGTGTCAATGAGAACCTAGAATAGTCTATATAGTGAAATTTCATTTTAGTTGAAATAAATCTTTTGAAACGCAATGGGTTCAACAACTGTTTGCATCGGGGAGAATAAATTATGGATAAAGAATGACATGATTCAATATTTAGAACTTCTAGGAATCCCATTACTGATCCTTTTAGCACACGAAGATTATGTTAATTTCCATGCAAGGTTATTATCGTTGTTGTTGCTTTTCATTCCTAGTTTGAAACTAACAAACATTTTCCGCCTGCCGCCGGCGTTTAATAAAACAATTTCCGAGGACAAATTTAGCCCCATAAATTCAAGATCTCAAAAAAAAAGCACATCGTGTTTGTAAAATGATAAATGCCACATTGTTAGTAAAACAGAGCTTTTGAAACACTACTCACTTCTGTACTTCAAATCCTTTTACACCTCATATCATATTGTGCAATAATTTATTACATTATAAAAATGCCAATGTACTTTCAATAAAACTCGCGCTACTTAAAAATAATAAGATAGCCGCCTGATCGATGATGAAGAAGGTATAATGAGTGTTCACCCAGGCGACGTAAACACCTTAGCACAAGCGAGAAGGAATATTCCATAGAGGGTATATACCAGACGTTTTCTTTCCGAATCCGATTTTGGAAGCTTTAAAGAGCCACTTGGTCACGTATCAGCTGATTTTGGTCAGATGACCATTACTGAGCGGTTTGTGAATCAACGGCACTAACAAGGTAGAGTAAGCAATTAACCTCACTCATTAAATTAAGGGGAAAATATACCTGTGGATAATAAAAGAAACTGACAAAGATAATATTTGAAATGCAGGTCTTCGGTTACTAAAATGTTTTATACATCTATCAGGGTCATTGTGATAAAGTGAACCAAAACGAAAGCCGTAAAATGCGACAAATAGGTCTGATGTCACACCTTAATTACCCAAATTCTAAACAGGAAGTCAACGTAGTTTGGTTCTTTTAAACAAAAAACTGTTAAACGTTGAACATATTGAAACTGCAAACTGTACTCAATTGAAGCCAGATTAAATTCAACCTCGAGAATAACAACACCAAATTAGAGCTTGCGATAAAACTCCATTGTAAGGTGGTAAACGCCAGCCAATAAGGCTAAAACATTTTCACAAGGCAAGCTTTTCTCTATTATTAGCATACGGAAGTCAATCCACCCTAGCTGTCATTTTCTCGTGCGTTAATTGGCTAATTTTATCTGTGTAGATGCCATCGACAACCTTTTGAGTAACTCTTCGTCAAAGTCAAAACTGGAAATGACTAATCAGACAGTCACCTAATTATATGGTTCGACTTTGAATGAATGATGTGTGGTTTGGCCGTTCGTTTGGCCATTATAAGTAGCCCATCGACCGCATGATGTGAACTGGAATCGATTCAGCGATTATAAGCTTGGCAATTCTGTTTGACTAATAAAGAGTGAATTAAAGTGGCACGGCCAGCTTTAATTTACAGGAATCGTTGATACTGAATTAATGGCAATAGCACAAAAATTCTAAATAGTCTAAATACCCCATGGAGCTTTAAATTAGTTGCTGTAAGATATTCTTCTTGCTGGATCCTTTGTTCAATGAACAGCTGAAGTGTTCTTTTAAATAGACACTCAAAACTACCTCGTTTTCTTCGAACAAGTCTTACTCTAGACTGCAAAACAGTCGGTTTTATTTTTGTATATTTGAAGGCGCTAATTCGAGCTCGTTTGGCGCGCGAGCCTCACACGCCTGCGTGTGAGGCGAGATGGGAATTTCCCGTTGCTGGAGGAACGGGAAATTCGAAACGAATTTAATATAAGCAAAGGCGACAGTCCGTATTTTTAGCGTCTCTCCCAAGTCTCACTCTACGTTTTCACCCTCGCTCCAAATCTTTCGCTTGACGGGACCGTCCCCCTCGCATTCGACCAACGCAATCAAGTTTCACGTGCTCAATTTTGGAGCCAGAGTTGGCTAGACTATAGAATGCAGGCGACGTTTTGCCATACAGTGAATAACAGTAAAGTCAATTGTGCTATGGCTCTTCAAGAACCTCCGACACATGTAAAATAAGGTGGACCAAAGCGGCCCAGTATTAATTCTACAGTTGGTCACTGAAATCCCCGATATTCTCAGCCGAATGATACGAGCACCTCCAGTAAAAAAGGCCGTTTACTGTATTTACTCGATCAGTTAAGGCCGCAGATGGAAGCAAAAGTACCTATGAACGCCTTGCCCAACCAGAAGAACGGGTGCCCCATAAACGGGGCTTTTATTCGGGGATTGTAGGAAAAAGCAGCAGTCCACGTACAAGCCAGAGAATTAGAATTCTATCTCAGCAAAAAAGCGAAATATTGGAATTTTATTAAATTTTGAGCATGTCCGATGCGGTTTAATCAAGGGTGGTATTTATTCGAGGGCAGCGTTTATTTCAAAATCATCTTTCTAATGACAACAATTACTGTAGATCAATTGCAAATATTATTTTAAAAAAGAGAAACGTGTTTAACCGCTGCGGCGTTTAATCGAGTAAATACGGCATACCCCGTATTTTATGGCTTTCATCAATTTCATTTCTTTGCGCAAAACGCGACTACGAGAGATTTCTTATGAAAACATTTGTGGGCGACAAGCGCAGTTGAAATAACGAATTTGCGCCGACTTGGCAGCATTACAAAGTTTAGAATATTATAAAATGTTCAACGACTAAATGGCAGTTATATAAGGAGAGGAAATTTATGTGATATTTATTGAAACGGAGGGAATTTTATCTGACTTGTTTTCGGCATCCTGAATTTCATTTTGGTCTTTGCTTAACGTTTGGTACCCTCCAATATCCCAACAGCTGGATGGGATATCTTTAGTACATGAGCAAAAGTAATATTTTGGATGGGCTATCGTAGCATAAAATTTCACGCGCATTGTACTTACCAGAAACAGGAATATCTGCAATAGCAGAGAAAGATACGTTGTATCCCATCATGCTCCAATTGTCATCTGATTGAAAGGATATGTTGACAAAGTGTCCAGTGACCATAACACTTTCTCCAGAACGGCTACCACAATATTTACCAAAGGCTGTGTTATTCTCATTCTTGATGCTCAAGTAGTCAAACCTGTAGACAAGAACATATTTATGCTCAAGATAAGATGAGATGAGAAATGACTCATAGGTATGTAGAGTTAATTTTTCCACCTTGGAAAACAAGAGCTGTCACTATTTACATGATTCGAAAACTTTCAGGAAAGCGTTCATAGCGACGAATATATCACTTAAATTAAAACCCACTAATAATACGTACAAAGTCATTCACTAATCGATCTACCTAAGATACAAATAAATGCCCGGAAAAGTGTAAAAGCATATTTCAGAACAATTTGGGAAATCTTCGTTCAGTTTTTTTTTCTGATTTTCAGCTGTAATTCTCATTATCTTTAAAAGGTGTTTAGCTGTGAAGTCGGAAAAAAGTTATTTTGTGATAATGAATATATGATTTTCATTTATTTAAACAGCGGATTAAAGACTGAATATGTGAACGATCATCGCAGTTATGAGCATTACTTAAACAGCAGTGAAAATAACGCCTGAAAAAATTCAGGTTTGTAATGGATTCGAACCCACGACCTCTGCGATACCGGTGCAGTGCTCTGCCAACTAAGCTAACAAGCCAACTGGGAGCTGGTTATCTTGTTGGTTCGTAATATACCCGTGACTGATGATGAATATGTGATAATGAATACATTTGAACTGTGGATTAAAGACTGAATCCACGGGTATATTACGAACCAACGTAACAAAATGACCAGCTCCCAGCTGGCTTGTTGGCTCAGTTGGTAGAGCACTGCACCGGTATCGCAGAGGTCGTGGGTTCGAATCCCAGCTGTTTAAGTAGTGTTTATAACTGCGATGATCGTTCACATATTCAGTCAAAAGTTATTTTCTCGTTCAGTACGAACCATTTGCTTAGAGCTTTCAGCTATATTAGTGGTTTGAAATTCATTTAATGTCGCGCTTTTTCTTCGGACGGTGGAAAGCCAACCATTTTGGTGGCCGAACAATAAACGAATGAAAAGGAATCAAAAAGCAAGCATGAGGCAACTACTGTCTGGATATTGCAAAGCAAAAGTTCGACATTTGGCCTGGGTATAACTAATAAAAGCGGCTTTCAAGCAATTTCGTTCGATCAAATCCGACCTTAGAAATGTAACCAGGTAAAACAAACACAAAGAAACCAATGAATCAATCAGATCTCAAAGCAAATAAAAGTGAACAGCATTTGTGAAACGAGAAACAAAGCAGGCAACCGAGACACGAGTGGGTTTGTTATTACGTGCAATTAATTGAAGACAACTGGGAGTTTCTTCAGAGACCGTTACAAAACTTAATGGGACAAATCCCTGACAACAGTGAAATTACTTTCCACAGACAACATAGTAACTCTAAATTATCACGAAGTTGAGGTTCTGTAATATAATACTGTGAAAGCAATTTAGTTTTGGTTTACCTGCAGAATTGATGATACTCCAAGTCAAAATAGTTAAAGGTTATCTTCATCGCCATGCCGTGTGGAATATCAACCGAATAAGCACAGTCCATGTTGTTTGGATAGTTGTTAGGATATCCAGGGCTTAACAGGGTGTTGTTGGAAACTCTACCACAGCCTGCAGTGTAGAAATTAATTAAAGGAAAAACTGGTAACATTTTTTAAGTATTCGTAATTTCATAGCGCTTCAGGTTACGCCACCGGAGATCATTCTATCTCGGCTGATGTGGAAAAACAGTCTCAGAATCTAAAACTTAATGCCTTATTTCTTAGGTTACAACATGCACCAAACCCAACACCTAATGAACATTCAGCCTAAAAAGACCATAACAACGTATTTTGCTTTGCATGTGGTGTGGTTTTAGTAGGGTTTTATTGCTATTTTGAAAGTTACAACCAAAATAACTTTCCCATTGCTGCACAAAGTCAGAGGTTGCTCCGTATAGTGAGCAATATACGGGGAATTTTCGTCCGTAAGAGCTGCGAGGAGGCGTTGCGTGACGAGACAAAGAACGGCTGCGTAGGAGACTAGCATTAGTAACGTTCACTACGAGGTAAATCTCAACAACAAAGTAACTCTCTATATATGAATAATAGCGGTCTGATATGAAATATAGTGATTCAGAGTTCTTAAACACCAAGAATTGTAAATGTCATATTCAGGACTCTGTTGTTTAATTGAAAAATTTACTATGGAGTAATTTAGAGCTCATCAGGACAAAAAGAGGGTTCTATCACATTTGTTATGACTTCTAAAATAAATGAAGTTAGCTTTCGCCCTATTAAAGTTCAGTTTTAGTTACAAAATACAAGCTGTTGTCTTATGGGGCCAGAAGGTAATAAAGAAAAATTCGAGAAATAATGGAATCCTTGTTATTGGTATCCGCAATAAAACTAGTGATAGTCTCTGCTTTGTAACCGCTGTTGCTGCAATCTTGGACAAAACTGTTGAGAAAATTGAGCTTAGAAGCCTTTGTGCGTGCAAAAAGTGATCAGCTGAGTAGTTAAGCCTCCCTCCCCCCAATTCAATGTTGTCTGCGCCTCCTAACCGTTTCCCTGACAATGGTGGCTTACCAACTTCAACATTGAAAAGGGGGAGGGGAGGAAGGAAGTTACTTTAGGGATATTGTTGACTCACACATATTGGAGAAGTTTTTTTGGACCCTAGGAGGCCTATTTTCTCAAGTAGTTTCGTCCAAGATTGTATGACTGAGAAACTGGCAAAAAGCTCCGATACACGCACTCCAGTAAACTGCTCCTGCCGTTAATTATTGTTAAATCAGATGCTTAAAAAGTTCGATTAGTTACATGGGATATATTCTCTTATTAAGAGCAATTATGGGTATTATTGAGGACTCAAAAAATCCTTTCTCTCTTGTGGCTCTCTGCTATTTATTGGCAAGGGAAAATACGATGATGAATACGGGCTCAACTGACGCAATAAGAACGGTCAACATTGCACTTTCACCACTTGACAAGAGACTGGCAACTGTAGAGATAATGAGAAGGTGTAGTTTACTGTGCCTTCCATAAATAAAATTGGAGCAGAAAGTAATTTTCAGCATGCGGAATTAACCAAATGTACAACTTTCCTTGCTTCCGAAATCTTGGATGACATTATATAGATCTATATATATTGACAGAATGGATGGCTGACTGGACATCATCATTTGAGGAAAAGTACAACCGCACAAAGTATTCAAAGGTGTGAAATGCACATTTGATAGTGCAAAATAGGCTTAAGGAAAGCGAACTTTTTGGGATGAACAATAAAAGACAATTGGGTCACGCGATCACTTTATTTCATCACACTGACCTTCGTTCGTGACACATACCTCGCAAATGTGAAGAACTGTATTGCAATGGACTAAATGGTGCTATCGCATCACAGAAAGAGAATATCTGTTCTTTTTGTACCCACAAAAAGATTACAACGATTAAATGCTTGGCTTTGGGACGATTAACACGGGGACGTCTTCGCATTTGAACGATTAACAACGGTTTACAGTGCTTTTATATAAATAGGAATGATAGTCTATTGTTTTATTTCGCGTTCGTTGTTAACCGTTGAAATTGTCTGTTAATTGTTCTTTTATTGATCCATTGTTTCTCTTTTGCTAAGCTAACCGTGATATACCTGATGGCATACTTGTCTCTCGGCTAATATGGTCGGTTTGCGAAACATGTGTTGGGGGTTTCGCGTTGAATTTCCCGCGGGATATGGTCTTAATAAAATTAAATAATGTACCGGCTAACACAAACGCCGTCACTTCCGTTTCACATTCATCAGTGATGCTTTTTTTAAGACACATGACCTCACGCTTTCCCCAGCAGATGATCGGACAAACAACAGTCGAATAGTGACAGCAGAAATCTCCAGTTTGCAAAGTGGGTTTTGGCGTATATGACACGTAATTCAGTGACATTTCATAAATTCAAGGATATATTGTTGGCTCGTTATATTTCATTGGAATCCAAACATGGCAACAACAGAGCTTTAACTGATGACAGGCCCATGTGAGTGACTAATAACAGCTGCTTAGGACTTGCAACTCTTGCACTACACAGGAAATTTCAAAAACGTCTCGTACACAGTGGGTGTGTTAAAGGGTTCAAAGATGATACCAAAATTCACTTACCAGTCGTATTTCCCAAAGAAGCATTTAGAAACTGACCTAAAGACCAGAATATTATCAGAAATGTCACCATTATGATACATGAAATCTCTTATAGCTAATATAACTAATCCGGCAAGAAATAAATAAACGGATGATAAATATGTCACTCGCGTATTTTTTACTGAAGCATTTTCCAGGATTGCAAATGTTAGTGATAACTGATGTTACTCACTCCACAGCACATCA
This sequence comes from Pachyseris speciosa, assembly GCA_016490735.1. Classification (NCBI taxonomy): domain Eukaryota; kingdom Metazoa; phylum Cnidaria; class Anthozoa; order Scleractinia; family Pachyseridae; genus Pachyseris; species Pachyseris speciosa. The sequence goes on from JAEMWC010000589.1 coordinate 426,469, forward strand.
AGTAAAACTTTTCTTATCATAAGGAATTCAAAGTAATGCACAGAGTGGAACATTTCTTTTCCTTTGGGTCTCAGTGTTAATTTAATAGTATACTCAGGGTCCTTTGGAAGAATCCAAAAAATGGATTTTTGATCCGAGATTCACCAGATTTCACTACCGAATGGAACACAAAATCCGATAAAGGATTGTGTTAGTACGGCAATCTCGCATATTCATTGAATACAGCGTCAAGACAAGTGGCAAGCTCTCTTGTGCTTGACGAGGTATGTGACGAGGTTGGCAATAGGGGGATTCATGCTTACGTCATTGTTTACATTTTTGCTCATTTGCATACGGCTTTGTTTACAGAAGGAAACATGTTAAATGTTATTTGTCTCCAGGCAGCTAAAGAGCAGTAAAATTTAATATATTGTGAAATTTTCAGCTCTTTAATTATAGTATTCAAGGAGATATTGTCTTCCAAAAACTGCAAAATTTCTGGGTGGCAAAAGCAGTAATGAGCTCATACATTCCTTGCAAAATTTTGAGTTTTTAAACCCGCGTTGCACAATACATGAGGCTCATATTCATTGGCAGAGTTATTCATACTATAACCTTTCAATATTCAGAACTGATTTATTTGTAGCTCTATCAGAAACTGAATTGTTCATGCCAATGAGGCAAATATTGTAAACAAGGATTCCCCTATGGGAGCGATCGATTGCTGTCATACAGCTATCAATACCTATCATAAACAGAAAAAACCGCTGGTCAGTAAGATTAATTTCCAATCCACTGGTGAAAGGAACGGAGCAGATCACAAATCCGAAAATCTGGATTTAGAATCGCGGATTTCAAATCCAGTGAATCTTTTCCCAGAAAGGATTCATTAGATTCAAAATAATAATAATAATAATAATATAATAATAATACTTTATTTAAGTCTCAAATCTATCTAGCCGAGCACAGATGCTCTACTAATTGGGGAGATTAAATCAAATCAACTCTAAATAAATCAAATGTTGGGTTTTGGGGAGAGGGGAAAACCGGAGTACCCGGAGAAAAACCTCTCGGAGCAGAGTAGGGAACCAACAAACTCAGCCCACTTATGACGCCGAGTCCGGGAATCGAACCCGGGCCACATTGGTGGAAGGCGAGCGCACTCACCACTGCGCCAACCCTGCTCCCCCAAAATCCAGATTTCGATTTGCCGAAAGGAACGCGAAATCCATTTTTAGATCAAAAATCTGTTTTTGGATTTTCCGAAAGGAACGCACCTTGAGCAGTACGAGCAATCCCTCTTTCGCCGCTTAGTTTATCGGGCGTAAAGCTTTCGTGCGGTCTGTAATTTTTTTCTCACGCCGGGTTAGTTTTGTTGTGTTTTCTTGGTCTTTGCTCAGCTTGAATTCCACTCGGGTTAGTACTTACAATATCCCAACTAAGTAAGCAATATTTTAGATGGGCTAGCGTAGAATAGAATGTCATGCTCACTGTACTTACCCAGAGGAACAGCAGAGAAAGATAAGTTGTATCCCATCACGATCGCGATAAAATAGCTGTCTGAATGAAAGGATATGTTGACATAGTGTCCAGTCACAATAACACTTTCTCCAGAACGGACATCGCAATATTTACCATTCGCCTTGTTATTCTCACTCTCAATCTCTAAATAGTTGTTCCTGCAGAAAAGAACATTAAGCTGAGCTGAGCTCCTAATGAGGAATGACTCATAGTCATAATAGGTAAAGTCAAAATTACTTTTCTAGAACCTGTCACTTTAGACCGTGGAAAACAAAAGCTGTCACCTTTTTTGCATGATTCGAAAGCTTTCAGGAAAGCGTTCATACAGACGAAAATATCTCATTGATTAAAAGTTATTTTAAATAATACGTTAAGTCATTGACTAACCGAATAGGCCATTTCCGAATTACCCTTGGCCTCTTTATCAAGGCGAGTCCTAGTGCTCATCTTTTCATATGAAAATAAGTTTTCATTCACATGCAAATTCAACTCATTTTCATAAGAATGGTTGAGCACCAGGCCTCGCTTTGAAAAAGAGGCCAAAGGGAATTCGGAAATGACCTATTATCTAACACAAATTCTAAATACCAGGTAACGTAGTGAAGGAACAAATTTCAGAATAATGTTCGAAATCTTTATTGGGTTATTTATCTATATATTTATTTATTTATTCAGTTTTAGAATTTTCATCTGTAATTTTCATTGTATTTAAAAGGTGTTTTCAGATGTAGGATCGGAAAAATAAGTTAATTTCTCGTAACGAACCATTTGCTTAGAGCGCGCGACTGCTAAAATCCGCATAATGATTAGTTTTGTTTGTCTCATTAAAATCAAGGTTCGCTCGCGCGCGGTGAAACGTTTTTACTCCTTTGTTCTCAGTTGCACTGGTTTCAGCCAAATTTCGCTTAGGTTTTCCATCCAAAACTAAAATGAATAAGAAGTCACCGAATAAAGCTGCTGATCTGTATGTTGCTCTGAAATTTTAATTAACGGAATGATTTTTAGTGACTTTTCGAAGAAAATACGCAAAGGACCTCAGCCTCAAAGACAAAGCCAGACAGTACAAAGTATTAATTAAATTTACGAAAAGCACCGGTAACCTAATTAAGTATAAGGAGTGTTTTAATGACCGATGAACCGTTTGTTAATAGTGTTAATCTGGTTAATTACTAGGGTTTGTTTGATAATTTAACGGTAATATCAACGGAATCGCCTTGAAACGGCCTAGTACATGACAGGCACACTAAATGAACCACATATGAAAGGTTATACATTTTAATTACATTTTATTTTAATTACTTTTGATTCCTATACATTTATTACCATTAAATTCTCATACAATTAACTCTATTACGATAAGGTTCAACGCTCATTATAAACACTCCCTGAGCTTGGGTCACCTGTTATCAAAACAACCTCCTGATCAATAAAAAGGTTATAAGGATACTCCTTATTTTGGTTCTATGATTTAATGCCCTTTGTTATGTTTTCAAGTCTGCATTGAAATATATACAATATTGGTTTAAAATTCATTTAATGTCGTGCTTGTTCTGTGGACCGTGGAAAGCCAACCATTATGGTCGAACAATGAACGAATGCCAGAAAGCAAACGGTAAGCCACCTTGGAAATGCAACCAGTCAAAGCAAACATAAACAAACAAAAGAATTAGTCAGATCTCAAAGCAAACTTATACAAGTGAACAACATCTGTGAAACGCGCGACAACGCAAGCAATAGAGATACGACTGCGGTTGCTCTTACGTCTACTTAAAGGAGCAGTGTCACGGTACTGTACCATCACTTTAAAAGGCTTAAAACTGCCAATGCATTATATTTAGTGGGAACCTTAAAATAATGGCCTAGTTTTTCTGCCAAAGACTTGTATTCCATCAAAGATGGCGAGGATGGAAATGGATTGAAATTTGAAAAAAACTTGCCAGTTTTTTCAAAATTTCAAGCTATGCATTGAAAAATCACCAACAAAATTATTATGGTTAGCTTTCCTTGTTAAAATTTCATTGGAATTCATCTTGCTGATTCCGTAGGAGTATTTTTTGCACGATAACAGGTAAAAGGCAGTAATTTTGGCAGAATTGAACCAAACACAGCAAAAATCCCGGTGACAGCGCTCCTTTAAATTGTCGCAAAGCGCAGCAACTGTGAGTTAGTTCCGAAACAGTGAGAAAACGTAATGGCGAAATCTCTGGGAACGGTGAGAGTACTTTCCACAAACATCACAGTAACTCTAAATTATCATGAAATCGAGGTTCTGTAATGTAATACTGTGAAAGTAATTATATTTGGCTTACCCGCACCACAAGTTAAGATAGTTGAAGGTTATCTTCATCGCCATGCCGTGTGGAATATCAACCGAATAAGCACAGTCCATGTTGTTTGGATAGCTGTTAGGATATCTAGGACTTAATAGGGTGTTGTTGAAAACTCTACCACAGCCTGCAGCGTAGAAATCAAGGTAAAAATATGTTAACCTTCTAACATTTTTTCAGTATTCGTAATTTTATAGTGCTTCATCAGGTAACACCACCGGGTATCATTCTATCTTGGCGGATGTAAGAAACTTGCCATGCATTCACTCTAAACCGACCACAACAACATAGTTTCCTTAGTGGCGTGATTTTAACACTGTTTCGTTGATATTTTCAAATTTACAACGAAAATAACTTTCCTGTGCTGCACAAAGCCTGGATTCCTGCGTATAGCGAGTCGCATACAAGAAGGTTTCAACCGTTAGGGATCTCAGTCTCTACCTAACTACAAATCCATTGGGTGGAAGCATCAAGTTTAATTGTATTACACTTTTACACCGCAGCCAGCATTTACGTTCACTGCAAGAGGTAGATCTCAGCAACAAAAAAAACTCTCTCTATGTGAATAATAGAGAGTTGTATTAATAATAATTTTGTCACGACTCCGTTTTTTACTGGGCTACCTGTGCCCCGGGAATAAAATACCATCTGCGTCCTTATGTCCGAAAATGGAAAAAAAATTGAACAAAACCTGCTGTCAATCAAAGATTGAAGTTGTTTCGCAAGGTTGCTTTGTCCGTTTGTCGGGCTACGTACAGATCAGAAGTTAGCTTTGTTTTTTTCACAATGAGTTCAGAATTATTTATGCAGCTCGGTTGCCTTTTTTGTTGTGTTTGGCGTATCGCCACAAATTCACGCTCGCCGTCGTGTGCTAAAAATAAAAATAAAAATGTTATAGACATTTTTTGCAAAAACATTTCTCATCAGTAGACGGTGCATATAGTTTGAAGGCCTTGTAGAACCGGAGATAACACTATTTTATGCTTTTAGTTACGCTGCAAATTCACGCATGGTTTACAAATCGGAAATTCATGAGCGGGATCAGGTAACCATTGAACTGTTGTTACCAGTGTTTATGTTTAAACGCGAACCGAGAAAAATTTAGGATATTGTAATATTACGCTTGTCTTTCTTGTGTGGTACGGGTAAGCGCGGAGAATCTTGAATAATCAGGGACAAAAGTTGGATGGATTTTGGATAATGTTAATTGGCATTCAATTTATACGTTCCGGTCATTTTCTGCAACAAGCGATATGTTATTTTCATCGGTGATTTTTGCAGACTACTAATGGCAATGCGATAGTTGTCATGTATGCAAATTTTTGTCGACGGTCGATCAAATTGAAATCCAGTTACCAAAACTCTATGCACATAATGTGTTTTGGAGGGGAGTACATTTGTCTTTCCAGTGCATTTCTTGTATTCGATACGAACTACTTTCAAGTGACAAAATGGAATAAATGGCGGGTAAAATTTATCCCAGTTCCAGTTTTCCACTTTCGAAAGTTGTATACGTATTCTGCTTAAAGGATTACTTCGACACCCTAACGAATTCTTCCAGCACTGTGCAACAATAATAGCCCAGTTTTGGTACATTCTTGGAGAGTCTTATCCTGATTAACATTTTGCTGTAGAGTAATTAAGAGCTCACTAGGCAAAACGAGGAAAGGCTGACTTCAATTAAAGGGTTTTGTGTGACTCTTCTCAGTAAAAGAAACAAAGTTGGCTTTTGATCCTCCCTCTTAAAGATTTTAGTTAGCAAATGTAAGCTCTTGTCCTATGAGGCCAGAAAACAAAATGAACTCGTGATGACCTATGCGTTGTAACCGATAGCTGATATGTTGTCAATATCGGTGGGTTTGTCGACGGACGGAGATTTCATTTCGAGAACTGAAGTTTCAAAGATAATAACAGAAGTAACTTACCAGTCGTAATGAAAATTTACAAGCTGACCTAAGCCCAGAAAGTTATCAGAAATATCACCATGATAATATTAAATCCCTTTCATTTTCCAAGATTGCAGACCGAGTGATAACCGATCTTACTCACTCCACAGCATATGAAGCAAAATTTTTCTAGTGACAAGTAAAGTAATTCACAAAGTGAAACACTTCTAGTCCTTCTCAGCTATACTGAGTACTGGGTCAGTTCAAATGACAGTCAAAATGCTGGTGGGTGGTCTCTCTCTGAAACTATATAACAGTCTTAACCTGAAACTTAGCCAAAAGCTAAAGCTTGTTATCAAAGCTCCTTTAGACGGGCAACTATCACCCGCAGAAATGATCAGTGACTTTTTAAAGTCTCCACTTTCCTTCAATTTCTTTAGGGAAGGCGTACACCACCTTTTAACAGATGTGTCTTAGAACTAACGTGTGGTTCATGTTGAGTAACAGAAGTTGGGCATGAAACGAACTGGAAGGCGTATCCAGATCACGTGTCTATAATGAACTGTCACGTTTTCACTGTCTCACCCGTCCATAATATTTACATCCGTGGTATGAAGAACACCATTCCAGTTGGAATTGGAGACTGCCCCCATCAGAGCAGAAGTTAGGGAAACTTTGCGTTATGTTATAAACAAGGAAGATTTAACAAGCGCCTTTGAACAAAGGCAAGAGAAATCTACTTTAAAACCAAAGATTATGTGCTTAACTTAAGTATCCGACTTTCTACAAGAATGTAAAACTATGGTATCAATTTGCGTTAAATAAAAGGTTGTAAAAGGAAAAGACGTTCGAAAGATCTGCCGTAGTAAAGGCAACTTGTAATTCAATCAATCTACAGTTCAACAGAATTTTTATCACTTCCATAACTTATGAAAGCATGGAAGTGATAAAAATGAAGCAAGAATCCTGCGCTACCTTAACCGTACTTGAAATGTGAAACCGAAATAAGACAATCAGCGTATGTTGTGGAAACTAAGCTGGTACACAAATGGACGAATACAACGGCACTTCTGGTTTTCCGGAACGTTAAGACAACCTGGTGATCGAAAAGTATACTAATTCCAGAATTATTCCCAACAAAATAAAGTTCCACAGATTTATCATCTAAAGGTGGATAAGCAATAAAAATACACGGCCGCTTATTGCTATACATTGAACAGCAATCCGACACATGTAGATAGGGTGGACCAAAGCCGCCCAGTATTCTACAGTGTTATCCGAAATCTCCGATATTTTCTGTCGAAGTATAAAAAAGAGACATTTGTTCCCAGAAACTTTTGAGTTTCATCAATAATATTAAGTGTTATTTGCCCAAAACGCTTTAGCAAGAGCTTTCTTGATTAACCATTGTGCGGGTGACAATTAGAGTTAAAATGACGAATTTCCGCCCCCCCCCCCCCCTCCCCCTGTCAGCCTTGTTAAGTTTAGAATACTATAAAATGTTCGGCTAAATGGCAGTTACATGAAAAGCGGACACCCGTGGAGAACATTTCAACACGAAACTTTAGTCCCGGCCTTCGTTTATCACTTTTTCCTTTTCGGTCATATGTTGAGTTATTGAAGAGGAGGCAATTTGTTATAAAGTGTTAGTCTTACTCTCTGAATCCTAGCTGACTGTCCATCCAAATACAAACGGATACAGTTTATCAGTAATGGTGAAAGTTTAAAGTGACATTTTATCAAACAAAAATTGCGTCTTTATGAAAATTTAACCCCACGGTATGCAAATTTTGAACGGTGTTGTTCTGACTGTTTAAATGACTGAAAATATTCGCTCAGATATCTTGAATTTCGGTTTAGGTGTTTATTTTTTTTAATAATGATTCCTTACCGATACAATATTAAGCCCTGAATATTTTCATATCACTGTTTCTAAAACATTGTTAAGAAAAATGAGGATTCTTAACTCCATTCCTGACAAAGATTCTTTTTCTGGCCCGAACGTGTTTGGCTCTGTAACAGCAGCTGGTTGCTTCGCCGTTCTCCGCAACGTGAAAACTTTGGTTGAAATCATTTTGTTAAGCGTGATGTCCTACCGATACACTATTCAGTCTTGAACATTTTTTATCTCCGTTTCTAAATTATTGTAAAGAAGAATGGCAAGTGAATAAAAGCATGCTCCGGCGAGCACACACAAGTTTACATTTTGGGATCTTGTCATTAATTGTTCTGCAGCTGCATCAAACTCCTTTTTGTTCTCGCAACAATATTTCGAATTCGTTTGCATGGAGTGTCGACGTAGCTGCTTCTCAGTGTAAGAAAACGGTTTTCAAGAACTGAAAGTACTCAGAAGTACTGAAATGTTCCAGTAGCTATGTGTTCGTTTAAAACAAGGAAACGACTTCAAGTTATCTGTGTATACGGGGAATGTTACGTGCGACCAGAAAAAGCTGTGTAACTATCGTTGTCTCACCCCAAACTGTGAAAACTTGGAGTGTAAAAACAAAACGGAGCGATAATTGAACTATGAAAGGTTGGTTATGCTTGTGCGCGGTTGTATTTCAGAAAATGTTGTAAAAAAAAACCCCCACCGTAATGTACGCATTGCAGAAAAACTTAGTTGATATAAAAATTCTGTTGTGACTTAAAAGTCCAATTCAACATTATAGAGCATATTTTTAGTTCTAATATTTCCACACGGATGCGACTGAAAAAAAAGTACCGTTATGTTAGTAAAACCTTACATCATCTTGTAAGCGAGGAGATTTGACAACCGTCTCGAACAAAGGCAAGAAAAATCTATTTTAAAACCAATGATCTGTGAGCTTAAGTATTCCACTTTCGGCAAGAACGTAAAACTATAGCACCAGAGTAAACTGCAGCTGTGGAATACACAAGAAAGTTTAGGAAAGCTGCTAACCAAGGACTGCAAGCTAAAATTGCTGACAAAGTTGAATCACTGGCTGTTACAACTTCCGTGTTCAAGGGAAGTGAAAACAAAAATGTGGAAAGTGGTGGTGATGCTTGCGTTTGCGTGTAAATTTAAGGTAGCAAACGTTTGTTGCAAATCGAGTCACAAATGAATCGACCGATACTAAAGTAAGGCTTGTTTTGAATAAGGCGTTACAGTGAGCACGCCAAGAATACACTCAAGACTCACCTAACACTAAATGAAGTAGTACAGTTAGAAATGCAACTCGACGGTAAATGGCGCAAGAAAACTTCATCGCTTGACCACACATTGCAGACGGTAATGCCCGCTTATCGGTCAGCGATTCAGCCAACGACAAAGAAGGAACAGCAGTCTTCACAATTATACGTCAGTCGAGTTTGATGCATGTTAATTTATGAAAAATGGGCCGATGGATGATGTCATTGGTCAGATATTGTTTTGCTGAAATATTGTTTGCTTGCTTAGAGGATATTTAACGACAAATTAAAGATAACTGCTAACTATTACGAACTGTTTCATATGAAAAATTTACCAGTTATAAAATGGTGCATTATGAAACAGCCGGTGTTCCGAGAAAGACAAATGCTCATTTGTCGATCAACAGTCACAACACGACACGCAATAGCTTCAAGAAAAGAATTACAAATTTTCCTTTCCTTAACATATTGAACAAAAAAAAATAAAATAATAATAATAATAATAATAAACTACCACTGTGCTGTTTTAAAACTGAGCGAGAGTAAAAAAAGCAGAAATGTTAATAATCACTGCTTCTGAAAGAACACTCGGGTACGAACGATTCAAACTTTGTTATATTTTTTCCTCGTGCTAAGAAGTCACCATATTGTCTGACATTCAAAGCAATTTTCATTTCAGTTTTTGTGCGCGTGTACAACGTCGACAGCACTGCTTCAAAGTGTTCTCAATGTGTATGAAGTATAAAAATAGTTTGAATGTGGAATCAAAATTAAACAAGCTTAATTTAACTGTATACTCTAATTTAAGAAATGAAATTCAACCTAACCGGGCAAATGTTTTACATCCGTTGTGGCCGCCCCCCCCCCCTGCGGGGGGGAAGTACTGAAAAAATTTTACTTCGGGAAGGCTCCGCCCCGAGGTCCGTACCTTTCCCTTCTATATACCATTTTTGACAGAAAAGGTGCCCCTTTCGTATACCTTCCATTGACAAATGGTACCCCTTTCGTATACCTAAGACAGGAAGTCTTCTTGTAATTTGCACGTAGCGTTCAATAAATTAAAACAGTACAGTCATAACGTATGTGTGTTCGAAATATTTTAATGAAAGGCCCTTTTAAATACCGCAATGACAGATGTCCCTACCCGTTCATATACTTCGACTTGTGAAATCCCTACCCTTTTATATACCTGAGGCGTGAAAAAGGTACCCCTTTCGGGCGGAGCCTCCCCGTATAGGCCACTCTAGGGAGTGCCCTCCCCCCCCCCTCCCTCACGGGATGGCCGCTTCATCAGCTGTTTGCTAGTTTCAGCACGTACGCAGCTGATGAAGAGAAAATTACTAAAATGACAGGAAAACCTTGTGTGATCATAAAAACAAGGAAAACTACGCACAAGGCAGGTAACTGAGTTGAAGGCTTCATGCTTTTGTACCTGTTTTGGAAAGTGCGCCTTAACTTAGAAAGCGTGAGCAGTTTCAAGCAATGTGATGATAAAACTAAAAACGCTTGTCTGAATGGAAAGGTGAGCTGGAGCAAAAATGAATTTAGAAAATACACCGAATTCAAAATAAAGTTGCTAACAAAACTGAGGGTGAACTGGATCAACAGCTGTTACAACTTCTATGATCAGGACAGGCTAAAACAGAGGTGGAGAATGTCTCGGATATGCTTGCATTTGTATTTGAATTTGAATAAGAAAATATCTACTACTACACAGCTGGTATCTGAGACGTCAGGCGACGCTCCACCCACATCACGGCTGCGCAGAACGGTTTAAATGCAAATAAATTGACTGATGGTTGAAGCGTTTTGTTAAAGCAAACAATTTATAAAGCTTTGTATATGGAGTTTAATAAACGTACCTAACAGAGGATGAAGTAAAACTATGAATTACAACTCAAAAATAAATGTAGCGATAGTGCTCCATCACATATTCAAGTATCACGAACGCTAACGCTTTCTTATCGTGAAAAGAAAAAAGCTGTCGACTTTGTTGCGTGTTTATTGACTAATTATCAGACAGAGAGGCGAGTTCATCGGTAAAATTTGCGCTATTTTATTCTTTGTTATCTGAGGGAGAATTTCTAAGCTATAATTATTACTAACTAGTTGCTACGAAAATATACACCAATCACCGAAGTTTTAGCAGGAAAACGCGGTGTAAAGGGAGTTCCCCAAAGAAGATCTTGTTTCATTTGGCAATCATAAGCGAACATTAAAATACTTTAAAATACTTTGTAATTGGGCTTGGAAGTTTTCGTGTCGAGTTGGTTGAACGGCAGAAGTCCTTTTTGTTATAATTGAGGTGATATCTCCAAGCGACTTTCCTTTTCCAAATAATCTTTTGTAAGGAAACTCAGTAGCTTCCAACTTGTCCTTAAAGTTGCACAATATATAGTCAGGAGCCCATCATTTGAAGCGTACAACTCCCATACTACGCCTATGTCACGGCATTTTAACAGACCGATCTATTTTTAGACTATATTTTCCCGAGAAAAAGGGCGGCGGGGACGGCAACGGCAACGAGAGCGCCACAAAACAATAGACTTAGGCTATGTCTACATCAGTTATGTCTACACTATGTCTACACTATGTCTACACTATACCGGATAACTCTTTTCATTTCAGTTTCACTTCGCCCTGTTCATTGTATCTTGAAACGTTTTCTTACACCGTGAAGTAGCTGTTTGGACAGTCTCTGGAAACGAATTTGAAATACTGTTGCGAAAAACACAAAACGATTTGATGCAGTCTGTAAGGTATAACAAGGACTAGATCAATTTCAGTCTGTGCTTGAAAGATAGAGTATACTTTTAGCCTATGTCTACACTATATCGGATAGCTCCTGTGCCGGCACGAAAACCATATCGGATAGGGCTTTTGTTCACATTCAAAACGACGATTTCGGCACGGTTTTTGCGTCGGAGCAATGCTGGGCCGCTGAGGACTTGAAAGTGAATCGTCACATATCGGATAGGTTTTCGTGACTCCTTCTGGAGTAGTGTGAACAAAGAATCGAACCGAAACGGAAGTCAACAACGAGGAGCAAGGATTGCATTCTAGTGGAAAGATGACGGCGGTTTTGGGCCACTGCCGTTCGCACCAGGCCGGAGTATTTTTCACAACGGCATAAAATGCTATCCGGCATAGTGTAGACATAGCCTTAATGAGCGAAAACAAAGTCTCTGCACGTGCAGATACTTGTGGTATGTGCAGCGACTTGTGATTGGTCATCGGGGCTCCAGCGGGAGTCTGGTATTGGCGGGAAATTCAATCTTTAAATAACATGCAGTAAAAACGTGAAGCTTGTGGGATGTGGCTGGAGTGACAAGGATATACCTCACAAATTAATGTGATTTGGTAAGCTGAAGCCACTCTAAAGGCACTAAGGCCACATGGTAGCGGGCATTACCCCTTAAATCTACCAAAGCAAAGATTGAGCCCAAGCATTAGCAGCCATGGACAGCTGTTTCGGCCTTGTTAGGCCTCATCAGCATGGCATAGCTAATGCTCAGGCTCAAGTACCCACATATCCATAAAACAAGCAGTAAAAACGTGAAGCTTGTGGGATGTGGCTGGAGTGACAAGGATATACCTCACAAATTAATGTGATTTGGTAAGCTGAAGCCACTCTAAAGGCACTAAGGGTACTTGAGCCTGAGCATTAGCTATGCCATGCTGATGAGGCCTAACAAGGCCGAAACAGCTGTCCATGGCTGCTAATGCTTGGGCTCAATCTTTGCTTTGGTAGATTTAAGGGGTAATGCCCGCTACCATGGGTACTTGAGCCTGAGCATTAGCTATGCCATGCTGATGAGGCCTAACAAGGCCGAAACAGCTGTCCATGGCTGCTAATGCTTGGGCTGAATCTTTGCTTTGGTAGATTTAAGGGGTAATGCCCGCTACCATGTGGCCTTAGTGCCTTTAGAGTGGCTTCAGCTTACCAAATCACATTAATTTGTGAGGTATATCCTTTAAAAAACATGGTCTATGAAAACGTCGTGACAGGGAGCAGGGAGTTGTTCTGACTGTTAAGTTTAAAATGAAAATGTACGATCGGATATCTTGACTCGATTCCGGTTTGGGTAGTTTGTTAAGCATGATGCCTTACCGATACACTCCTCAGTCCTGAACATATTTTTATCTCTATTTCTAAAGCATTGTAAAGAGGAATGAGGATTCGTGACTCCATTCCTGACAAAGATCCATTTTGGGCCGAGTTTGGGACTGTAACAGCAGCTGGTTGAAATCATTTTCTTACTTGCTACACTGACGGGTGAACAAAAGTATGCTCTGCCCAGCACACACAATTTAAATTTCAGTTCTTAAAATTTATCTGTATATTTCGCAACCACTACACAAAAGAATGGGGATTCTGAGGACAGCATTCTTCTTCTTCTTCTTCTTCTTCTTCTTCTTCTTCTTGTTATTATTATTATTATTATCATCATCATTATTATTATTATTATTATTATTATTATTATTATTATTATTCACTACACTCCTAACAAAGATCCATTTTCGGCCTGAGTTCGGGGCTGCACCAGCAGCTGGTTGCTTCATGTTTGTAGGCGACGTTAGAACGTTGGTTGCAATCATTTTGTTACTTGCTACAGTGACGATTGACTAAGGCAATGTCTACACTATGCCGGATTATACCGTTGTGAAAAATACTCCGGCCTGGTGTTAACGGCAGTGGCCCAAAACTGCCTCCATCTTTCCACTAGAATCCAATCCTCGCTCCTCGTTGTTTATTTTCGTTTCGGTTCGATTCTTTGTTCACACTACTCAAAGGGGTCACGAAAACTTATCTGATATGTGACGATTCACTTTCAAGACCACAGCGGCCCAGCATCGAAATACGAAATAATTTGAAATACGTTGTAATTGGGCTTAGAAATTTTCGTGTCGAGTTGGTTGAACGGCAGAAGTTCAGTTTCGAGTTTACTCTTGGTTGCTAGAATTGAGCAAAAGAAAGGAAAAATCTTAACGTTCTCATGTCGCGACGTGGATGGAATTTTGCAGCACAACTTCCCGTTCCTCCTTGTTCAAACGCGACAAAATATGTGGTTAATTTTTTGGTTAGAGTCCTACTAAAATTCCTCCTCTGCTACGAGCGCATGCTGCAAACCTTGACCTTTCTGTTACAATTAAGGCGATATCTCCAAGCGACTTTCCTTTCTCACATATTATTAATATTTTCTAAGGAAACTCGGTAGCTTCTAACTTGTCCTTAAAGTTGCACAATATTTAGTAGAATGATCGCGGGGCTGAGGGTTCTGTTGAAACAATCTCAAAATAATGAACCATGCAAATGACCGTTGAACCGCCTCATCATAGCGTTAATTTAACGGTCATACATAGGAATCAAAAATGAAACGAATAAATCCAGTGAAAAGGTGTCACCTCACATATGCGGTTTCCTTTCGGTGTGCCTGTCAGGGGGGTTCCGATCCATTCCGTTATCCCTTTATCACTTTTTTCTTTCTTATCGAATAACTTGTAATTCAGAGGAAATTTATGGGGTAGTTTTTCCAGTAAAACGGAGGCATCTTTCGTGAGCTGTTGTCAATTTCCTGAAAATCGTAACGGACTGTTTATTCCAAAACAAACGGATATAGTTCATCAGAAGTCAGTGAGAGTTTAAGGCGACATTTTATCAAATAAAAATCGCTTTTTAATGAAAATTTAACCTAACTATTCGCCATTTGCTGCGGTTCGAAGAATAGCAGCAAATTAATGTTTTCACGGTTCGCCGAAGTTTTGACAGTTGCTATGGTAACATCAGAGTTGAGAGCATGTGCTGGCGGGATTTTGCTGAGGGGAATCATTCTACACTGGCATCGCTGCAGCTTCCGGGTTCTTGTTTAATTTTGTATTTTTTCAACCTGGTATCACATCATATCCACACATTCTACATACTTACTACGAGGAAATCCAAATACCAAGGAATACTCGACAGATTTGATCTTCAGGTAACATGGATCCAAACGTTCAAGCGGAGATAGGACGGCAACCGTCCCAGCTGTTAGAAAAGCTGTCCACCATCTTTGACAGCAAGATAGACAATATGAAACGGCAGTTGGAAGACGTATCGCACAAAGCACATGAGTCGCAAATGAGCGAACTAAAGCGGATGCGGTTTGCTGAACCACGGACATTCAAGAAAAAAGGCCACGAACAGCAATACAAACACAACGAGAAAAAGTGAAAACGGCTGTGACAGAAGCCAAGGAAGCCATCTTAGCACGAAAACAAGACGCCTGCATTGCTAAGTTAGATGAAGGTATTGAATTAATCGATGGACGTCAGAAACTTATTCTTATGGTAGATCGATCAAACTTTGGTTGGAAGACGGTTGGAGAGTACCTAGACAACGAGTTGGCAGATAATGATGAAAATGCCAAGAAGATGAAAAGCCGAAAAAGAAGCGCAGCGAAAGATAGCTGACGCACGTGCAGCAAGATAGCGAAGAGCCGCGCTCCATTTAGTAGGCTCCCAAGGCCAGTTAGCAGAAGTAGTTCTTTTCCGACTCAGTACGCTCCTCCCGGAACCAGCAACCACCACACATCTGCAACGGCTGGTGTAATGAGCGCTTCCGATTTTCGTGGTCAGGTCAGGAGAAGCGGAACGTGTTTCAGCTGCGGAAAAGTAAGCTTAGGACACTGGAGAAATGAATGTCCACTACTAGCCGTTGCGCAGACACACGAAGGAAAGAAGTTAATTAAGTATACCTAACATGAGTGTAAACAGAACAGGCCTCATATTACAGAGTGATGATATTTGTAATGTTATTAGTTGCCAGGAGGGCGAGTCGGGCGGAGAATTAGACCATTTATCTGCTAACGAAGGGGATTTTCTTGAGAACGAACCCCCTCAAGCAGATCAAGTTCAAGGGCGACTCAGAGCACATTTGCGTTCCTGGGAGAAGATAGGGGCAACGGAGCCCGTTTTAAGTATAATAAGAGAGAGTTACAAACTACCACTGCTCACTATCCCTCAGTCTGTTTTACTTCGGAACAACAAGTCCGCTTTCGATAATTGTAGTTTTGTTTCCAAAGCAATTGACGATATTCTCGCCAAACAGTGCATCGATATTGTCGATAGTCAACCATGGGTGGTTAACCCTTTATTTGTATCAGTAAGGGACGATGGGAAGAAATGTTTAGTCCTGGATTTGCGCCATGTAAACCCCCACCTTCATAAATATAAGTTTAAGTGCGAAGACGTCGCTGTCTCATAGCAACTCCTGGGGGAGGGCTACTACCTTTACACGTTTGACATTAAGAGTGCTTACCATCATGTTGATATTTTTGAAAGCCATCGAACTTATTTGGGATTCCAGTGGCAGCATCATGGCAAACCAACATTTCTTGTTTTGAACGTATTGCCATTCGGTTTGTCAACAGCCCTGTATACATTTACCAAACTTCTAAAACCAGTAGTAAGTCACTGGAGAGGTTCAGGCATCAGAGTATGCATGTTTTTGGATGATGGCTTAGGTGGCAACTCTTCATTAGAGTCTGCATCAGTGGATGCTGAGGCAGTAAAGACTGGCCTTTGTACGTTAGGTTTTATTTTGAGCAGTAGTAAGTGCAACTGGCAGCCAGCGTTAGTTCAGACCTGGCTTGGTCATGTCTTTAATATGTCAGAGAACAGGTTGTATGGCACTCAATCCAGGGTTACTAAGCTAAAAGAATCTCTCTCAACTATTTTGACCAACCCAGACAGGGTTACGGCTAAAGGTCTAGCCCAAGTTACTGGTCACATTATCTCCATGTCAGAAGCCATTGGCCCAAGTGTCTATTTACATACTAGACACATGTATTATGCAATAGAAAGCAGATTATCCTGGAATTCAATTATCTTCTGTTCTCCAAAATTGATGGAAGAGCTAAATTTTTGGGACACAAATGTAGATGTTCTGAATGGCAAGAAACTTTTTGATCAGCCCCAAAGTTTTGATGCTGTAGTATATTTAGATGCTTCAGAGCAGGGCTATGGTGGATACGTAATATCAGACAAAGATAAGTTAATTTACCAAGGGCAATGGGCAAGTGATGAAAAAGCGGAGAGCTCAACTTGGAGGGAGCTTAAAGCAGTTCACAACATGTTACTGTCTGTGGGCAGTGCTTTGCAGGGACACAAAGTACAGTGGCATACAGATAACCAGAACATCACACGAATAATCCATAGGGGTCCGTTTGTGCGCAAAGTATCATATTGTACTCACTCTGGTTTGGGTTCCCGAGAAGAGAACCAGCTTGCTGACTATCTCAGTAAATTAACAGACGTGGACGACTGGGCAATTCAACCCCACATCTTTCAATGGGTAACAACCCTTTCGGGTCCTTTCACCATTGACCGATTTGCTACCTGGTACAACACCAAGTGCAATCGCTTCAATTCCCGTTTCTGGAATCCGGGTTGCGAGGGTATCGAAGCATTCTCTCTAAACTGGCAAGGGGAAAACAACTGGGTGGTGCCCCCACCAAGCCAAGTTGTAAGGGCTTGGAAGCATTTTCAGATTTGTAAGGCGAGAGGGGTATTGATAATTCCACTTTGGAAAGGGGCAGTATTTTGGCCTTGCTTGTGCCCTGATGGCATTTATTTGGCCAAATGTGTAACGGACTGGGTGGCTCTTCCAGAATTTAATTCGGCAGCGACTGTTAAAGGCAGAACATACAATTCCATGTTTCATGGTCAACTACTCAGTTTCAATCTCATAGCAGTTTATGTTAATTGGCAGAATTTTCATGAGCGAAGAAGTGATCGAGGGTTTTGCTTGTCAGCCAAAGGTCTCTGTGATGACTGTTTAAAGTCCTAATCATTTTTGTTACGTTGCCCACATGTAGCTTATTATGCTAGCCCACAGGTGGCTTATTATGTTAGCCCACAGGTAGCTTATTATGCTAGCCCACAGATGGCTTATTATGTTAGCCCAAAGGTGGCTTATTACTTTAGTCCACAGGTGGCCTACTGTTAATGGCTCACAGGTAGCTCATTCTACGTTGTGCATCGGCAGCAGGTTACGTTCGCTACAAGGGTTGTTTCAAGTAGTCATAAGTGGTTTATTGGGAAGTTCTTTCATGTTTTAATGTGGCATTCGCCACCATTGACATTTTGCACAAAGGTTTTCTTTTTTATCTCTTGTAGGTTTGAATCTCTTCAGCCAAGGTATTTGGGCAGAGATCCAGAAGCTAGCCACGTCAAGTGGAAGTGTACACCTTATACATTTAGCTAGTGTACTTAAACTACCTATACTGGCAGCAAAAGCCAGTGGAACCATTATTAATCATAGCAATTCCCTTAAGTGTTGGATAGAATTTTCTAAGGATAAGAATTTAGTACCTTTTCCTGCCTCTGTTGTTGATATTGCCTTGTTTTTTAGTCACTTAAGTTGATTCCTCTCAATTGCATGGCGCATCCTTACTGCGCATAATTTATGGCGTCATTTAGCGCGCGCTTGTGCGCGCGTACACTAGGTACATTGCGAATTTGCCTTGACATTGAGCTTTTATCAGGTGAAAATTTCCCTTTGTCGTCGTGTTGTAAAGAAACGAGCACGGTGACCCCCCTTTTTTATTGGTGTAATGTACTTGTAACAGGCACACGAAAAACATATTTTAAGGAGAAAAAAAGTTTAATAGGAGAAGTTGGATTGTTTATATATAAATGTGGTGAAACTCTGCGTTTGGAGCCAGGAAGGAGTTTGAGATGATGACGAAGTGGTCCAATTTCCTCTCATTATTTGCAAGATCGGGCAATTTAAAATCACAATACTAAGAGAATGTAGCCCAGAAAAACAATTAGGCACTAGTTTTCACTACTATTCATAGTTTTTGCTAGATAATAACAGCTTTCTTCAGTTGTTCATGCTTCGAACGTTTCTCGCACAACTCCGTAAAAACACTTAGAACAACGAGTATGCAGGGCTAAATCAAGCACGGTGACCCCATCTTTTTATTGCATTTTTTTCAATGTCCTATGCAAGACTATCAATTGTGCCAAGTCTGAAAAAATTTTAATAGTACATCCTTTTCAGGGGAATTACTTTAACTTCTATTGGAGTAATAATAATAATAATAAACTTTATTTATCCACGGGATCCTTATCACTAAAAAGTGGTCTTCTAAAGAGCCGTGCGCATTAAACCTAGTACATAAAAGCTAAGACTAAATTACAGACATTGTTAAAAAATCCTAAAATAAGTGCTAAACTAAGTTAAGAAATTACTAATGTACAATAGCGGAATAAAAACTATCTAAAGTAGTGGCCTGCTTAGCCTCCGCTGACAGACTGTTCCATGTTACTGCGCCCCTATAACGAAAACTCTTCTTGAGGGCCTCAGTGTTCGGACGCGGAATAAACAGGTTATGTTGCGCACCTCGAAGATTATGTCTGTGGATGGTATTAACGCTGGCGAATTTATCAGACAGGTATTCGGGTACAAGGTTATTTACAGTTTTGAACATTAAGGATTTCAGTTTTTTTTCACGTCTGTCAGCGAGGCTATTCCATTTAAGGGCATGAAGAATCTGGCAGATCTGGTATCCCAACTAGACCCTGTTATTATGCGTGCAGCCCTGTTTTGTAGTTTCTCTAGTTTTTGGCTGAGGCCATTACCGATGCAGCCCCAGACAGCGCTGCAATAATCGAGATGCGGAAGAATCAATGACTTGTAAATTGTGACTAGGGTACTCTGGGGACACATCGGTCTTAGTCTCCTCAGGGCAGCAAGTACTTTAGCAACCTTACCGACGACTTCGGAGATGTGAGCTTCCCACGAGAGTGTTTCATCAACCTGAACGCCTAGGCATTTGTAATTATTGACTCGTTCAATTGAATGCCCATCAAGGCATATGTGAGGTTCACTAGGGAGCAAGGAGATTTTGTGCCTTGTACCTGTAAACAGACACTTAGTTTTGAGGACATTAAGGCTTAGACGGTTAGAATCGAGCCATTGTTTCAGATTACCTAAATCGTGAGTCAGGGATGAAAACAGCTCATCGGGGTCTCTGGAGGCAAACGTAAGATTAGTGTCATCGGCGTACATCCTCACATCTGATAGAAGGTTACAGTTTGGGAGATCGTTAATGTACAGTAGGAATAGTAGGGGCCGAGGATTGAGCCTTGAGGCACCCCACAACTTATGAAGCTAGTTTCAGAATTTACGTTGTTTATAACTGTAACCTGAGTTCTATCAGAGAGGTAGTCTCGGAAAAGATTAAGACTTGCACCTTTAAACCCATACAGCTCCAATCTTGACAGAAGGATCTCATGGTCAATAGTATCAAATGCCTTTTTTAAATCAATAAACAGAATGGCATTTGTCAAACCATCGTCAATGTTAAGATACCAATTGTCTGTGATATCAATAAGAGCTGTAAGAGTAGAGTGCATAGGTCTAAAGCCAGACTGATATTTCGAAAGTAACTTATTGTCATT
The DNA here is from genome assembly GCA_016490735.1 of Pachyseris speciosa. Taxonomy (NCBI): domain Eukaryota; kingdom Metazoa; phylum Cnidaria; class Anthozoa; order Scleractinia; family Pachyseridae; genus Pachyseris; species Pachyseris speciosa. The sequence continues at coordinate 446,780 of JAEMWC010000589.1, forward strand.
TAAATATGTATATACCTGATTAAAAATGGCTTTTTCAAAGAGTTTAGCTATTACAGAAAGTACAGAAATAGGCCTGTAATTGGCTGGGTCAACCTTCGAGTCAGCTTTGAAAATTGGAGTTACTCTAGCACTCTTCCAGTCTTTGGGAATGATTCCAGTGGAAATAACTAAATTAAAAATGTGTGTCAGGGAAGACGCAATGAATGAAAATGATAACTTTAAGAGGCAAGTTGGAATACCATCGAGGCCATCAGCCTTGCCTACAGGGATATCGTTCACAAGTTTGCGCAGTCCGTCAGTAGTAAGTAATTCAAGCTCGAAGGTGCTCTCACAAGATTCTACAAAATCACGAAAACTGACTCGAGGGGGATTTATGTTTGCCGCTAAATTGGGGCCAATATCAGTAAAATGCCTATTAAGTATTAGTATCAGCTTCTGTCATAGGAACAATTTATTCTGCGCTGAAATGGGTACACGATATTGCGGGTGTGGCCAACCCAATGACCAACCCATTTGTCAAAACCGTTGTTGAAGAGGTAAAACGTCAAAATGCTAAACCAGTTGTCAGGAAAACGCCCATTTCTAAAGATGTCCTCACAGCATGTTGCGAAAGATATGTAAGTTGTAACGAATTATCAATACGGAGAGATATTTCTATTGCATTGTTGTTATTTGCGGTTTTTTTGGTTCAGCGAACTTGCAGGTCTCACGATTAAGGACATAGCTATTTCTGACTCTCACTTAACTATACAAGTTACTAGGAGCAAGACAGACCAGTACAGGAAGGGTGACGAAGTTGTGATTACTCGGTCGGACAAAGTGACCTGTCCAGTTGTAGACCTAGAAAAGTACATGTTGGCAAATATCGATGCTTCTAAAACCATTAGTTAAAGTAAGGACTGGTTTCAAACTTATCGAGAAAGTGAAGCCATTGAGCTACACTAGAGCAAGGGAGTCCATTGTACGGATGCTTAAGGAGTTCGTACCAGATACTGCCAACATTAGTTTGCATTCTTTTAGGGCAGGGAGTGCTACTGCAGCAGCCAACGCCCAGGTTCCTGATCGGTGTTGGAAGCGCGATGGTAGATGGCGGTCAGATTCGGCAAAGGATGGCTATGTTGAAGACTCTATTGATAATCGCTTACTTGTTTCTCAATCCCTAGGAATTTGACTAAGTTTGCTTAATAATACATTTGTACGCTCCCGTTCTTTAATTAGTCTAATCTTGTGTAGCAGCCAGTATCCTATTTACCAGTGAAAAGTTGTTGTTTATTGTCTGATTGAGGGTATAGGGTAAACTTGCTATTTGCTGCGGTTCGAAGAATAGCAGCAAATTAATGTTTTCACGGTTCGCCGAAGTTTTGACAGTTGCTATGGCAACATCAGAGTTGAGAGCATGTGCTGGCGGGATTTTGCTAAGGGGAATCATTCTACACTGGCATCGCTGCAGCCTTCGGCTTCTTGTTTAATTTTAACTACTAGTGTAAGTTTCATTTTGGTCTCATGTTCATGTAATATTGATAACTTTTCTCCCTCAAGGTTGTTGTTAAGTGCCTAGCTCTGCATTCGGGAGGGATCAGGTTTCCTCCAAAAGAATGGGGGTTTTTCCTGACGGGCAGCAGGCACGTTAGTTTATCATGCAGCTGTTACAGGCATATTTCATGTATCATGTCTGACGTTACAATCAATAAACTGAGATCTTGTGCAGCAGCCAGTATCCCATTTACCAGTGAAAAGTTGTTTATTGTCTGATTGAGGGTATAGGGTAAACGCACAATAAGTAGCAGGGGCGGATCCAGGAATGTTTGATTGGGGAGGAGGGTCAAAACTTACTTCGAATTACTTCTCCTAGTTTTTTGAAAGAGAATGTATTAATATCTCTAGAGTGTTTCCGTAAAATCTCCTTAAAAGAGAAAAAACTTTCGGGTACTGTTACAAGCCCATTTAAAAAATTCAAAGTCACTGGGCCTCTATACTGTAAAGTGTTCCTGCCAGTGTCTGAATTAAATCTAGTAATGTTAAGTTGATTTTGAATTCTAGATGACCTAGAAGTTTTCCTTTTAGAAAAAAGTTCACAAATCGATTGGCATGAAGATTCAAAATATACTTTGTGCATCAGAACAGATCTTTTATAAAGGTAGGAGATGGGCAGCCAGTTGGATTTAGCGAGGCACGCATCATCTGCTAACGATGGTTGAAGATTGTTTATAATACGAGATGCCCTTGCATGGAAGGAGTTGAGAGAGTCTAATGCAGAGGGATGACAGTTCCCCCACACTGAAATTCCATATGTAACGCTTGGAATAATAGTCTTGAAATACATATCTTCAAGCACGTTTTTGGAAGAGCTCTCATCTTTTTTAATCCTTTGGCTTCTTTACGAAGTGAACTGACCATGAGAGTCTATTGTCGATGTTAACTTCTAGGCAGGTGGTAGACTTGACCATATTGTTAAGGCCTTTGCCAAAAAGGGGGGAGGGGGGGGGCAGAGGTCCGATAAATGCAGATTTCCTCAATATCATTGCCTCAGTTTTGATTGGGTGGATGGTCAGATAATTCCTAGTGCTCCACATGAGAATTTGCTCCAAAGTTTTGTTTAGTGATGACAAGACATGGTCAACACTTGGAGCAATGTAATAAACTGTTGTATCATATGCATACAGGTAAATATCTCCAGAATCAACATGGTCAGGGAGGTCATTAACATATATAGTGTATAATCTGGGGCCAAGAAGCGAGCCCTGAGGGACACCATAGCGTACGTAGCCACTGGATGACTGTTATTGCCTGTTGTTTATGGTAACCACTACCCGACCAAAACAAGTTCATAACAACAGTTACTTGGAACTTTGTTTCATGCAGTTACCAGTTAATTTATCTATGACATTACTGCTATTGTTATAATTCTTATTGTTACTGACCTTCAATCCAAAAACTTGTGATTTTATCCTTATTTAGAAAGCTTTATCCAAGGTAAACCAAGCCGCCATTATTTGTCCACCAAATCAGGCCCCGCAGGGCCAACAAAAACTATTTTCAACACCAGGCTCTCCACTTCCTAGTCTCCCTCGCAGCCAGTATTTGGGTCGTCACGCAGCGCTCCTCCCCACTAACGGCTGCTCACTCGAGCTCTGCATTCCTTTCCCGCTGTTACCGAGAACCAATAAAATGCAAGTAATTCTTGGCTGCTGCGACAATCATATTTCTCGTTATATTTGCCGCCAAAAACACAGCAAGACGAGGACTAGGACCAGGTTTTTAGAGAATGGGAGCCTGTTCCTTATTGGTCAGTTTGAGGGAAAGGAATACAAAGCTCGAGTGAGCAGCCGTTAGTGGGGAGGAGCGTTACGTGACGACCCTATAATAACGGCTGCGAAGGAGACTATCCACTTTCCTCTTTCCTCCAAGTCTGTATCTACCACTGCTTTCAAATACATTTGCTGTTCTAATAATAAACATGACAAAATTTCTCGATGCTGTTTGGCAAAGAGAAATGCAGTTTTTAGGAAACACGATGCAGAAAAAGGTAATTCGGGGCAAAAAAAGGAGGTAGACAACAGACGATTCTGATTCGTTAATAAACAAAGGAACTAAATAACAAACGCGGCCTTTGAATGGCGCGAAGTTTAGAAAGGCTGAAGAGTTGCGAGCGAAAACTGATGGCTGGAGTTTTGAGCAGGTTTTTCTTTCGTGACCGCAATAACAGTAGAGAAGCTGAAAACAGCTCTAAAAAGGAGACACGGTTGCGATAAGCACTGTTTCGTGGTGTTCTGTTGGAAAAAGTGGTGGATAGCCTTTACAGCCTTTATTTTAGAACGATAAGTGTTAAAGCTACATGAGCTTGTGGGGTCGTTTACAGCTAACTTATGACTATAAGAAACCAAAAACAAGAAATATTTACAAATGTGAATTGTGGACATGAAGTCAATTAATTATATACAAAGCCATCTTTTCTAAAACTACAAGTAGTTGCGGATGTTATCTTTAAACTAAACTCACTGAAGGCAATTAAAGATTTAAGCTTTACCCTGAGGCTACGGTATGGAATGTTATTTGCCAGGGCACTACAATTATTGGTCACTGCGTTCCATAAGACTGAGCCTCTATACGCGACGGAGTCTTTCATGTAGCGGGCATTGAAACGTGGAACTATTAGGGAAGCGCAGGCCCGGGTTGAATAACTTGTGTCCTGTTTCTTTGAAATACAAACGATTAATGTGACAAGCAACCTATCATGGAAGGCTAAGTGAAAACAGATAAAAATAGCAGATTTATAATAAATGGAAAGGGTCGGCCATCGGGCCCGTTGTAGGACTTCAGCAGTTGCCATGTCTTTAAGGAAATTGAAAATAAGTATCTCAGCTCTACAATGAAGTCTTTCCAGTGACTGAAATAAGTCAGAGTTGCAGCAAGAACCCCACAGTTTAAGATCATAGGTCACTAAGGGCAAAATAACCTTGAAACAGAGGTCCTGGCTGACGCTCCTTCGGAGAAATCTCGACTTCTTAAGAAGTCCTAGTTTTTTAGCATATGACTTTTTGAGTTCCAGCATATGCGGAGACCAGGTAAGTTTCTCATCGACAGTTAGTCCCAGCAATCTCGATTTAGACACCCATTTAACCGTGGAATTTCCAATGAAGATCGGGGGGATACTAACCAAGGGATTTCTTCTAGAGATCAACAATGCCTCGCTTTTACTTGGGTGGGGTGTTAGTCTACTAATAATGCACCAGTCGCTTAATTCATGGAGTGCAGTATTTATTTTCCATTTTCCATTTCCATTTATTTGCCATTAACCACATAAAAATACAAAATTTAAAAATACGAAACACAAGAAATTTATAATAACTTAAACTTAAGACAATAGACTACAAATGTTTAAGGTGGTAATGACAAGAAAGCCTATATAGAAGCCGGGGCTTATGAACTATAGGCTTTCTGACAATATAGGATACATCATACGAATTGCGGGGACAGCATGAAATATGGAATGTATTATTTTAAAAAGAAAAGAAAAAAAAAAAAAAGAAGAAGTAAGTAGCTCAACAATGAGTATATTTGCCTAAGAAAGAAGGAATTTTTGAAGTCTTTTCCCAAACAAACGGATGCTTTCACTGTTTTGAATGTCATGACTTAACGAGTTGAAGAACTTAGGTCCTTGAAACCGAATTGAAAAGTTTCGAATATTAGTTCGGCAGGGAGGTATGTAAAAAAGGTTGCAATTTCTAGTATAATGCGAATGTAACTGGCTTGCGAGAGTAAACATATCACGAAAATAATTAGGAAGTAAACCTCTTTTGAATAGATACATGAATTTACCTATCTGGTATAAATAAATGTCAGAGAATTTCAAAATCTCCTTTTCTTTGAAAAGAACATCAGTGTGGGAATCGAAAGGAACTTAAGATATTATTCTTATTATCTTCTTTTGCAGAAGAATAACGCGATTTAAATTACTCTGATATGTCGATCCCCAAACTGAAACACAATATATTAAGTAAGGGTAAACTAGACTATAGTACAAACAGTGTAAGGAAGTTTTGGGAAGGCAAAAACTTGACTTATGAATAATGCCTATAGATTTTGATATTTTTCTAGAGACACTAAGAATGTGAGGCTTCCATGACAAATGCTCATCAAGGATAACACCTAAATATACTGTTTCTTTCACACAATCAATCTTATTGTTGTCAATTTGAATAGATAGATCAAGTGTTTGCCTCCTTTGGCGTGGTCTAAAAACCATAAAATTCGATTTTTTAAAGTTAATTGACAGCTTATTAGTTCAACACCACTGTGTTAATTTACACATTTCAGAATTTATGGTTTCGGAAAGTAAATTAAAATCTTTGTGAGAAAAGAATATGTTAGTGTCATCAGCAAAAAGAATAAAGTCCACCACCTTTGACACATTACACAGATCATTTATATAGAGCAGAAAGAGGAGGGGGCCTAGTATAGAGCCCTGAGGCACCCCACAATTTATTTGGCAAGAATCTGAACAAATACCATTAAATTCTACATATTGTTGTCTATCGCTTAGATAGCTTTCAAACCATCTAAGTGCAGTGCCTCGAACACCATAATGCTCCAGTTTTGAAATTAAAATTTGATGATCAACGGTGTCAAAGGCTTTAGACAAGTCTATAAAAATACCAACTGTATATTCCTTATTTTCAATAGCGGAAGAGATTTTGTCATACAAACAAGCTAGAGCATAAGCAGTGGAGTGATGTTTGCGAAAACCATACTGATTATCAGAGAGAATTTTATAGACATTAAGAAACCTTAAAAGACGATTGTACATGACTCTCTCTAAAATTTTAGAGAATGCAGGTAAAACAGACACGGGTCTGTAATTTGTAAATATATCCTGTTCACCAGATTTAAATAAAGGAATAACTCGAGCAATTTTTAATTGATTTGGCACAATACCAGAGGTGATGGATAAGTTAATCAAGCTAGTAATAGGGGAGATTATTATATCAATAGTATCTTTAATTAAGTTCATAGAAATATTGTCATGACCTACAGCATTACCTGAACGACAAGTGCGACATATTTCAATAATTTCTTCCTCATTTGCAACTTCAAGAAATATTGAATTGACTAGTCTGGGGGGTAAAAAAGAACTATGCGACTTTTCTGATGCAGGAATTTTGCTAGCTAAATTAGGGCCAATGTTAGTAAAATATTTACAAAAAAGATTAGCTATTTCCTTTGGATCGGAAATTTCACGAGAATCTGCCCTAAATACGGATGGTAGACCACGCTTACCTTTATTTCTATTAAGAATTTCATTGAGAACTTTCCAAATGGCCTTAACATTTGATTTTAGTTTCTCAATTTGTTTTTCATAATATAAACGCTTAGCAACTCGAAGAGAATGGGTGAGTTTGTTTTTGTAAGACTTGTATACATTTTCATTGGAAGAGTTAGGGTTATTAAGAAAACACTTATACAACATATCTTTCTTCTTAACGGAATTAGCAAGACCTTTAGTAAACCAAGGCTTACGAGAATTGAACCGCTTCACTTTCTTTTTTTTGAGTGGAAAACACCGATCATAAATTGAAACAAACTTTTCAATAAAGATTTTATAAGCGCAAGATGGATCATCTAAACCAGGTATTTCAGCCCAGTTTATCCTACCTAAGTCATCTTTAAATGCACTTAGATTATGCGCATTTTTTTCACGAAAGATTACGTATTTGTCCTTGTCACTGGTGCTATTATTATTCAAAACAAGTGAAAAAATCGGTAAATGGTCAGATACATCATTGAGAAAAAGACCACTTATTGAAGGACAAAGTGGATCGTTCGTGAAAATGTTATCTATCAGTGAAGCTTTGTTCGCCGTAATTCTAGTGGGACGTGAAATGACTGGGAAAAGCATCCTAGAGTACAACAAATCCAAGAAGTCACTTGTCGCTTTATGGCAATGGTGATTAATTAGATTTAAATTCCAGTCACCCATTAAAAATACAAGCTTATTTTCTTTGGTAATTTTTCCCAGTACTAGGTCCAAATCAGACAGAAATTCATTTAACAGTGAGTCGGGTGGTCGATAAATAATGCCGACAATTACATTCTTTTCTTTTGTCCTATTAATTTCAACAAACAAAGATTCAGCACTTCCGTCGACAGGGAACGCTAGATCAGGACGTTGTTTGTAATTCAAATGCTCACCAATGTAAAGGCCAACACCTCCACCAACGCGAGTAACTCTGGGTTTATGCAAAAAATTGTAACCCGCGATGTCGCAAAAATGATAACATTCATCAAGCCAAGTCTCAGAAATCCCAACAATAGGAAGTTTCAATCGAGGTTGGCCTAGAAAATTTGAAAGCTTATCAAATTTATTAGATATACTACGAATGTTCATATGGAGGAAAGAAAGGCCTGATTCAAGGCTACTGCAGTTTAAGTTTAGGCGACTTTGCTCTTCGGCTAACATGTTGTTAAAACTATCTTCGGTATAGTACTCACAGCTACTGTGTTCTAAATAAAAATTTATGTCTGGATCATTGTCTTTACAAAGACTAAAATTTTTATAGGACTCACATAGCAAAGGATTAAACTTTAACTGAGCTAATCTATCAGGATCAAAATTAATAGTACCGCCATTCATGAATTCAAACAGAGTTAGCCGAAATTGATCATCGTCTAAATTATAAAATGGTAAGGATGATAAACTATTCACTTGCAGGTTTATCACGAATAACTAAGCGATCGAGGACAAAATATGCAATCTTACCCGCCTGTTTGGCAGCTTTAAGTTTAGGAATTTGACACTCTCTTTTCTGTAGAGTTGCCGGCGATAGATCTTCGCTGATATAAAGATCGGTAGGCTTCTCCCGCCTAGCTTTGCGCAAAACCTTCTCCCTCTGTTTCCAATCTCTTAATCTGCACATGATGGTTCTCGGTTGATTCCGGTTTGCTTGCCCCGACTTGGTTATCCGCCTTTCCACCCGGTGAGCCCTTTCGATGTCAACTTCAAGGTCCAGGTTATCCTTGATCGCTCGCTTAACCTTAGCTTCTGCGTCTTCCCAAGTTTCATTGTCAGATTCCGGGATTCCATTCACACGGATGTTATTTCTCCGACTTTGATTTTCGAGATACTCCATCTTTTGAGAATGAGATGCAAGATCCTTGCTAATTTTATCAAGTTCTTTGTTAACATCTTCCAGCTTAACATGAATTGGTTTCAGTTCGTCCACATCTTTTTGAGTATATTGCAAACCAGTTTTCATCTCCTGCACATCCTTCACTACACTGTCCACCCTCAAGGTCAATGAATGAATCGTTGACTCAAATAGCGACTTAAATGTGGATTCCTGCACCTTTAACAATTCTCGAACGGTGGCTAGAGTTACGTAATCTCCTTCGACGCCATCCACCGACGAATCCTGTTGAGAATCCAGAGCGGTTGCACCCTTTGATTGTTGTTTTTGTGTTCTTCCCATTTCTTAAAGACGAAGATTAATAAGAAGAGCTACTTCTTAAGAATAAACAAATTACTAATAGAGCAAATTAGGCGAAAGAAAACTAGAAATTTAGGTAAATGTTTGCGGAGCTGTCCAAGACACGTCCACACGCCATGACTGCCGCTGAGCAATAGATTTTTCTGCCGTGTCACTTAAGCAGTAAATCGTTGTGTCGTCGGCAAACATAAAGACAGGTCAGGATGTCACTGAAGATGGGAGATCGTTCGTGAAAAGACCGAAAAGTGTCGACCCAAGGACGGACCCTTGAGGGATTCCAAAAGAGGCCGGTAACATCTCTGAAGTTGGTCCATAAACAATTGTAAATTGCTGTCTTTCTTTTTAGGTAACTTTTAAGCCAATCTAGGAATGGTCCTGTTATGCCAAAGTCCCTTTCCAATTTCATTTCAAGAATGTCATGAGACACACTGTCGAAAGCCTTTTTAAAATCTACGAAGGCAGCTGCTACCACTAAGCCTGCATCTACAGCTTTCCTCCACGTTTCGGTTAAGGTGTGTTAGTAACAGTTCTGTTGAATATCCTGCACGATATCCCCATTGTTTGTCCGAGACCAGATCATTGTCTTTATAGACATGACGAACAATTGTGTCGTTGACTACTGATTCGAGGATCTTTCTTGGGACGCTTAGCAATGCTATCGGTCTACAATTACTGAAACCTGTTTCGTCGTCCTTTTTATACACTGGAGTAAACCTCTCAGTTTTCCAGCTAGTAAACACACTCCTGTTCTTGATAAAAAGTCGCAATAGGATTAAGATTGACGGGATTATTGCGTCACCGGCTAGCTTTAAAAGCTTTGGAGGTATATTTTCAGGGCCTGTAGATCCAGAGAAGGGAATTACCGACGTAACTGGAATTACGAGCCCGTTAAATTCATCACTTCACTGGAGTGATTTTGCGTCGAGATAAATAAACGAACAAGGACAAATAAGGCGAAGATTATGAACCAGAAAGCATGAAGGTAATGATTACAGCGCTTGATAGACACTTGACAAACTAGGTAGCATTATAGCTATAACCCGTAATTGTTTAGCCGGGTTTTACAACTAAATAAAAACTTTAAAAATATCTAGAAAACTGTTGTTTTCCTTTTTTTATTTACAGTCACAAAGAACTTACAAAAATATTATATCATCCTTTTCTTAATAATATTATGTCATCCTTTATACCTGAACCAATAAATAAATTTGTTAGTAAAATTATCAAAACCTGTAAGTACATCTACTGTTTCTATGATGTTTTACGGTTTTACCCCTACCATTCGCTCACAGCATTGTGCTTACAATGTGTAACCTCTAGTACGTTTTTTATATTACCCAGCAATTCCTTACGATCGTGAGTTTTAAGATTATGTAGCACTCGTACTCAAAACCACGCTCTATCGGCATGAGTGCGAGCTGCAGCATTTCTGTCTTTCCTGTGACACTTTACTGTCCTGATCGAGAGTTAACAAACAAACAAACAAACAAACGAAGAAACCAAAAAACGCTTATGAAGAGCAGAAAAAAGAAATTTCGCCCACGTGTTTGTGACGCATTAGTGGAGAACGGCTTCAATGCCTCTCGAAAAAAAGAAAAAATCCGGGATTTGCTTCTAATTTGTGCGGTTGTCTAGGTTTAAGTAACCATACAGAATCTCTTTCCTTTTTTTCCGAGGAAATTTAAGCGTCGATTGCGGTAAAGGTATCACATCCTATGTCATCGCTTATCCTGGATTCAGTCAATCTGTTTTTCATTTTTAAGTGGGCGTAAGCGCACGTGCTTAAGGTAACTTTCGGTCGCTTTCACGTCTGCGGCTCGCCAATGCGGCTGCCTGGCACTTAACAGGACAAACTGGTACTCTTGAAGACTTCCTGCAGTGGATATTTCTCCTCTTTAGTTACGTCACAAATTTATTCTTCCTTGGCTTTGTTTTCAAAACCTCATTGCAGTTTACCTATAACTTTGGATTGTGACAAGGTTTATCTCTTAAGGAGGGGGTACACCTAAACACCGTTCCTTCGTTGCTTAACAAGGATTAATGTTAACAACTCGTTCGCGTTTCAAGCAGTCAAAAATCCCTCCATTCATTTCACGAAGCTATCATGTGGGATATTTTGTGAATTTTTGGGTGATTTTTTTAAATTAACAATACAGAACTTGCATTACATACGCTACTTACAATAAGTACTCACACCAGTTGCAAAACAATGCTTAATATTCGGAACTTACAATAATGCAATTACCGACCATAATAATTATTTTTTAGTTATTATGGAAACGGCTAACAATGAAGACAAAAATTTGGTTTATCAACGGAGTTGATAATGTAAATTGACCACCGTACAGGGTGAAGACAATTATTATGAAGACAATTACATTAATTACATCCATTTACACAGATCAACGTAATTGATACAACAAATGGATAAAGGGGATTGGTTTCTAAAGAAACTGTGGTGCTACGTCGGTGGCGGAGTGAAACGCGAACATTTGGTTTATCAACGGAGTTGATAATGTAAATTGACCACCGTACAGGGATTCGATTAGCTGACGTTTCGAGCGTTAGCCCTTCGTCGGAGCGAATCGAGGAATTGTGGGTTGTGTATGGTTTATATACAGAAAATGGAGCTACGCTATTGGTGGTAACATGGTAACGTGAAAAACAGGAATAAATTAATTGAATGAAAAACGCTCGTTGATACCGTGGGGATTAAGAGTGCCGATTTGAAAAATCAATTTTTCCTGGAGATTTTTGCGGCTTTCCGTGGTACCTCGATGTAGGGAAAGGCCGGAGATCGCCATGTGTTTTTTGGAATGGCTAGGGAGATTAAAATGCCGAGCGACTGATTTGGATGCATCTTTGTCATCTTTCTCAACATCAGGAAGATGTTCTCGGAATCGGTCACCTAGTCGTCTTCCTGTTTCGCCGATGTATAACTTTTTGCGTTATGTACAGGTTATGCAATAGGCAACATTTGCGGAGGTACACGTGAAACGATCAGTGATCTTAACAGAACGCTTAGGGCCCGATATTTTGTCAGTGTCTTGAATGAAAGGACAAGTTTTGCATCGTGAGCGCGCGCATTTAAAAGTGCCGGGTTGTTCAGTTGTTTTGAATGCGCTTCTAACTAGAAAGTCACCTACATTTTTGTCGCGTTTGAATGAAATCAGTGGTGGTTGCGAAAAGATTCTAGCAGTTTCTGGATCATTTTGCAGTATCTTAAAGTTATTAAGAATGATGGCTTCAACTGGGTTATTATGAGGGTGAAATGTGAGGGTGAATGGAATTCTGTCATTCTTTTCCTTTTGTGACGTCTGTAGTGCTGTCTGATTTGCCAGATTTTAATCCAACTCGCTTAACTGAAGCTAAGAACAAACACTTTGAAAAATTAATGCGACGAGAGTATATCTTATATTGGCAACACACTATTCAATACTCCAAGAAACTAGAATTTTATAACACTTTTAAGAACGAATATACCCCTTCCTATTATTTATTTATTTATTTATTTTTTGCCTTCCTATTATTTAGGCGTTACAAGAAAACTAAATGGTAGGAAATAATTAGTGAAACTACGAATAGGTAATCACAAGCTAATGATTGAAACTGGTAGATACGATCAAATCCCAAGGTTTGATAGACTCTGCCCTACTTGTGGATCGAATCAAGTTGAAGATGAAATACACTTTCTTTTTAGCTGTTCTAAATACTCAATTCTTAGGAACAGATTTTATAGCAAATAAAAAATCAACTACCAAATATCACCCAATTATCCCCTATAGAAGCGACCAAGGAATTAATGAATTCTCCTGGTTATTTTGTTAATATTGAATTGACGAAGTTTATCTATTTTGCTTAGATTCGCGTAATAATATATTACTGGATCTAAATCAGACTGATCTATCTTTAATATGTATCTTCCATCTCATTACATTATTACAATGTTCTTGTTAAGATACGTGCTTTTGCAATACTGTATGAAGTTATGGTCAGGCAAATAAAGCTACTTGTTGTTGTTGTTGTTGATCAATCTGCTGGGTGCGGTGATGGCCCGATTGAACCATAGAATCAGGATAACCACGTTTCTCGACGAACTGGCACATTTCCTTTGATTTTTTGGAAAAATCAGAGTCATCACTTCATAGACGTCGAAGTCTAAGTAATTGAGAATAGGGAATGGCGTTTTTGAGATGAGATGGATGTGAAGATGAATACAACAAATAACTGTGAGAATCGGTGGGTTTGTAGTGCACACTGGTACATAAACCGTTGCCGCTGATAAAAACTTTGATATCTAAAAAGGCCAGCGAAGTTTCCGAACTTTCTCAGGTATATTTTAGAGCCGGATGAAAGGAATTAACGGAGGTTATAAACTGATTGATTTCCTCCTTGCTAGACGAAATTGCGCCGATGCAGTCGTCAATGTAGCGACCGTAGAGTTCAAGTTTAGGACCGTTGTACTGATTGAAGAATTGGTGCTCGACATGACCTACAAAAAGATTGGCGTAGCTAGGTCCCATTTTTGTGCCCATCGCTACACCATTAATTTGTTTGTAACAGTTGTCAGCGAAAGAAAAACAGTTAAGTTTTAAAACTAGTTCAGCTAGGCGGAGTAGCGTTTCCGAGCTTGGTTCCTAGCTGTTTTTCACGTTACCATGTTACCACCAATAGCGTAGCTCCATTTTCTGTATATAAACCATACACAACCCACAATTCCTCGATTCGCTCCGACGAAGGGCTAACGCTCGAAACGTCAGCTAATCGAATCCCTGTATTGTGGTCAATTTTCGTGTTTAGCTGATACAACAGCTACATACGTTCACGATGCTAATGTTTACATCAGAGTCATCTTGGGAAAAGAATGAAAGAACAGGGAAAATGGAGTGAGGCAAACTACAAATTGAGGGAGTTCCATTTCCTGTTTTATACCATGCCATAGAAAATACAGCCAATCAGAGTGCAGGAGAGCCGTTGTATATTCGTCAGTATTCCATCGAACCTTCCCATCGATCAATGCAATTCAGCGGTATCACACCCAACCTTCCCATCGTGCGTTGAGATTCCCGCTCATGCTGGCCTTGCTGGCCACTGTATTTTCTATGGCATGGTATAAAATAGTTATGCAACCCTTTCTCGTGGTATACCGTGGAATATCCCACTCGTCACTTGTATTTTCTTTGCATACACACTCGCCTAAAGGCTCGTGTGTATACCAAGAAAATACAAGTGACTCGTGGGATATTCCACGGTATACCACTCGAAAGCGTTGCATAACTAGTATGTATTGATTAAAATCACCTGAAGTGGCAGCGATATATTTTTCTAAAAGTATATTTTCAAATTCTGAGAAATGACGTTGGCTGTTTACTGTAGCGTGCACATACAAAATGTATTTTGTTACAAGAATGAGAGGGTTTAGGGCCAAACGGGATTTAGAAAAGTGAATAATTCCAAAAGCAAAAGTCTAAGTTTATGAGATGTGGTTTCACACCACTTATGTTGTAATACCAGTCTTGAAATTTTGCCCAAAAGGAGACCGGCGTACGTGCAGTCTATAAATAAATGCCACAGAGTGTGGGTCTCAGAAGAGCAGAAAGGACACTACGGAGAGTCAACTTTTTTCATTTTATGTAATAAATTATTTGTCGCAGAAAATGACCAATGATCTTGTACTGGAACATAGATAACTTGATTTCCTATGTGACTTCAGGTAACAGATACACTTTATGTACCAGAGGCTATTAATTTCGTTTCAGTTGTTGGGGGAGGTAAGTTCTCTTGGGCTAACATTTTGTTGCATAGGATTTTGCAAGACAGCGACTCGAGAACGTTTATGGGTGCGTTGGAAGTCAGAATGACTAGAAGAAGGAAGGAATCGAGGAAAGAAGGCTGCAATAGTGTATGAAATTGAAACTCGCTTGGAATTTGCCGCAGAGGGACTCGAAAGACAAAAAGCAGTTCTTTTCTTCGTCAAATAAATCAGGGATCTTTACTATTCCTGCACGATGCCAACACGGGAAGTACACAGACTTTTTGTCAACTGTCAAAAACTTATTGTTCCAGATAATTTGTGCAAGAACCTCATTTTTACTTTGAGGCGTACTCGCTATGATATTCGGCCACCGTGAAATGATTTCTTTGTAGAAATTGGGGAGGTGATTACTTAAGCTGAGAAGTTTATAATCGTAGTTACAACTAAAGATAAGTGCCCACACCCCCCCCCCCCCCCCGACGTTTGCAAGGAGAAACGGAGATTGGAATATATTTCCATGGGGCTTCGTGATCCAAGCACAATGTCTTCCCAGCACATTGTTGAAAATAATAAAATATTTCATTCCTAATCCTCCTTCATTTTTGGATTTAATAAGTGTCGACTTTTTAATTTTAGCTGGTTTGTGATTCCATGGGAAGTCCAATATAACATTATTCACCTGCTTAGCAAAGTTTGCCGGCGTTTCCATAGCGCTGCAGATGAAAGTAAGCTTAGGAAGGGCTAATATTTTCACGATACTTATTCTACTATAGGCAGAAATGTCCCTTTGAGACCAAACATTCAAAGTTTTCTTTAATTTCGTTAGTTTATCGATAACATTTTTCTTAACTGGAGTCTCGTGATCGTAAGATAAATTCGTACCTAGAGCGTATAGTTTGTATCGTTTCTAATTTGGAGATTTAGAATTCCGTCTCTTCTATGTCGCCAGCAGCCAAGCCATAGCATTTTAGATTTGGATTGATTTATTTCCAGCCCTGAGCATCTTGAAACCGAGAGAGCAAGTCAAAAAGGTTGACTACGGCTTGAGTATTTGCAAGGACAGCTGTGGTGTCGTCTGCATATTGTGAGAGCTTTAATTCTTTGTTGTCATGTATTTTAAGACCTGCCATTTCCTTTAGCATCTAACACTTTGCACAAGGACCTCTATACCGGAAAGAGGAAAAGTGCTCTGATGTATAGCCATTGTTCAGTAAGGAGCTAGAAATATTTTCATAAACACATCAATCCATCGCCTGAGTTGCGAGCCGAAATTGAAAGATTTAAGACATTTTTGAAGGAAGTCCCATTCAATCGAGTCGAAAGCCTTTTCGAAACCCAGGAAAACAGTGATTTGGGGGTATATTTGGGATGAGATAATTTTTCTCAAAGGTTTGAAATTGGAATTTGAAGTTGAATATTAATAGAGGGACACTAAAACAGTTTCCTAGCAACCTGCAGTGCCCTTGTGGTGTCAACTGTCTGGTGGTGTTTCAAAACATTTTTTTCCCATTTCAGCTCCTTCCATAAACTCGTTAGAATTTCACTCAAGCTCACGAGTATCAAACAAATGCGCAGTCATTGCAATTGGTGAAGAAGTTATGAAAAATTTTTTCCACTCAGTAGGTTACCATAGCAACGCAATAACCTATTAGAAACTAGGCTCGTATCAATTATACTAGGTGACCTGAGGATGTATACAAAGGCCCCGGTTTCTCCGAAAATGTCCCTCAATAAGGTGGTGTCATTTCGTTGACAATTTTGAACATTTTAAGGCCTTTTTGTTTATTTCTCCTATCCGTAGAGATAAGACCAGCCAAGTTTGTTTAATATTTCCTTTTATGGAGTCAATAATCACTCGATGTTGCAGTTTTGAAGTTTATCGGCTAGGCTGTCAGCAATGCCATTCCAAATAATACTACAGTAATCGTAGTAAGGTTCAACAATAGATTGATATATGTTCACGAGGCTAGATGATGGAACGAAAGGTTTGATCTTTCTCATGATCCTTATGCCAGACGACACTTTCTTTAAGACGCTTGCAATGAGGATATCCCATGTGAGGAATTCATCAATTTCCACGCCCCAAGCTTTTGCTGCAATGAACCCGGCCTATTTCAAGAAATGAACGGATAGATTAATCTAGAGATAGATCACAGTTTAGATGAACGGCTAAAGGGGCTATGTCATGCATTTTTGGAATGAATTCAACAAGCCACGGGAGTTGAAAATTAAAAATAGCTCTCCAATTTTGCTCAAAACTACTCTACTAGTGCTTTTAAATAATAATAATAATAATAATAATAATAATAATAATAATAATAATTATAATAATAATAATAAAAAAGACTCTTTGCCTGTAGGTAGGATGGAAACAGATTGCAACTTGGAAAAAGCAGGCCTTTTTTTTTCAAGTTTCAGCTTTTCGGTCTAGCAAGAACCATTATCAACCGATTATGCGTTGGTCCTCTTTTAAAAAATTAACTTTTTCTCTTTTTGTCGGAGATTTAAAGGGAAACAAGGGTCTATAAAAATTTTACCTTAAATGAAAGGCCATGTACACACGATTTCAAATCTGGTATTCGTTTGGTTAAGCGCCTTTCTGAATTCTATTCTACGGTGGCTTATAAGGGCCATCGAAAACATCTCTGTTTTTTCGCTCGTCGACACTTAATAACAGTCGATCGACACTTATAACTGTCGATCGACACTTATTTGGCGAACGCTGAAGAGGTAAGATTAATTGCATTCAAATTAACCTTCAAAGGCGTGAAATCTGTTTTTTAGAACATAAGAACATTTTATCTGTTAAATGTGCTGTAGAGACCTTAGAATATGCAGTTTCCAAGGTTGTAAAAGCGTTCCAGAATGAGCTAACGAGCAGAGCACAGTGGATCGACCATTCTCTTCCCTAGTTTTGACCGTGACAGAGTGTTTTAGTAGGACTTGATAAAACATGAATTGCGAATTTATTGAACGGCTTCAAAAACGTTACTGTACATCTATCTATTCTTACACTAAAATTAAGATTTTGAGTTACAGTTTGGCCTAGAAAATCGGATGTAAAATTTAGCCTTGTCTATATCAGATATAAAGACACATTAGTTTCTTTTGTATTTCCTTCATAAATTATTAATAATTTGGGAATTAAAGTTTAAGTTAAGAGCTCGCTCTATTTTACGTTTCAGCTTTGAACCGGTTCTGTTGTGTTATATAGGAACCGACAGAAATAGCTTTCTACTAATTTATTATTTTTGCAAATACTCGTTTAGATCCTTTGAAAGTGTTCTGCGTTACCCCTCGTTATTTCAAGGTATCCATGGATCGAGATTCTCTCGTAGAAGGCTACTTTCGTTTAAGGATAGATTACGTTGAAATTCTGGCTTTTCTAATCATGTGCCATGGAATCCATTTAAGTATGAGACAGTTAAAGAGGAAAGAGGATCTTACGAGAACGTGGTCTTACTAGAAGAAAACAACAGAGCCCTGTAAATGAAATAGTGAATGCCATAGAAAATGAACTTCAAGGAAGCGGTAGATTAATTGGTTATCGCCTAATGCACCAAAAACTTGGCTTGTCCTATGGTCTCGTTGTTGACAGGGAGACGGTGAGGGTTGTGATGAAAGCTTTGGATCCTGAAGGAGTGAAAAAACGCTCGCGACACCGTCTTGTTAGACGCAAATACCACGCTAGTGGGCCGAATTTTATCTGGCCTCTTGATGGCTATGACAAGCTCAAGCCCTTTGGCTTTTGTTTTCATGGAGCCATTGATGGCTTTAGTCGTCGCATCATGTGGCTTGAAGTGGATCACTCCAATAATAATCCATCCAACATAGCCAATTACTTTTTCAATTGTGTTCGTAGGATCGGGGGAACCCCAACAATCCTTAGAAGTGATTGTGGTACCGAAAATTGCTACGTTGCAGCTATCCAACGTTTCTTAAGGGAAGGACTTGGAGACCCTTTAGCAGGAGACAACAGTTTTATGTACGGCCGTTCTGTTTCTAATCAAAGAATAGAAGCGTGGTGGAGTATGTTGAAGAAAATGGATACGGACTTCTGGATGAATTATTTCAAGGATTTAAGGGAGATAGGATTATATAATGACGACAATATCTTGCACGTAAACTGCCTCAAGTTTTGCTTCATGCCTTTAATAAGAGAAGAATTATACCGTTGTGCAGAGTTATGGAATTTACATCGAATACGACCAGTCTTCAAACCCCGATTCCGCATCAGGTCGACCAGATATCTTGTACTTTTTACCGGAACTAAATGGCAAGGCCAGTCATGCCCATGATGTCACTTTAGATGACATTTAACTTGCAGAGGAGGTTTTCTGTGCTCAAGGTAGAGTGGGCATGGGCGATAATTCCTTCGACGTCTTTGAAAAGCTAGCCAAGATGATAATGGAGGATGAAGGCCTCAGTTCTCCAAGAAACCCAGATGAGGCTTTGCAACTGTATTATAGCTGTTATTGAACACATTGAGGACATCATCTGAACCTAGTAAAAAACTTATCTAATACTTATCCATAATATGTAAACAAACATTGCACGCTGCATGTAACAGTAACTTCATGTGTTACTCCATGTTATCCATATTGGTTTTGTTCCTGTTATCAATCAAGTTGCTGTTAACGTTGTTACCTACTCTGGTCCGGATTACGTAGGTGCACCACCCCCCCCCCCCCCATAAAAAAAAAAACGTTCGGTGGGGCCAAGCGGTCGGAGTGCACTACTTAAAATTCATTCCAGTCGTTTCCAGAGGCCATAATCTTTTGGTGAGCAGCAAGATTTGCGACCTCTGACTTGTCCAGAAACGTGTTTCTGGTTGTTTTGGAAACCATTGTTGTGATGTCGTGTGGGTATTGTTCAATTTCTTTTCAATCTTTTGTGTCATGTCACTTTATGGTCGCACTTGTCTGCAGCACCAAGAACTACAAAACCTGAAATCCGCGTTTCCATTTAGTCGATCAATATCATTCATCGTTAAAATCAATACTCAACAGTTTATGGGGGTTTCAAATACTGAACACAAACTTTTATTTAGGTTTACGAACAAGGATCAACAGTAAAAGAACTGGTTGAAATTAGCTAAAATTGAACTGCTGTAATTACAAGATAACAGTTCAGCCTAAGATCGTCAACAAAAGTAACATTCAAAAGTGACTCCACTATAGATTTGTCACTATTGTCTTGGCAACGTTGTCACGGTTCACTGCGACGTTCCTCGAGTTCCCTGATTACATTAAGTACAGAAGGCTTCGTGAGCAGTGTACAAACCTGAATATGAGGAAGTTAGATGTAAGTTAATATATATATAAAAAAACTGAAATGTACATATAACTCTCCTATAATGTACACAGTCATTTAATTTCGCAAAACCAATTCTGGTTGCTGTCGATTCCTTGTTAATAAAATGGGGTAGACACTTTAGTCCTAATAAAAACCTAAAGAAACGCATACTTGAATTATTATCTTTCTGAAATGAGAAACTTGCTAAAGCAAGCTAGCAACACAATCAAAACTAGAGCTCCGCTCGTTAGCTAATTCTGGAACGTTTTTGCAACCCTTGAAACTGCATGTTGTAAGGTCTACAGAACATTTAACAGATGGAATGTTCTTCTGTTCTAAAAAATAGATTTCACCCCTTTGACGACGAATTTAAATGCAATTAATCTTACCTCGTCAGTGTTCGCCATCTTGAAGAACTGAAGCAGTACGTGTTTGTTACGCAAAGCCTGGTGCCAAGTCTAGCTAAGTGTCGATCGACAGTTATAGGTTATAGATCGACACAGGTTATAGATCGACACTTATAACTGTCGACTGTTATAAGTGTCGATCGACAGTAGGAGAAGGGGAGGGAAGGGGGTAAGAGATGAGAAGAGAAGACAGGGGAGGAAGAGGGGAAAAAAGAAGAGGACAGGGGACAGGGTAAGAGATGAGAAGAGAAGAGAGTGGAGGAAGAGCCTGAGGGAAGAACAGGAGAGGAGAGGGCAGAGGAGGAGGAAAGGAGAGGATTGGGGAGGAGAGGGGGTAAGAGATGAGTAGAAAAGAGAGAGGGGAGGAAGAGGGGAGGGAAAGAGAGGAGGGAGGGGAGGAGAGGGGGAGAAGATAAGAAGAGAGCAGAGAGTGGAGGAGAGGGAGGAGGAGAGGAGAGGAGAGGGGAAGAGAGGGAAGAAGAGAAGGAAAGAGAAGGACAAGACAGGGCAGGGCAGGGGAGAACAAACGAGAGGAACAGTGACGGGAGAAGAGTAAAGGAGAGGAGAGGACAGGAGGGGACCTAGAGCTGCTAACCGCATTCCTATGCACATATATTCCACTTAGGGAGGTTCTGCATTGTACCGATTTAGATTTAGATTTAACAGGGTAGAGAAGAGAAGCTGAAGGGAGAGAAATGCAACAAAACATGCATGGATGTTACTGGCTTGCACTCCCGTGCAAATTGCTATGTTTGTCCTGTTTACTGGAGGAAAAACAAAACATGAAAGCCATGTAAGTAACCATATCTTTTTCATACAATTAAAAAACCAAAACAAAAACAAAAAAAGGAAAAATATAAATAAATGCTTACTTCAATTGGAAATTACTTGAAATTGTTTGTACGGCAAACAGTTTCCTAAAATTAGGGATTCATTCTTTCTCTCTAGTTTAGTTTAGTTTGTTTCATGAGGGGAAGTTGACAAGCACTGCAAATGCTTAGTACTGTCATTTCCGTCATGATTAAACAGTGACCACAACAGTTTTCCTCTTGCAAAATATGGTAATGGCTACAGTTCAAGAATACTCCACCTGAACAAATCACTGTAAAAGACATTGTCATACATGTCTGGTTCATTGTGAAAGTATGGCAGTGTGTAATGGAAAGGATTAGCTGATAGGTCTGACCTCTGTCTAATGCACCTCCCAATGTTAAGTCTTAGGGAAGGAGTGGGATAAAGGGAATTAGGTGAGTTGCTGGCAGATGCGGGCCATTTCACTAATCTCTCCATCTCCACCCTGGGAATCTGACTGAAAAATGTACATAGGTTTAAGTACATTATCACAAGCTGAGCGGATTTGACGTCATTTGACCAATTGTTTTGGCCCTGGTTGTGACAAAAGGGCCATCAAAATATCAAATGTCTCACATCTCCAAGTGTCTGGAGCCTTCTCTAGCTTAACATGAGTTGGTGCATAAACTTGTAATTATACAGGTCATGTCATATATGTACACTTCTGTTGTAAAGTAAGAACACATAAGAGGCAGCAATCTTGCAAACCTGAGTTAAAAGACCCCACGGCCCTGATTAAATGATACAATGTACAAATGAGGTTTTGAAAATAAATTAACACTTTGATGTAGATAGCTTGGAATTGGTTAAATAATGTTCACTGGGCTTTGCATGATCCAAAACTTGGTCTTTTTAAAATGGATTTTCTCCGGCTTGGAGTGGAGGGTGAGGTGATGCAATTGAGGGAGTCATCTGCAAAGTACAACAAAAATTATCATGGTAATTAATATACAAACTAGTTATTCAACAACAAACTCAATGATTTACTCAATCTCGCCAACTTGGATGTAAATGTTACTATTAGTTAAGAACAGTGCCTCAAAAGCAGAGTTGTTTTTGCTTGGTACCATATATGGCTGTGGAAAAAAGCACATCTCAGCAAAGCTTGTTAGAATCTGAAAGAAATTGGGGGTTAATAAACTTCACATTATTTCCATGATAATTGAGTGAAATTAACAAATCTAAAAGCAGGGGTTTCATTGCCGGCAACTGGTGAAAATCGCCGCCTACTTTGTCAAAATTTCCTCTTACCACCACCTACTTTGTCCGTATTTTCACTCAACTTACTAAAAAAATTCATCAGGTTGCCGCCTAGTTTAGTTAGCTCAAACGGCTATTTCAAAACTTATTGAAAACCCTAAAAAGGCTAATTTTTTTAAAAGATATGTTACAAAGCATGGGAATTCTTACTCACAATCTTCTTTTCATATTCAAGATCTGCCTTCCCTGCTTAGTTACAATAATGCCTTTGTTTTACAATGCACCAACCTAAAAGAGCCCCTTTTTACATCTCCTTATCTCTAATTTTTGTATATTGAATGTCTACAGGTATGTATGTATTTATGATAATTTTTTTTCTGGCAAATATTAATAAACTGAAACTGTAATACCAGATCAATATAGTAACAAGTCAAGACAAGGCATTATATTGCATTCAATGTTCTGGATTTCATAGAACTGCATTACAGAAACTTAAAGCTGATGACCACTGGAACAAAAATGTTAACTAAGGTTTCTCCTCAGTTTCTCCATATCCACTGTAAAAGTCATGAGTTTTTTTAATGCGCCAGTTGAGGGAAAATTGCCTGCATACAAATGCTACAACACTCTATTGAGCTGTTAAGGGATGACTCCTACCTGCTGAATAAGACTTGTCATAGTGACTGTCTTGTTCTGGTTCATCTTCTTCAAAGCATGGGTTGTGCAGATCATCCAGGTAGGGTACCACACTCATGCTGCGAAGCATATTGTCCTCTTCAAGTGGTGGAATAGGAACAAAGTGGTTGGTTTTAAGGTGGCTTTTGCATACCCATCTGGAAATTAATTGAGTTACAGTGCTCATCGAGAGGGCTCACTTCGAAAATGAAAATTAATTTATTTTGGTTACTAGTGTGACCTGCAACAAGGCCTTGTGATTCCCAAACATTTCAGCACATACTACAATATAACTGTTGACAGGTGGAACAATTGAAGGGTATTCTGCAAACGTTGCATACAGCATATATCACTTCTTTCTTTAAAATCCAAAATATCTCTAAACTCAGTCTTCTTTGGCATAATAGACTGGAAATGGTGTCAGAAATTAAGTTCTGCACTTATTTTCCAATTATCAGAAAGCTAGGAAAGCTAGGATCCAAAGGATTAGTTTAGGGGTGTATGTCTTTTGCCAAAAACTCAAGAAACAGAAACAAAAGGATCTGATGCATGGTTGATTTCTTTTGTTTTGAGTTGGTCCAGTTTTAGGCAAAAGTCATATGTTAATTTGCTGAATCCAGGCCTTTAAATAACAAAAAATTAATAAGTGCAGAAATTCATTTCTGACACCATAACCAGTCTGTATGCTAAAGTTGAGCAAATTTAGAGAGATTTGGAGTTTTTGGCCAAAAAGCGATATACACCCCCTTTACAAAATACTTTTCAATTATTGATACCATTAACAAAATACATGTTCAGTTTTTAACATAAATTATCAATAACGATTGGTATAAAGGGACACTGTAACAATATTTTAGCAGCAGTTCAAAGCTAAAATGTCTTCACATCAATGCAAGCCATAAAAAATAGGCTAATATTGTTACTTAAGAAAATTCACTGAACTGAAATAATTAATTTTAAATACTGCTGTTTGTTGTTACAGATGGAAAGAAGTGGACATGAATGAACACATTTTGAAGATATCACCAATTCAACAAATTGATATGATTTTCCTCTAACCATTAAAGAAGCATTTCGGGTATGGTGGGAGGCACATGTACATGTTAATGATATTTTTGACCTGGACATCATAGCAAAACATATGTAAAAGTACCATTGTGAACAGAGAGCGCCATTTTTAAATGTCTGAAAGCAACGAAGAACTACATGTACGAATATAACACCGAAAAAGAAGAGAAGAAGGTGGCTAATACCAGATTGCAAACAGATTGGGAAATTTTCAGAAGCCTATTGACTAAATTTTAGGAGGAAGTGGTGGAGATTCCTTGGGGCTGAGGACAATCTGATTTAATTTCCCAATGAGAGTACAGTACATTAATTACAGAGGGTTACAGAGGATGTCAGGTTAGCATACCTGTGCTGACGTATTTGCCCTATGGTTAATCTGTTCCCTGGATTTGCATTAAGCATACCTACAGTAACAAACCAAAAACAAAAATCACTTCAATAATTTTTATCGCAGTACATATACAGTGTATCTACATGTACACTACATTCTCTTCAAAGGATTTCCCACACTGATTAAATCATTAAAAACATTTTTGCAAGAACATGACCATTCAAGGCTCAGGAACTGCGGAGACCATTTTAAAGTAGTAGGGCTAAAACATCTGGCCAAGTTCAAGCGGTAAAATTCATACATTATCCATATGCATGCCATCTGGAGCCCTAAAAAATCAACCCCAAAAATAAAATGGTAGGGCAGCTATATACAGTAGGGCCACAGCCCTACCAGCACAGCCCCCTCTGTAGTCCCCTTGGCTGCCAGCAAAATACACAAATTTCTCTTTCATTGGAAAGTACAGTACCTCTCAGAAGATCAGCTAAAGCATCACTCACTCCTTCTGGAACTGTGAACTCTCCTCTGCCAATATTTTCAAACAATTTGTAGATATTCTCTCCCTCAAAAGGATATTTCCCTGTAGTAATGTTGTACCTGATTGAATAATTATGTACAGAGAGCAACAATGAAACACACTCACACTTTGAAGTCATAAACAGCAATAAACAGATTGACCAAAATATGCACTGGCCAGTCTACTAAAGTATAATAAATCAGCAAACAACAGTTTTTAGAAGTCAAACAGAAAGCAGATAAGAACATAATGTAACAAAGTATATTTCTGTTTTACATACAATATATATTTCAATTAAAGATGTTGTAGATCACCACAGTTGTGAACATTTTTTAACCCAGTTGCAGAAAAGAAAAGCCTGAATTGGGAGTGGAATTCATGACCATTGCAATACTGATGCAGTGTTCTACCAACTAAACCAACTTAAAGTTAGCAGCATCTGAAAAAACCTACAGTGTAACTCCTGCAGCCCAGATGTCAACTTTGAATCCAGAGAAAGTCTCCAGGCCATTTGCGATCTCAGGGGGTTGAAAAGCAGGTGATCCCTGACTGGTTCTGCAAGTGTCATCAGCAGAAAATGGACTTAACCTCTGCAGAGCAAATTGAAACCAACTGGTAAAGCACAATGCACATTTGATACTAAAAGTTGTACATAAAGACATATTGAAGTGAGCATCTACGGGTACGTGTTTAATACAATGTACAGTCAAACCTCTATTAAGCAAGCCATCCTCTATTAGGCAGCCATTAATCAAATTCCTGATGAGGGTTCTTCTGTAGACCTTATCGCAGTTTAAGACACCATCTTGGCGGGTAGACAAACAGAACAGAACAGAAATTACACATGGTTCATACAGACCTGAGACCTTTCTTTTCAGGTACTTTTCAAGGACAAATCACATTTTTTCAAGGACTTGTTTACCACTCAATTTGACATACCGGTACATGTAATCAACCCCTCAATTCAAATGACTTTTTGTATGGGATGTTCTGCCAACAAACGTGCAGTACAAACAGGAAACTGCCATTAATGTGGTACAGGAAATCAAATCATAAACCTCAGAAAATTTTTTGATTGTATCTATTCTTTTAGCTTTTCCAGTTTGGAATTTAAGCTTGCATCTAAGTCAGTTAGTTCTTGAATTTTGTCCTTGGCTGTTTTTCGAAGTGAATTGGCTTGGGTCACGAAGGTCAACTTCCCTGTGGATTCTGCTTTTAAGCAAAGTTCATCTGCTGTTTCATTAAGAGAGTTTATATCAGAATCCACTCTTCTTTTCTTCTTTTTAATCTCATCAATTTCCTCTAGTTAAGACTTCTGTTTTGACTGTTCCTGCTGGGTTTTCCGCCCTTTCGACTCCATGACACCGCAAAATTCCTTGTGCACGAGATGACTCACAAGACCAATTAGAAATTGTAGGGGGCTACAGGTTATTGCAATACCTCATCCCTGGAAGGCAAGGTTCCTAAGGTACATCAACTAACAGCACTGAACTACACCAGAAATCACCAAACAAACTTACAACAGTTTCACGAGATGTTTCACACACAAAATTGTGTCTTGCTGAGCTTTCAACGTTTTCTGTGCGCAAGACAACAATGCGTTAATGAAGTTTTATTTATTCAAGGACCTTTGGATAAGATTCAAGGACTACTGGGAAAAATTCAAGGACTTTTCAAGGACTTGAGCAAATTTTTCAATTTTCAAGGACTTTTCATGGGGTTAATGCTTTTTCAAGGACCATTCAAGGCCCGTGCGAACCATGTTACAGTGTTGGTATACAATTCCGTTGTCAAAAAAATGCGTGAAGTGTCTGTTTCTCAGCCAAAAATACATTGCTAATTAATAGCACTAGGCAAAGGCTTCTACCGACAAAATTTTAGGGATTTACCACGCCAGAAAATGTTATTTTGTCTGTTATTTTTATGCTGAGTATAAAACAGGCATTTCACACACTTTTTTTTTTGCAACAAAATTAATTTGCATACAAACACTGCAATTTCTGTTACTGTTTGCCTGCCTGCCAAGATTGACCTGTATAGATATGTTTTAGTGTTACTTTGAAAACTAGAAAGCATACACAATGTTTTGCAACCACATAAAACCTAAAAATAATGGTTTGATTACTTTGCTTAAAATTAGTTTATCAGTTTACCAGGCCACAGATAAGCATATTTGATTAGCAAGATGATGATGATGGAAATAAGCAGAATAAACAAAGATGGAAGAATGTGGCTTAATTATTTCTGAATACTTTTTGTAGGAAAAATCAGTGACAAATATTTTGAAGATGAACTATGAATAATTCTTCTCAATGGGCGCAGTGTGTGAGAAAACTGCAGTTTTTACTGCAAGAGTCTGTGTATTAACCTTACCTGAATTGCCAAAAGGACGTTGCATCTTTATACACTGTACATGTACAATGTAGTATGTAGTTTGATACCATATTTATTGATGCCATTCCCATCTCAAAAAGCAAAAGGCTAAAAATAAGGCACGGTTCTCAAAATTGTAAAAAAAAAACTTGACCATGTACTATATAATTTTACTGGCATCAAATTACTCTTAACCCTTATAGCTTTGAGCCCTGAAGTCAAAATACAAAATCTCCTCACTGGTAACCATACATTTTCTTATGGTACTAATTGGGAGAATTTGTTAAAGATCATGACAATTTGTATTTAGTGATCTTTTCCTTGACTCTCGTTACCTTCTCTCTCGATTTATGTATTGATACTGCAAGGAGAAATTTGATGCTGGTCACTCTTGGGGCTTAAAGGGTTAATAATAGTAATAAATTTACTTCTATTGTGCATGTTACATAGTAACATATTCACATGCGCATCACAAAATGGGAAAATAATTTACAATTTTAAAGTGATAATTAGTACTCATTACGTGTACAAAAAGCATATTTAAAATCAATATAGATAGATAAATGACAATATAATAATAATAGATAATAGACAAAGTCTAGTATGTACTGTAATACATAGACTAACTATTATAATAGGTATGATTACAATTAATATGCAAAAATGCTAGCTAATCTTAAAAATGCTCTTAGTGATAATAATGTTCTCCTAACATACCTCTGCAACTCCAAAGTCTGATATTTTTAATGTTCCATCTGTGGCAAGAAGCAAATTCCCTGGCTTGATATGTAACAAACTGTCAAGGTTCAACATTATACAGTTTGCAATAAAATAATTTATTTTCTTTAACAGCACAGAGACAAGTCATCACTGTAGTGCTGCACAGTGCATGCTGCCATATTTGTACTGTATTTTTGAGGTAGTGTTTGGCAGTTTTCTTAAGATTGGAGCACACTGTATTATTTTCCAATGTTTTTGAGGTATTGTGATCAAGTCTGTGTTGGAGTTCTATTCTTTTCTCTCTCTTGTAAACTTCTTTCGTTTTGTATTGTCTGTGCCCCATACCTACTATCCAGATCTTAGAGTCATTGTATAGCAATGTCAAGCAAGTGAAATTTCGTTTTGGTCATATTGGACTGAGGATCTGTGAATTAAGACGTCATAGAATATTTATTGCCCAGGACAATGTATGTTTCCAGAAAATATCCATACCCCCACCACAAAGACAATTGGAAATTCCGAGGGGGGGGGGGGGGGAGCCCCAGGAAAATCTGAAGGGGGGGGGGGGTAGAAAATTAGTTTTTTTTCCAGACGGTTGCTTGAATGTTCTCAAAAACACAAATAACTATTGGCTTAATGATTTTAATTAACACAATCATTATGGTGCAAAACAAACGAAAGAAAAGTAATTACAATTTTCTTGAAAGCGCTTTGGATTAGAAGTGTATGAATATATGTGAGAAGTGAACACGTAAGCTTCTTCTTACATTTGGTGACTTTCATTTTGACCAGTATTGAGGATCTAGAAACGAGAATCAAAGACAGAAAAACGCCAAACAACAAGTTACCTCTGATACAAACTCAACAAAATTTAGGAAATCATATCATTGAACTAGGAATCATCAGGAATTTCGAGTAAAATTAAACGCTTTTCGACGCTGTGCTGCCATGACGGCACACATGCATTGATTTAATTTGTAAACACGAAATGTTACAAGTTGTTGTCCTCTAAGTATTTGCAAAGCTTTTGACTTACTTACTATGTAGTATTCAAAACCTTAACTGACGAAAATCTTTAGTTGACCAGTTATTGAAAAATCATGGAAGGAGTCCCAAAGCCTCTCTAGAGTATTTTTAGAACAGAATATTGAATTACATTTCAGCATGGACTATGCCATTGGAATATTTTGCACTGAAACGTTTGCTGAACATATTCCTTCTATTTTCAAACCAAGACTTTAGTGTAATTAATTAATTGAGATGTTTGTGACAGCAGCAAAAACCAATTTGAAATTTTTTCCTTCTGTGTTGAAAACAGTACACTAATTTAAAACTTTCCAACATCATGTAAAACCAACAGCAAACTTGAGAAAACAGCTGAGCAAAATGCCTCACAAGGAAGATGACTCAGCCATTTCGTCTAGTGTGTGGTACAATTTTGGTGAGAAATTCACCTTGCGAGGCCATGTGATCAATATCAGACGTGTTTAATATTTTCCTCAGTCTCACAGGAGAAAATCTCACAAAAACCTCCCTGAACACTAGAGGAAATGGCTGAGCCATCTGCCTCACAAGGCATTTTGCTCAGCTGTTTCGTCACATATGCGGTACTGGGCTTAATGCAATCTTTTCACTATTACCGGTACTCAATGAAAGACAGCCTTTGTTCACGTTTTATACTCCGCTGTACCAACAGAAAGCTGTAATTGTTTCTTATGTCTGTCTGCAATTGCATTTGCAAAGTTCTAAAATTGTGGTGAATTTTAAAAGTTTGGCTGTAAGAAGGGATTAACTGGGATGCTAAAATGATTTATGTCCCTCAAGGTAATTTACAAAAAACTATTTTATCTTTGTTCAAACAGAAAACCGATAATATGGCCTCAGTATTTGCATCTGCAGCACTTTAACTGACTTTCTTGTTAAAACATATTTAACTTTCCAGAGGTTGGGGGTGTTTTAACTGATTCTGGAGGGATGGGGGGGGGGGGGGGATTATCAGTTTCTTGAAAAAATGGAAAATCCAGAGAGGTGGGGGGAGAGGGGGTCCTAGGCAAAATTCCCTCTGTGATAGAGGTATGGATATTTTTGGGAAACACACAATACTCTGGGATAATCAATATTTTATAAAAGGATATCTTTATGGACAATTCCTTGGCAGTGTAAATACTCAAGACCATCCAGCAACTGACAAAAGTAACTAAAAAGAAAAGTAAATTAGTAATATTAGTAGCAAGCACAGGTGTTTCTTTCTTACTGTTAAGAAGCATCCAGGATCTTAACACTCTTTTTTGTGAAGAAAGAAAGCACATCCTACTCATCAACATGAACAGTAAGCTGCTGTAAATTACCTTCCATCTGCCATTAAGCAGTTCCATCAATCAACATACTGTATACAGTGTTCCAAATCTCTCCTTCGTTTAATCGCCATCTGATTTCTCATTAAACCCAAGCTAGACTCGTATAAAAAGTCTAGTTATTGAAGACCTGCATTCAACATTGATGTAATTCAACACATACAGTCAACGGGCCAGTTCTATTTGTTGGGCTTAAATTGTACAACTATACAGTGATGGCATGGCAGAAAATCACTATCGATTATGTGCTGAGCCAAAGCCTTGTGCTAGGTACAAAACCACTCTACACACAAGAGGCAGGGGGTGAAGAGGGTTGGCGTCTCTCTGTACCTCTGTACCCACCCCCCACCCCCTCCCTCTATCCACCTTTCCTTCATACCCATGCACCTGCAGCAGTCAAGTCCTCTCTCACAGCCTCGCTTGGTTAAATAATCCAAGATGGCCACAACACAGTTATTGAACTTAATAGCTGTATAAATTCACTCTGAAAACTAGAGGGACCATTCACAGTCCATCTACATGTAGAGCTTGTTACTACATGTAAGTGCAGCTATTTTCATCAAAATATAGCAAAAATGCTGCAATACACAAACCTCAAATAAATCTTTAAAACACATCAGTCCAGCTGGTTTCCAAAAGACCAACACTTACTTAATGACCGGTAACCCAGAATATAGGTACTTTCATTGTACAAACCGTTAATCAATTCTGTTTTACATAATCCACTTACCCATGTGCCTGCCATATAGGAAACTTTTTCTGTTCCGTACTATCTAGCATCTCCTGCAACTCACCAACACAGTACTCCATGATCATGTACCTTGGTTCACAACCAGTTAAGGTTTACAGTGGTATTCACTTACAGTGGTATTCTGTTTGCTAAGGCAATACTTTTTTTCCAGTACCAGAACAATATAATAATTATATTTCAGGAAATCATTACAGGAATGCAAGAGAGTAAGGTCAAAATTGAAGCAATATCAGAAGTGTCTCTAATTTGTGAAGTATGTGACACTGGGGAAGCCAGTTATTGTAGTATAGTTAAATACATAGTTTTTCTATTAGAGTAGTCAAGGATCAAACTCAAATAAACCAGCAAAATCTCCAGCCCCTGGCCCTCAATGACAGCCTGGAATGTGCAGAGTCTATCCCAGTTGTATATAGTTCAAATAATACTTCTGCTTCAAATTCTTGAAGTTTATGAGCATGGATAATTAAAGACACTTCCATGATCACATGATATGGGTATGGATATATTCTGTGAGGTGAAAATTCTTTTCAAGAACTGAAGTACCATTATTTCAATTATTTTTGTCTGTGAATGCATCAAAGTTTCAGCAGTGTCCACCTCCCACCACAAACATGCCAGTCACCCAGAGGTTTCATTAGAAGCCTTCAACCGACCAAAATCGCCGCCTAGTTTGTCAGAATTTGTCTTTTTACCGCCGCCTACTTTGTCCATATTTTCACTCAAATTATTAAAAAATTCATCAGGTTGCTACCTACTTTAGTTAGCTCAGATAGCTATTGCAAAACTTATTGAAACCCCTGGTCACCAACAAATTCAGTGCAGTTATGAAAGAAAAAAGGAAAACAAGACAAAACATGAATTGCAAAAATACCTACATATAACCAAAATTTAAACAACTCGAGATAAGTAAAATAATTACTATTTCTGGACTTATCTACATGTATGGTAGTCTTGATTGCTTATTTTGGGTATAAAGAATGTGTACATGTACTGTAATTCACAAAGCCAAGGCTGTCATTTTCTCAGCCCAGTTCAATGTTGAAGGACTAATAAATAAAAATCCAGAAGTGCTTTCACAACAAATTGCAAACTAAACGAAAAGGAAAATGTTTAGAACTTCTTCTTTCAAGAAACACTAATAATTAATGTCCCATAGTTATTTCATGATTTTTCTCCAGAGTAGTATCAAATGGCAGAGAGGTCTAGTTTTAAGAAGTATCATGTTTCTGATGTGCTAAATGAGAAAACAGCCATACTGCAATCAGGAATGCTACTGGTTGGGCTCTCTTCCTCTCTGAACACTCCTTGGAAAATTCTGACTGAGGTAGCTTTGTATGAGTCTCATTATGACCTTCCATAGGTTAGGTAATTTGGGCAAATTTTCTCTAAAGTGCACAATATCTTCCTGCACTCAATGCCAGTTTCATGCATTTGCTTTGAATTTTATTGGTTATTTGCAATGTTATCATCAGTTGTTATTGGTCAGAATGATTACTTTGGTTTTAGTTTTAACACACTAAATTGAAAATCACCCTTCCCTTCAGTGAAAGCATGTCAGCCAAAACAATGCTATGAAAAACAATCATTATTTAGTTGCTTAATAGAAACAAATTCACTGATGCATGGCGGATTAAAAGCAATAATGGTAATGGAAGTGAAAAGCAATTCATATGAAGTACAGCAACATTAATTTTTATATTGAGTTTTTCCACATACAGCTGTAAATCAACGCAAGGCCCTTAAATTACACAGGTGTAAACTAACTTATGACAACAAAACAGGATACATCTTCTGCTTGCTGTCGTCGTAAATCACATCGTAGAGTCTTATAACGTTCGGATGGCTGAGCCGTTTTAGCAACTGAATTTCCCTGTTGACAAGAAGACAAGCACCATTGGATTCACTGCAGTACCGGTCAGCTTCATCGTACATAAAACTGTATTCCAATTGATATTTAATTTAAGTGCAAACATTGCAGTTAAGCACGAGAACCTTTATAAAGCAACCAGATTTACCATATTTTCTCCATTTTTAATCAATAATTAACAATCACCTTTGAACGTTCTGCTCTCCATTCGGAATCCGGCGCAACTTTCTCCTCTTCATGATCTTCACGGCACATCGCCGAAGATTCTCGCTGTCCAACATTTCTTTAACTTTTCCGTAAGATCCTTCACCTAAAGCGTCCCCCATCAAATATTTTCCAATTAGTTTAGCTCTCTTTCGGCGAGGCTGGTAAATGATTTGATCGGAATCAACGCGATGAAAGAAAATGTCAGGATCTCCATCACTCCCCAAAAATGCCGGACTCTGGAGGTCGAAAAAACCATCTTGGCCACCGACAATGAATAACGGCTCAACGCCATTCTCTACAACCATACTGTCCACCATTTGAATTCATTGGTCTCCGGAACCAAAGGAAGCAGCTATTGTCAATGACCATTCATCAAATCACTTCATTCCTCTTGTTACCGCGCACAGTAACACAACAAATCGTCCGCCATTTTGTTTGCTTGCTTGCGTCATGACAGCATGATGATGTCATTAGTGCCCAACGTTCGCGCTGATATCACAGTGATTTGTACCGTTGCTGCAGAGAGTATCTCTCACCAACCGAGTATTTTCCTGTTAATTTATGGCCCAAGCGCGAAGCGCGAGGGCCATGAATTAATGGGAAAAAAACGAGGATCCGTAACTTACAGTACGAACCGATAAGACGAGGTTAGTAAGATATTTATTAAGGTGAGGGGTGGGGTGGGGAGGAGACAGGAGAGGGGAGGGGAGGGAAGGAGCGGAGTGGGGAGAGACTTGATGAAATAACACACAGACTGAGGTAATAAAGATGACAATAGGGAGCTTAAGAAACGAGGACGGGAACGTCAACGAGAACTTCACAAAACAATAGGTATAATGAGCAAAAACAATAGCTCTGCACGTGCGTTTTGCATTAATTTTTGGTACATTTCTTTGCCGTCCTCAAAACAAAACAACAACGTGAAATGACCAAATTTTAGGTTTTGACGAGAACGTGAGCACATGATGGTAATAATAATAATAATCAACTTTATTTAACGAGGGTAGACACGTGACAGTAAAAAACTGAAAAACCAGTTGCCCTCAATATATAATACAAAGGAACAAAAATATAGGGTAAAATCAAGAAACCAGAATAATAAAAATTCAATTAAAATACGCTGTATTTTCTTCTTTTTCTTTACTTAAACGCCGTTCATAGAAATTTAGTTCCTGGATAGTTCGCTGACATTTTACAAGTTGAACAAATTGGAATAATCGCGAAAGAGCTACAATAACGAGAAGATATATTTTGAAATGACGTTTTCGTTGCCGTCGGATCCTCGTTTCTATAACTCCCTAATAAAACGCATTGTTGGAAAACAAAAATAAAACTATATCTCTTAACTGTCCCAAATGTCAAAAGTTGTTTATAAGGCTAGTTGTTGGGACTGCCAGGATTTCTACATTGGAAAAACAAAACGCAGATTGCATGACGGAAAAACTGAACATTTTAAAGCGACCACGAGTAGCTGTCATGCATCTGCTATCACGTCAACGTCACGTCAACTGGTCACAACTTAAAATGGGACCACTTTGAGATATTAGCAAAAGGCCGGTCAGATACGCATTGCAAGATAAAGGAGACTCTATTGATTACAGAATTGAAACCTACCCTAAATGAAAATGTAAGCAGCGAAAAGCTTTATCTTTATTAGTTTGCATCTTTTAATATGCAAATTATTTTAGCTTCTGTTAAGGTTATTGTTAATTAGTTACTTATCTTAAATTTAAAATTAGTTGTTACTTTTATTTCTAACGGTCACTTCTGAAGATGTATGTCGAAACATACGAAACGTCAAGTTAAAAGATATATTTTTATTTTTGTTTTCCAACAATGCGTTTTATTGTCATGTTTATCACCGCAGTTTGTGCTTCTTGTTAAGCTACGATGGCCAAAGACAGTGACTTGATGAATGCGAAAGCTGCTTGTTTGCTCACGATAATAAGGATGGTCTCCAGCATTGGATGGCGAACCTAATATACAAGTACCGGCACAACACCAACACCACCACCACCACCAACAACAACAACAACAACAACAACATATTGTGATCACAGTTATAATGCCAGACACAATCGTAGTCCTAATCACAATCATCGCCATGAAACAGGCACTTTGACATTCAGGACTCTGATAAGAAAACAAAAACGAGAGATAAAATTTCACCTCGCGAATATCATGACAACTGAAGGCTGTAATATAGCCTGCGTGGTAAGCGCTAGAAAGGGGAAGAGGAGGGGAAAGCGGACGAACGCGCGAGGCGAGCGGAGAGCGCCCTTAGCGCGGCGGGAGGGAGTTCTCCCGCGCTCCGCTCGCTTCGCGCGCGCGCGCACGCCCGTTCTCCTTTTCCCTTTCTTGCGCCCGCCACGCAGGCTAGCTGTAATAATATTTTTGTACACCTGGAGAATGTTTGTAAGAAAATGGCTTTATTTTTGCAAGTATCCATTCCTAATACCATCACCAGGCGTAAGTAATGCGAGTTTATTTCTTTATAACCTGAAATATGAATTCCCGCAACAAAAGACATACAAAGAAAAGTCAAGTTGATACTAACCGAGACCTAGATATATTAAACTGCAAAGTAGAAGCGAGGCAAATTTTGCTACAGGCTGCAGACGCAACCGCACTGGCGTGCATTCTTCTTTTCACTGTATTGCAATGTTACTGGCGGGCTAGTATTACAACAACAAAACAAAACAAAAACAAAAACAAAAAAAGACGCACGCAAATAATACTACGACTTTAAAAGTGAACAAAAAGTTTAAAACCAGTGAGGGTCTGATAGGAGATGCACGTCGCAGGAGATCTCACCAAAGGGGAATTTCATGAAATTGGTTTCACGTGAAAGTGTCTATCTCCTGTAACTACAGAACATTTTCAGGAAGCGGTTCACATGACGAGTTCTATCCTTTTGTGTCGTCATTTCTTTCCCCGCTATGTACATAAAATAGTTCAACTCCAGATGACTCCATCCTTAGATGAAGCAAAAAGGGGTTTAACTTCTGATGGAGAAAACCTTTAAACCACTTAACTACGTACATGTAACTAAGAACAAAAATGTCCTGAGTATTAGAATAAAAATAGTACTAAGGAAGAACTCGTCTCGGTATCCATGCTTTCGAGAAAATGTTCTTGGTGAGTTAAATATTAAACCAAGCATTATAAAGAAAAACAAAAACTTGTCATAAGAAAAGATTCCCTCCGGGATCAGCTCTTATACCTTATTCCAAAGCCTCTCAAGGTTTTAATGGCTTAAAACCGAGCTTAGCCCTAAGTTCATTCGCTTCTTTGATTTCCAGCTCCTCCTTGCTCATCCCAGAGTTCTCGCTGTCTTTCTCCTTCTTCCTGTCAGATTTCTTTGACTTTTTCGACGACCTTTCGGGATACTTCGATCAAGATTTCGACTTTGATCGGTGACGCCGACGATGAGGCGAACGTGACCCAGAGCGCGACCTGGAATGGCGGCGATGGGGCGAGCGACTTCGGCTTCTGTGTCCACGCCTCTTATGGGGTGAGGCACTTGGGAAAGAAACAAAGTTAACTCAGCAGACGATTTCTGCGAGATATGTATTCCCAAGAGAAACACAAAATCTATTGAAAACGGAAGACTGTTGCATTGCCTTGACGGAGGTAGCTTTACAGCGCAAATGAATAACACTTTATTTCAACAGGGTGCATAATTACAGTCAAGACTGAAGCCTGCTTGCAAGCTCTCCCGGGGGGTAGGGGGAGGGGAAGTAAAGGAGATTTTTCCCTCCTCTCAGCCCCCACCGCCAGGAAAGAGCTTGCTCGCAGGCTATCAAGACTGTACTGCAGTCCAAGTTTGTCTGGAAAGAGAGGCTGAACCGGACTTCCGGGGTGACGTCACGGGCTTGGTGGGCCGCGGACGATTTTTTCGCCAAAACTTCCCAAAAAGAACGTTTATTCAGTACTTACTAAGTAAACAGTTTTCTGCCAGCTTATTCTTAAATTCACGTTCTGTTATCGGAAACATAACTAAATGGAAAGCTACTTCGTTCATTCTTTAGACAGGAGAACCACCAAAAGGCAACGATTACAGCGTGTTCCGTGTGTTTCTACTCTGGAATATCGCAAAAGACCGAGCACGTAGAGTCTAAAATTGTGTGCAAGAATTAACTTTCGATCCCTTGAAGAACTTGTTCGGTTACGCCACACTGTGAAAGCCAGTGGGGTGTTCATGTTGACCTAGAACTGCTGTTTGACTAGGGGCTGTTTACATGAGAAAACTCGCACCGGCGCGAGTTTCATACCGGGGCGAGGCGCGAGTTGACTCCGGTTCCCTCTCGCAGCTTTGTATTCGTTTACATCCTACCACCGAAAATTGTCATGCCGGCACGAGTCGCACCGGCGCGAGTTCACCCCGGTTCCTGCACCGGAGCGAGAATTTCGTTCCAGTGCGAAATCTCGCAACGGTATCATGTAAACGAATACAGAGCTGCAAGAGGGAACCGGAGTGAACTCGCGCCAGGGTTAAAGTCGCCCCGGTATCATGTAAAAGAACAGGTTGAATGTTTTTGCAAAAATGTACACTTTACCTCTATGTAGAAGGTCAGGAGCCCATTACTAAGAGCGTACAACTGCCCTATATTACTGTCACGGTGTTTTCACAGACCAAGTTATTTTAAGATTGAATTTTCCGCCAAAATCAGACTCCCGAAGGAGTCCAATGACCAATCACAAGTTGCTGCACGTGCCATAAGTATCTGCACGTGCAGAGCCTTTGTTTTCGCAAATTAAGACGGAATCCACCAGAAGTTCGAGTAACAAGTGGACAAAAACCTTGTACCAAGATTATTTTCATCGTATTGCAAACTTCTGTACGACTGTTTTAAATGTCTTCTAAAAAAATCATTTCTAGCAACACCAAACGCCGAAAACGAATGTTGAAGTAATGTATGAAACACTTGAAAGTACTGGTGAAATGAAACTGATGATGAAATTTTGCCTGTGTTTGCACAAGTTCTCTAACTTTGAAATTTATTTTCTCTCGTTCCCATGGGAAATTTTTTTCGGTGTTATTTCAGGCAATTACCTATGTATTTAGCCTTAAGAAAATGTAAAAATGACTGTAAAATACTTAAAATTATTCTGGTACCAGATTTTTGTCCACTAAAACCTGAAATTGCTCGATTTTCTAGCGGATTTCGTCTTAAAACTATTGTTTTGTGGTGCTCTCGTTGCCGTCGCCGTCCTTGTTGCCCTTTTTCGCGGGAAAGGATAATCTAAAAATAGATAGGTCTGTAAACATGCTGTGGCATGGCCTTAGTATGGGCGTTCTATGTTCCTAGTAATGGGCTCCTGAGAAGGTACCATAATGCCAGGGTTAGCCAGGCAGTGCACACAAAAAGACTGCTATGTGTCCGGGCAAGAATTTAGTTACGGATCCAAAACTGACCCAATGAAATGCAAACAATCATTGGTCACATGAGGTAGCTACTATATGTACAGTGTATCGTTCTGTACATGTACAATGTAGGTAGTTTTCCTACTTTCGCTAAGAAGGGTACTTAGAAGGGCAGTATCACGGGTTGTTAATAAAACGCTGGAAATCAAAAGAGAACTGTTTGTCACTGGCAAACGACAAATAAAAACCAAAATTTCTTCAAAACGGCTCAAATGTGTCTGGTTTTGCAGAGCCAAGATGGAAATGGATACCAACTTGTAATTTGTTGCGCCTCATGTTTCAGTTTTAAAATTTACTCCATTTCGTCTCACTGGGGACTTAAAAGCAATACATGAGTGACAAAGACAATGAAAATTGATTTCGTAGTTTTTTTGGCCAAAATACGGGATAATTACCATGATACCGCCCTTTAAAAGATCGCCCTTGCAAGAATGCAAATGTACCTGCGCCGTCGACGACGGGGAGATCTGGAACGACTGCGTCTGTCAGGAAGTCAAACAAAACGTGTAAATAACTGAACAAATGCTTATTTCACCTGCCATCCCTCTGTTTTACATCGACATGCGCGATGCATATCTACTGTGATGCGTAGCCGCTTGGTTTGCACCGGCAAGACACTACATGGGTACGTGAATGAATGAATGAATGAATGAAGGAAGGAAGGAAGGAAGGAAGGAAGGAAGGGAGGGGGAGGGAGGGAGGGAGGGAGGGAGGGAGGGCGGGAGGGTAGGGGGATGGGGATGGAGGGAGAAAAGAAGGAAGGAAGGAAGGGAGATCCTAAAGGAAGGAATATACACGAATACTAAATATTAAAGGCGAGGCAGGTTGGACGAACAAACTGACCGACTGAACGACTGAGTGACCGACTAACTGACTGGGAAGCAGGCCTACTGACTGACTGACTGACTGATGAACTGACTGACTACACTGTAACTGACTGACGGACTGACTGAAGAACTGACCGGCAGGATGGCTGACTGTATGACTGAGGCAGGATTGAAGAAACAACTGACCGACTGAGTGACTGAATGGCTGACTGAATGGCAGACAGGCTGACCGCACGACTGACTGACTGGCTGACTGACCTACAGACGGTCTGTTACTGACTGATTAACTGACTGACTGACTGATTCATTGACTGTCTAAACACACAACTAAATATTAGAACACAATCAAGAGCTTATTAGCTACCTGTGATGTCCGGGTGATCGGCTGCGTTTTCGTGATTTCTCGTGATCACGGTGCCCACGTTTCGGTGAATGACTGCGACTTCTGCTACGGCGACGCGGAGACTACACAAAAATAGACAAATTATAGACAGTCCTTAAGCTTCTTTACAACAAAAGACCTGAAGAACCTCTCGAGCTGTTACAAACATAAGGAATTGCTATAACGGTAAAAAATTCTTATGGTTTTCAAAATTGGCGGGAGCAGGGATGGCACAGTGGTGAGATTCCCGGACTCGACATCATATGTGGGTTGAGTTTGTTGTTGGCTCTCTTCTCTGCTCCGAGAGGTTTTTCTCCGGGTTCCCCGATTTTCCCCTCTCCACAAAAACCAACATTTCCAAATTCCAATTTCATCTACTTGTAAAGCGCATTTGATCATATACACATGGAAAATGCGCTATATAAGTTCTAAATTATTATTATTATTATTATTATTATTATTATTATTATTATTATTATTATTATTATTATTATTAATTCACGGCTCATGAATTCCTTCAATGGTAAAGGAGAGCGATTTCGAGCGAAGGTCTTCAGAAAAATGCATAGCCATACCGCTATCAACAGTTTCTGTTCACAGTTGTTGAGAAGTAAAGAGCACGGATAACTTCAACTGCTCTTAATGTAATGCTGACTTCAGCATGAGGAATGCTTTTAAGCTGTCTGCAGGTCACTGATCAAACAAAACTAACCTCTTTATAGCTTCGTTGATGATTTCTCTTGACAGTCACAAAAGCTAATATACAAGTAGGCTCTTCATTCCCCTGGTTCATACAGGTCCACAGTTATTTCACGTTTTGAGGGCAGTTGAGAAAAAGGGCAACCTTATAATTATGTACCTCGAACACTGAATAAGCAAAAAGTTGACCTAGCTGGGAGGGCTTACCCTAGCAAGAGGATTGTATAACCCTACCCCTTGGGTGACTACACCCTTAATGGAAACAAGACTGACTGAGGAGCAAAAAAGCACAATTTTTAGAACCCTTTTCTTGTGGGTCACCCCCACCCCCCTCTGCCCCGCACAGACAAACAATCCCTCAGGTATGACTCAGTTATGTGGTATAAACCAATAATAATTAGTACCTGTCTATCCTCTTCCTCATCTGACTCTGATTCCATGTCTTCTAAATCATCATCAAGAAGGCTCCGCTATGACAACAAAATCAGCAATCAGTCCATCAGCAAACTTAATTAGGTACATGTATCTATTGAACTGCTGTGCTGTCATTTTTCATTAAAAAATACCCAATCCTTTGCAGCTTGCTACTGTAGTATACACTGTAGTTATTCTTTTAGATCTGTGAATGATATATGAATTGAATCTCTTGGTAATTAATAAAGCAAGCAAAATAATACAATACAGAAAACATGATTTCTCAGCAAACATCACTTTTATTTCAGGGCTTCAGTACAGGAAGGGCACTGCACAACAACTTTAAACATGGCCTATGGCATCGCCAATAAATTATTCCTTACATGGCGAACTGAAATCCCAAAATTATTGCCTGGCAGTACAAACCAAGATTGCTTTTCCTAACAGGACTGTCATTAGGGGGCCAGGGCCCGGGGAAAATTATGATAATAATTCTGGACTAGCTACCCGCCTACTTTCATAGAAAAACAGCATAATTATTGACCACATGACAACAGCTGGAATCCCCAGCTACCTTTTGCACATCTCTGCCTACATAAAAAAATTAGTGACAGCCCCACCTTAAAGAAGAAACTAACAGGTTGCACTGCTCTATGGGCAACCATTTCTTACCCTTGGTAGTTGATTGGTGTTTTCAAGCACATGTCGCTTCTGGAATTAGAAAAGAAAAAAGAACTTGGTAGTCTCAATGCAAACATTAACACAACAGAGAAATACAGACTATTAACTGATACACCATTTTGCTAATGATCAGTTCCTGGTGAAGTGTGGGTAGATCCAGTCCTTTGTGGGGGCAAACAGCCATTTTAGGACGTAATTTGAAATTGTAATTTTGACCGTTTGCCCCCACAAAGGACTGGATCTACCCACAATTCACCAGCAACTGATCAGTAGCAAAATGGTGTATTGAAATAATATTATGATGATATGCCACTGTAATTTTACCACTGGCACTTTAGTAGGGAAATTTTATATTTCTTCAGATTTTCAAATGATTAATAAAACAAACTGGTCATGGAAAGTAAACTGCTGTTGCTTCCAAAAAGTAACTTAAAATTAAAGGTTGCTTCAATCCAAAAGTATCCCTAGAGGATGGTTCTTTTGCCAAGTTCCAGCACTTGTGATCCACTCTAAAAAAAACTGCAAAGATGTACACTTTGTGGGTAGTTGATGGGAGGGCTGTGTGTGTGTAGGAGGGGGAGGGGGGGGGGGGGTGTCTGATAAATTGCCAATAGCATACTCTGACTGCAGTTGAATGACTGCTCTTCAAACTCCAGTGCTTCAGGATATCATAAGTTATGAAAGAAGTGCTAACAGTGTTACTGCCCTGGACATGTACAACAGGCATACCACACTCATG
The DNA here is from genome assembly GCA_016490735.1 of Pachyseris speciosa. NCBI lineage: Eukaryota > Metazoa > Cnidaria > Anthozoa > Scleractinia > Pachyseridae > Pachyseris > Pachyseris speciosa. The sequence goes on from JAEMWC010000589.1 coordinate 489,306, forward strand.
TTGACAAGCCAACTGAATGACTATTTACATTACCACAACTGGGTGGCTTTCAAAACTACTTAAAATGACACAATACTGCTGGAATAATTGCACTGTAAACAATAAGATTTGAGTTGATTTACAGCCCTGGCCAAACAGACTCACAAGTAGCCCCAAGTTGAAAACTTGGGTCAAATTGCAACTTCGTTTGGCCAGGGCTTGAGTGCACTTGTGTTGACTGGTGATGACTTGCGCTAACTTTGGTCCAGATCAAATTTGCATGCAAGTCGATGCAAGGTTTTTGCCGTTTGGCCACCCAAACCAAGTGAATGCAAGTTGAGTTATGTCCATTTGTTGTTATAGCAACCTGTTAGCCAATGAAATGTTTTGTTTTTGTGACTTGCCTGTACAGGGAACTCTGGCTACTTTTTGTAAGTCTTTTCTTTTAACAAAATATTAATAATAACAAAAACAACATTTATTGACAAGCAACAAGTATTTACAACTTCTTGTTAAATTCCATCCACAAGTACACTGTAGAGAAGCCTAATCAAAGCAGGTGGAAAGCGACACAAATCTCTGCATGAAGTCTCTACCTTCTTTGCAAATTCATAACAGTTCAATGGTCTTTTAACACCTCACCTGAATATGAGGCAATATGACATCACAGGCTCTTTCTTCTCTGAGAAGTTCATCGATCAACTCATCCATGTGGGAGAGCTCCATTTTTTTATCACAACAAGAACAAAAGTAAAGATTTTATTTAAACTTTATGACAACTCACGTTTTCTTTACCTGAGTGCACATGTACCATGTACAGGTGCTTTGTAATGTAGATGCAGGGCCTCAGATGTACTGTATAATTTAGAGCTTGTAGCTAGTGAAATACACACATTGTGCCATCCAAATGTTATTAATTTTATCGGCCTCAGACTTAACAGACACCTGGTTGGACATGGCGATTACTGGTAGATAATGAATTAACTTGGAAAGTCTTGCAATTTCAAATACTGTAATGTGGCATAATGGCTTTGGTTTACAGGGACATTTCAGTGACACGGATACACATACTTTCCTGTCAGTGGTAATGATCATTGGATGATGGTTCAACTTTTGAGTCCATGGATAAAATGCAACAGTGTGACCACATACTGATCAGTTCTTCCCTGTAGTGTTACTTTCTATGCTCTATCAGGTGTTTCTTACTTTTCAGTTTGAGAATAAAATGTGACCTTCTTAGGGAAAACGTTCACTAACGACCTTGTGTTAAAATGGTCTAAAACATTAGCTATCTGTTATTCATCCCATAGAAAAATGGATGAAAACAGTTCGTAGTGTTGGTCAACTGTTAGCACCTGATCCTTGCTTGTTAGAGTGTTAGCTGTATCCATTCATTAGTCAATCCGTTAGTATGATGATCTTTACTCGTTAGAAAACTAAGCAATAACTAACATTCTATCGCCTGGCATAATCTGTTAGAAGCTCTAAAGGCAAGTAACTTCCGTCTAAAGGTCAGCAAGACTGTCGCTTAAACAGGGTTTACACTGTACTGTACTTTGCGAAACAAAATGGAACAAAACGAAAGAAAAGTTACATTTTTTATTATTTACTGAACAGCACTTGCCTGCAAAAACTATGGTCTTCAGAGACTGTACTTGTAAGGAATTTCATTTTGACCTACTCTAGGTTAAAATCATTTTGACCTGAATTTCATTAATTTTTGACTTACACTGCACAACATGTACACTGTTCTATTTTCATTCATTGTTTTAATAGCAATGACAAAATCAAAGGAACCATCCACTTACTCCCCATCTTATTTTTCCGTCTGATCTTTCTGTAGTCATTATAAAGTGCTTCCAGGTAGTTGTAACAGTCCATCGACGTACCCACCAGCCTCATGTACATAGCTCCAAGGGCTCTCACATATCTACGTAAGAATGCATACCATTACAATGATAGAAAGACGCAGTGTTAATGCCCTTGATAAGGTTAAAGAAGTGTTTATATACTCTGTCACTAATTTTTGAAGCAGGCAGCCCAGATGTACAAAAAGTAACCTGGGAATACAGCTATAGTCAGTGGTATAGTCATTATACTGTTTTGCTATCAGTTTAGCTGGAGATCTAATTCAGTGATGAGGCAGGATGGCCAAGTGGTTTGGGGCGCTGGATTTCAATGCAGTTGCCCTGGATGCAAATCCCACTCTGGCTGCTAGCTGGTGTTATTCTGGGTAGTCCCTGGTTCAACTCCTCTGTCACCCTTGTAAATAGCCAACTGGTTTGCCTCCAGCCAGTTGGGATTCTTATCATGTTATGATTATTTGACTTTATTTGTTTCTGTATTTGCTCAGCCCCATTAGCCTCTGTGCTATAAATACTATTATTATTATTATTATTATTATTATTATTATTATTATCATTATTATTCAGATACACGTGCAGTATCCTCCCTGTTTGCATTAGTTTCTTGATTTAAAAATATTAATATTAATCTTGTTTCCAAGACATCCAATTAAAACCACAGTTTAAAACTGCTTGAATGAAAAAACTACATGTATAGCCATTCAACTAGTTTTTAGCTCATGGATGACGTAGTCATGCCATGAGGTATAGGAGGCACTTTGATGTCACTCAATTCCTTCGAGGCCTTAAATGATCATGACAAGATTAAATATAATACTGAAAGCTGGGAATAAAAATACATGCAATATTATAGGGAAATATATCTACTTAATGCTTCAAAAAAGAAAAGAGATCCTCAAGTGTAATTAAATGATAAATTAGTTCATTATTGTGAATTGTAAATTAACACTCCTTTTTGTTATTAAATAACAAAAAAATTTTAGACTCTTTATTGTAAAGAGACCAATACCTCCCTTGTGAGAGTACGGCACAATAAGACTGTTATTGTTACTGTTACACACTCACTCACTCACTCACTCACTCACTCGATTCTCATTAATTTATTCATTAAACTTGGATGAAACATTTATTCTGTCCCTCCCCTGGTGAGTATTGTATTGTCCCTGCAGTCAACTTTGCTCAAGGTTGCAAGTTTCAGGGGGTAGTAGTAATGTGTAGATTCTTGCTTGACTGTTTATGCCGATCAGAGCTGTGAAGATTGTAAAGCAGATGGTTTTTCGTCCAATCCTCTTGAATTAGTCTGGGAGCAAATGTACTCCCACAGGAAGTTTGTGCTGAAAGCAAGCCAGTGGTCTAGAAATGTTCATTGGGACCTAATAGACATGAAAAGTTTTGGTATCAACTTTGCAACTTGCTAAGACAGGATTTATGAGGGTTCCAATTTCTGACCTATGGAGGCCAGCATGGAAATGAGGCTGCAATAGAAAATCCTTTATATCTTCCATAAACATACACCTTTACTTACCAAACTTGCCCACAAGATATAATTCACTGCTCTTAATTGATTTTTGGTAAATTTTTATTTAATTGGTGGTCACGTGACCTTGTATCATGGAAACGAGGTTAGAATATAAAACTCCCTATAATTTTCATGTACGTGAACCGTTGATTACCAAATGAGACTACATGACAATTGATACTCTTAGTTGTTTTAAGTAGATTTTAATGAAAATAGTTCTCATGTGACCTGATGAACGTGGAAATGAGGGTGAGAGGAAGAACTTCTCTAAGTCTAATAAATTTCGCGAATAAGCTAGTAAGAACAAATCCATGATTGCTGCAAAATTGGAGATTTAAGGCGGGACTTAACCTAAACATTGTTTCTGCGTCGCTTAACATGGATTTGACGTTTATATCTTGTTCGCATTTTAAGCAATCCAAAATCCTCACGCTTATCCTACAAACCTGTATTGTGGGATATTTTGTGAATTTTTTGGTGATCTGAGCATATTTGGGAAGAGATAATTTTTCTTAAAAGGATTTGTTAAATTTAGCGAAGAAGGGAATGTTGAAGATTTAATGAAGGTTTAAAATTGGAATTTGCCTCGGAAAATTAGTAGATGGACACCAAAACAGTTCCCCAGCAACCTTCAGTACCCTTGTGGGGTGTCAACTGTATGGTGGTGTTTAACTCATTTTTGTACATTTTAATCCAATCTTTAAACTCCTTAAAACTTCACTCCAATTCACCTTAAGTCCCACCTTAAAGCCGGTGACAACCACTCTTAATAGACACGCCAAATTATTTTGCCATTGATAATGTCTACGGTTGTTGAAGAAGTCTGTCTCTTGATGAAGACCTTGTTCTTTAAAATGCCTGAGAAAGAAACAAATGTTTGGACATACCTCATACAAAGAGGCTTCATAGACACATGATCCAAGAAGATGACCAATGTTACTTTTGAAGAGATACAAATATATATGCGATATGAAATATATGAAGTTTTCCAACTTTCCCTTCAAAATGAATATTTACAGTTTATTCAGACTCTGACTCATCACTGCTCTCATCCTCATCACTTTCGTCATTGTCAGTCTTATGAAGCCTTTGATTTTCTGTTTCTCCCATTCACTATTATCAGAACAACTACAAAGGTCTGTACAGAGAAATCCAGTACTGCAGCCCTGTATTGATTGTACAAGCGTCTCTTATTTGAGCACCTTCACTTAACAAGAAACGTCAATCAATCAAATCGAGTCCGGCAAATCAAACCGCAGAGAATCGAGAGTCTCTTAGTCTCTGGAGCCGGTGCTGGGAGTTGTTGTTACACATGTCCACCCCTCATTCTCCATTGCCCATCCATAATCCCTTGGTGACAGCAGCACAGGGTTTCGTACAGCATGCTTGTTCCAAACCATCAACTGAAAAAGAGCATGCAGTATAGCTTGGTGCAGTGCAGCTTATGTTGGTCAGACTCTGCTTGCTTCTTACTAAAGAGGAACCACCTGTCTTGAGCTCTTTAAGCGAGTTGTTTGGTCTGCCTTCGGTAGATAAAGTTGGCAGACAAACCTTTGAATTTCACCTTTGATGTCACCATCAGGCTGTTCCTTTTGATCAAGATTACCAGGGGTACACAGGATGGAATCGTCGGCTTCCTGAAACTCCAGTGCAGCTGTCTTGGTAGGACAGAGGGCTTCCACGATTGGCTGTAACTTATGCTGATATGCGCCCCTTCCAGTGACAAATGGAACACATCTATGAATACCATCTTATTGGTAATACAAGGATATCTCTCTCTGATGAATGAATGGACAAGTCTGCAGTGGCATCATCACCAGTGGTATTGAGGGCATGCAGTATCATCTTCAAAGCATCTTCTTCATGGCCACTTTGAAGATGTCCCACGTCTTTGAGCATTGCCTCGCATTCTGTTTTCAATGCCACTACAATCTGTCTTCTAACAGCCTCATTCACCTTCTTTGCTAGAGAGGTGATTAGTTCTGCCTTGGTCTTCGTATGCCAGATTAGTTTCTACAGCTGTGTGAAATCAGTAATGCCGCAATAGAGGGCATTCGGATCCTTGTCATCTGGCCTGTGTGGTCGTTTTCAGCAACGATGAGACATTGTTTCTGACAAAGATTAAGCGAATTTCCTGGGTGCTATAAAAAAATAAGTATACTTGCTGAAGAGATGTTCTGCCAGGTGTTTGTAAGTCTTGATCCATTCAGGCATTACAGCCATTACATCAACTACTGTAACTTTGACTTGCACATCGGCATAGATCATTATCAGTTTTGGACGTTTCAAAGTTTCAAGGTCTTCTTTATTTCCACACAGCAACACAAAATTTATGATAAAACATAACAACACCACTAGACTCCTCCTTGAACTGCTCCACAAGGCACATGAGGACACTCTTGCATTATCAGTGTGCTAGGGTACTTTCGGTAGCAAACAGAGACCTTGAGACTATCGAGGACTCTTAAAGGCCATTACTGGTTCCTTGGTGTTTCTATATCTGGTTGGCTCTTGCAAACCAACACGAGATGTGCAGAAAAAGCCCGGGGGGGGGGGGGGCACTTCCTAGTACTAGGCTAATGGGGATGTGCTGCTGGATGGGGTCGCATTAGGGGGGAGGGGGCACTTCCTAGTAATAGGCTAATGGGGATGTGCTGCTGGATGGGGTCGCATTTTCAGGACTGGATTGACTATAATGGGGTTGCACTTTCAATAGAGTTACTAGAATGGGGCCCACATTTACGGGATTCTGGGAGTAAATGTAACTCCAGAATGTTTGTACTGTAGGTGAAAAGTAAAGTGTCCTACATTCAGCAAATGTGTCAATTCATTTTAGGATGACCATACTTAAAAGGCTTTACAAGGTAGATGCATAAACAGAAACAGTGACTAAGATGGGATCACCAAAATTTACATTTGCCCAAAAGTGACTAAGATGGGGTCTATATTTGGCCACAGAATAGACCATAATGGGGTAGGGTTTCTGAGAGGCCAGCGGCACATGCCCAGCAAAAATTTACCCAAGTATCCCCCTCCCCCGGGAAAAAAAAGACCTGTCCTACTTGAGCTCCACAAGTTTGTCTGCTGTTTTCACCTTTATGACATTGTCACTACTTTTCCAAATTTGGAGAATATGATTCTTCATGGTCAATCAAAGGTTCACATTCCCTGATAATAAAAAAATAATTTTGCGCTGTTCATCTGCAAATGAGTAGAATGGTTTTCTACCTATTTCACTCTGTTTATATGACCACTTCAGTGACCAGATTATAGAGTTCAGTATTAGAAGCATCACTTTATGAGAAAGAATTTCTAAACCTCTTAATCGTTACCCGGCAATAGGCCAGTTTCGAACTGTGAGAAAACAAAAGAACTAAGTTGAGCTTCAGGGGAATAATTTGCATTTTCCTTTGTTTTTGACAAAAGAAAATGCAAATTATTCCTCTGAACCTCAACTTGGTTCTTTTGTTGGCCCACAATTCAAAACTGGCCTATTGATGTACACCTTTCTTCTCAGGTGCTAAAATAGCAGTTTGAGAAGAAAGGTTATGCTGCTGTTCTGGAGTTTCCAGAGGTTGACCCACCATGGACTTTACTTCTGCAGCTAGCTAGCTCTTGCGACCCACGTTTTTTTAAAATAACATGTCATCAAACCAGAACAAAGTCGCCTTCTTCCCCACTCCCTATTCAGTGTTGTTTTTTTCTCTAAAACCCTATGCATAGAATTCTTGTCTTACCCAATATAGCTTTAGAAGAGAGGAGGAGACATAACAGCAATTCATGATCATTTTGAGGGTTTTCATTTTGGACACAATGTCACAAAAATTAGGTATTTTTCTAATATGTCCCAACTAGTTTTGTCTGAGGTTGAAGCTCAGAAGAAATCAGGTAAAAGTTCGTTCCCAGGCTTTAATTCAGTGTGATACCAACCAGTCCTTCAGACACCTTCATGGAATGGCATTGCTCCAGCTGAAATGGCACTCTTCCTTCTTGTTGGAGACAAATGAATTTGGTGTGTCCATCATGAGTGCTTGTTACTGGCTTTAAGGGCCCATTAAAGTATCTTTTGATGCCGTTGCTAGGGAAAAATCAATTTGCTATTACTCTGCACATGCATGCTTCAATTAGACCAAATTTGGACAATACCCATAGGAGGCAAATATGGTCCAGTTCATGATGTCATCGCACCATGTCCAATGTCACATGACCAGAACATAAAAATGCATTTTAACTGAATGGCTTAAGGGGGGACTAACTTTACTACAGACTTAGCATTGTTGCCAAGGGATTTTTACAGATTGTATTTGTAAAACACGTCTTTTTGGTGTTTTTACCACTGACTATATTGGTGAAACGTGAGAAGAAATCAACAAGTAAAATTTATAAATTGCTATTGTGCATGCGTAACTTGCCCCAGGCCCCAACTGCGCCTTAGAGAGAAAAATCCCTAAAACTTGTAGAAAATTATGTGCAGTTCTGATTTTTTTTTGCCAGTTGGAGATATTCCAGCCTTCTTTACAAGCCTACGTAAGTAATTGTTGTTAACGAACATAACTGCAAAGATAATGAAGAAATGGTATGAATTTGCATGCTTATGACGTCATAAATCTCACAAAAACGCGAATTTCCAAAAATCGATACGTAGAGTTTTGCACCTTGGCGATCGTTAACCATTGGCACCATTTTCGATATCCAGAAGTGTACGCCACTCGCATTTTAGGCCTTTTTTTTTCTGGTCACATGACTTACCAAATATGGTTGTGGCTCGAAAATCTTGTAAACCTTTTTGATTGTAAAAACATAGCCAGCCAGCTTGCCTGTGCAAGTTAGGGTTTCCAAGATACATGTATCAGGGTTGGGAACTTTCCATAGCAACAATGTTAGCTCAATTTGTAGTTAAGTTAGTCCCCCCTTAAACCTTTTTTCCATTTTCTGTACAATAACAATTCAAAAGCCGTTTTGAAGAAATTTAAGCATGCATTTTGGTTTATGATGAAAAATAAAAAAATTAGAATGGAAAATGTGCGTCTTTGACCACTCTTTTGAGCATAATTATTTTGTTTTTCATTTTGTCACAAAACCCATGCTTGAATTCCAAGAAAATATGATGTTCTTTCGAATTGTTTTAAAATCCAGCAACTACAATTATCTCTCGAGGAGAAAAGTTCTTTTCTTATGGCACCAGAAGTGGCGAGTGAATTTTCATCGGCCAGGTGCCTAAGCATTTTTGGCCAGTCACAGCAACTACACTTGAACCCGAACTCTTCAACTGTGTTTTGTTTTACTGAACAAAATTCAAATTCAGTTTCTTTTTCACAGTCACAGTGTTGTAGATTGCTTAAATTACTGTTAACAGTTTGTCTCCGCATCTTTGAGATTTCGATTCCCAACCTGAAACTGGAAATCTTTTACTGTCACCTTTTCGAGATTTTCCCATCAACATGCAGCCATCACTGCAGCTTTCTGCTTACATCTGTACATGGATAACATTTTTAAGCAGAACACTCAAGTTTTAAAACTATAGGCTCACCTCACATGTTGTAAACGTAAAGCAGAAAATTACAACTGTAATCAATAAAAATCTAAACAAAAAGTTTTTCTTGTGTTTGTGGCAATCAGGTAAAATAAAGTTAGCGGCGACTTGAATTGGCGACGGGCCTGCGCCCAAAAAAGTGCGCGAAAAAATTTTGGCTGAACGGAAGTGAAATTGCACTTGGGTAGCAACCGTGTACCTTAGCAACGAGATACTTCAATGGGCCCATAAATCTCCAATTTTGCAGCAATCACAGACTTGTTTTACTCTAGCTTATTCCAGAAATTTATTTGACTTGGGGAAGTTCTACTTAAAACAACTAAGAGTCTCGAATGCCATAATGTAGTCTCGTTTGGTAATGAACGGTTCATGCACATGAAAATTATGAGGAGTTTTATATTCTAACCTCGTTTCCATGATACAAGGTCACGTGAACACAAATTAAATAAAAATTTACCAAAAATCAATTAAGAGCAGTGAATTATATCTTGTGGGCAAGTTTGGTAAGTAAAGGTGTATGTTTATGGAAGATATAAAGGATTTTCTATTGCAGCCTCATTTCCATTCCCTCATAAATCCTGTCTTAACAAGTTGCAAAGTTGATACCAAAACTTTTCATGTCTACTAGGTCCTAATGAACATTTATTTCTAGACTAGTGGCTTGCTTTCAACATAAATTCCCCATGGGACCTTAAATTATGACATTTGCTCCCTGACTAAATATACCTTTGTGGAGTTGGAAAGTGGAAAGCTAATACGATTAAGTACACAAGCTGCGAGAACTGAAGATGGAAATCGATGAAAATTGCACGCTAATATCTTAAAAGCGATGATGAAATTGCTTTTCCTATTGACAATTTTTCTTGTCACCCAAAGAAGAATGCAGCGGGGAGGAATGAATGTCTCAATAATCAAAACAAGTTATTTCAATGCCACTAGCACTGAAGGGCATGGTTGGAGTTCAAGACAAGAGAACACAGAAAAAACAACACCAAAAGCATATATTTATATAACAAAACTAGGCATGCTATGGCCACTGAGTGTTTGGAAATAAATTTCTTGCGACCATAAGCATGGAACTAAGACATTTCCTATCCTCAGGCGCTTCAGACAAGGACCAAAAGCAACTAATTCGTTTGAGCAAATTATAAGGATTGGAAGATTCAGCAATGGATTGAATCCCGTCGTATGATGAGTACTACGTGTTGTTGCATATCAGGTTAATGCTTAGATCTGAGTGGTTTCAATAAGCACCGATGTCTGACAAAAAGCATTGGCTACTTCGATCAGAGACGTCAGCTACTTTTTCCCTAAATTGAAGTAATTAAAGAACAATTCTTTATTTTTTCTTTAATACCGTCCCCTACTCTACTCCAACTTGCTGCCAACTTCAAATTTTATTGAAACCCTTGGATCTTATATGTTTGACACAATATACAATGCCGCAATCACTACATTGAATCAATGTAAACAAAGTAACCAGCAGAGCTTTTCTACCAAAAAACCCCATATTTAGACTGCAACACATTTGTTTTGGAAGAAAACTATGATCAATTTTACTGCTTAAACTGAGACAGGCATTTATTGAATTCTTATTTATCAAAGACGAGATCGCAATTTACTTGTGATTACTGAAATGTCTGAAATGGCTTTCCAAGTCGGAGGCATATTACAATGGAGGCTATTGTTATTCAATGATATAAAATAATGTAAATGAAATAGTCATGTATTCTGAAATCTAGCCGCCAAAGCACCGATCTTATTCAGAAAGTCTATATCCTTTGGCTAAAATAAAAGATCAGTAACAAAAAAAGTTATTTTGAAAGTAATTTAATATTGGGCAAAGAGCAGTTACCATGCTGTAACTTTCGGGGTGTCACACAATGCTCTTTCTGATGGGAGGTTGCGTGCAGGTGAGAATACATCATTAGATAGACTCTGGGAAAGAGGTTGCATTACTACATTGTACATGTAGTCAAGTGTAGATTGCAATTAGTGTAGCAAGATGCATCCATGAGCTGGCTCAGAGGAGCCTTTGATTAATATTATCCAAGAGAAAAGAAATTTCTTTGGATGACCAGTCAAACTACCCAGCAAGACCACTGTATGCTTGTCCAAAAGGGACAATAAATCAATATTAATTTTATCTATTTAAATCAAGTTTTGTATATCTATGCCACAATTAGCTTACATACATGTATATATAGAATATTACGTGGCCATGCGGAGATGTGGAATTTCTCTTCCAGTGTTAGAAAAATATTTCATGAGCAGGCGCAGTGAATGAGTGAAATATTTTTCAACACAAGAAGAGGAATTTCTTATCTCTAAGTGGCCATGTACAATGTACAGTAATGTTCAGTATTATATAAAGACCAATGAAATAACAAAGCATTTCACTTTTGCAACAAAAGGCACGAGTTATTTATATGTAACCATAGCAATGGTGATCTTTTCACAAGTGAAGATAGCATTTTATTTTCATGAGTGAAGATATCATGTTTTCATGCAAACACTCACCTGCTATTTCATTGTTGTTTATATAATACACTGTAAATCAAGATTCACATACATTGTATGTTGTCCTGGTCAAAATGAAATTCAGGTCAAAATGATTTTAATCTAGGTTGACATGAAATTCCTTTGTCCTCTAACCCTAATTATTCATGATTCATGAATAATTAGAGTTAGAAGACAAAGGAATAGTCAGACCTTTTTAGCTTGTATATTTTGTTTTCCCAATGTACATTGTAGACCATGTGATGTTACCCTTGAGAATTGTTTCTTTGAAATTTCGCCTTATTCACATTCATATGTACGCACAATTTATGAAAAGACAAAAGGCAAATCCCCTTGGGAAGATCACATGGTCTACATTGGGAAAACAGAATCTACAACCTAAAAAGGTCTATTTCATGTCAACCTAGATTAAAATCATTTTGAACTGAATTACATTTTGACCTACATGTACTGTAAAACATTATACATGAGCACAGAAACCTTACTTGTAATCCTCATTCTAGATAAACTCTACAACAATCTCCTTTTCAGGTTGAATTTGTAACATTTTCAACACCAAGCAAAGGAAAGGTGTAGGTTTTGATGTTCCCTCCAAATGTGCCTCCAACATGATCCAACTCCATTGCTTTGTCAACCAACAGTTCCGCTGGATTAGTAAAGGAGAGGAAAATTCATTTTCAGCCTGATTTGTTCAAAGAGAAGTGGCAGCCATTAACAGATAATTCATTCACAAAAAATAATAATTATAATAATAATAATGATGATGATGATGATAACTTGTAATAAGTGGCTCTTTGCCTATTAATATTTATAACAAATCTAAAAAAAAATCAAATTAAATGTTTTGAGGAGGGGAAAACCAGTGAGAGTACCTGGAGAAAAACCTCTTGTGACATATATAGCTATATGTCATAATTAATTATTTTGCTTACATGTAGCTTCATAGGCTGACTAACTCACTTAGTGTAATTATTTTCTTGTACTGTACTGTAGAAGAGGAGAAGAGATCGAGATGATTTGAAAGGGATAAAAATAAAAATAAAACAATCACAATGGTTTGTTTGCTTGGTTCACTGTGCCTGAAAAAGCCACAAACTTGTGCTGCAGTTTAGTTCGCTTCATTTTTCAAGCTGGATTTAGTGAACAAGTAATGCAGTCATCTCTCAGAATAATACACGGTAACATTAAAATTCGCAATCAGTTGAAAGAAAATGTTAAAAATGTGACCAGTCTGCCTTTTGAGATGTTCTCGGTAATATTTATGCAAGATTGTGAATATGCTTTGCTGAATTTGTAAACATTCGCAGCAGCTGTCAAAGTGTTCTCTTTATAGTTTGCTCTCAGTTCACTTGAACGGTCATATTCAAGTTTCTTTGGTTCCTTGCTGTTTTTTACCAACAGTTGCATTGTGCGTCTTTAATTAAGGAAATGGTGTTTTTGAAGTTTTGATGCAAAAGTTCATGTACAATCAAGTATACAGTACCGGTTAAAGGTAAGTTGACAGTCTCTTTCAAGTCTTGATTCTCGACTCGATCCTAGATATTTGATTCTTGCGAGTTTCAAGCATCGAGGATCGAGGCTCAGCCATTGAGAATCGAGTCGAGGATCGCATCTCGCAAGATCAGAGATAATGAGCTTGACGCTTGACTGATCACTCAATAGACCTCTCGAGCAAATTGGGGATCACATCTTGAAAAGGAACTTCAGCTACTCGAAGGAACGCAAACGATGCAAGAGTAGTCATTCAGCACGCGATATGTTTCTAAATGTGATTCAACCTCTTTGACAGATGGGCAGATTCGCAGAAATCAACGCTTGAGAAAGAACATTGGCCAAGGACTGACCACACCACTACAATATCTCGCAATAAGTAACAGATGTTCGATGAATAAAACTTAAAGTTTATCTCAGCGTTGCATGTTTTTGTCACAGACGTGCATAATTTTAAATGAAATTTGACACGTGAAGGTGTCAATACACATGTTCACTAATGGTGCTCGTTCATAACTCGGTGAGGGTAAAAGGCAGAATGAGTTTGCGGAATGGCATGTGGCATGACTTGCAGAATTGCATAATTATGCGGAATGTAATGTATGCAAAATGGCACAACAAAATTAATTCAACTGAAGGAGTTAATTATTCAACAGCCAAACGCAAGCTATGTAGCTGCTGATCTCGGTCACAACTACTCTCAACCGGGCTTGCTTTCGTATAAACATTACAGTTATGAACTCTTGAGGTGATTAAATTAATGCCTTGAGTTTCGCTTTCATAGGATTAGCCTGTGCGCGAATGATATTTGCAGCATATTTGTGAAGCTATGAATGAAAGAATCGTTCCGCTGCGAGACAAGCGAGCTTTTGCCATCTCGTCAATTTCACAGTGTAGGTCAAACTATTTTGGCAGTTTTGAAATTTTATTTTTCCGGAGTCGATCGTAAGTGATTTAGGAACGGAGTCTGGCAGAGGCTTATTATGGTTTTCAGAGTTTTACAGGAGTCTCAAATCGGTCGAGCTGCTTTTGTTGTTATGATATGAATAACTGAATTCTCGAAGACCGAGCGATAAACGAGGAAAATATTATATATCAGTTGCAAACTGACTAATCCTGTAAAGGCAAACTCAAGACAAATCACTTCAAGCGGGTTCATTTGTAAAATATTTATATCAAGTCTATCAAAGCACAAGTCCCGTGTAGAGGAGTGCTCTACAATGAAAAATTTCTGGGTCAAATCCAATTAGTTTTCAACATTTTGTTGTCACCGAGATCAGCAACTAGCTGAAGATTATTCACTGTCAGTGTTGAGCTGGCAAACGCAATTAATGATCGCAAGCTCAAATACGCAAGCCGAGATCAAGATTATTAACCGTAAAATTGTTATCTAGAGAAGGGGCTAGTTGTTGATCTCGGTAACAACAACTTGCTGAAAACAAATTGGATTTGACCGAGAAATTTTATAACATCTGGTACCTAGGGTACTCGATCTTCGATGAGGTGACTCTTGAACGCGAGCACTGAGTTCAGTTATTCATATCATAACAACAAATTAGCAAATTAGAGACTCTTGTAAAACTCTGAAAACCATAACTTGAATAAGCCTCTACAAGGCTCCTTTCCTAACTCTCTTACAATCTACCTCGGAAAAATAAAATTTTGTTTAATCCATTTCAAAACTGTCAAAGAGTTTGACCTACACTGTGAAATTGACAAGATGGCAAAAACTCGCATGTCTCGCAGCCGCAAACGATTCGCACAAATACACTGCAAATATCATTGACTATCATTCCCGAACAGACTAATCCTAGATCCTATGAAAGCAACCCGTACGAAAACGTCTGGCCTGACAAAGCCTTATTCAGGCCTAAATTAAACCTGATTTAGTGAATTGTGGCCTTACACAAACCAAACAAAGGCCTAACATCGAATTTGTTAGGTTAAGTAGGTAAAACCATAAAAAAATAAGGTTTTTTTAGGTTAAAGTTAGGCTTAGATTTACCCTAACATCGCGTAATTTTTTTCAGTGGGATTGAGTGCTGTTTAGATGTGTGAAGGTAGCCTAATTATTGGCCTTACAAAGCCTGACATTTTTTTGGTCCTCGAAATAACTGGGATCAACCAAATGATACCTAAGGATTTCTTTCATAATACAAAGATTCTCATTGAGTTGCAGTAGCACACTCATCAGCAACATAACTATAAATAAGCATTACATACGGTAGATGGATTCCTGTTGTTTATGATTTAGCCCAGTTAAGTGCGTAGCGCCGCCAGGCATTAGTTTTACTCCCGTCCAGCATCATGAGGATACGTCTACCGCAAGGTCAACTTCATGTCTCACCATGTTTGGAGTTACAAAATAAACTGTTTCATTTTCGTGCAGCAGTTCTCTGAATTTTCTGGTATGCGTATGTCGTTCATCAAGATAAAAGATAACAGTAGCGCGTTCCACAATGTTGAGAAACAAACTGGTTATCTTTCACGTTCGAAAAAAACGTGAGGGGTCCTAATTAATCCACAATGAATATTCTTTATCGAGGAAAAGAAGATAGAAGACACAATTAATTATTTTTTTAGAAGCAAAATTATGATGGTGAGTGGATAAAAGTTTCAATTTCTTGCAGCACGGAGTTGGAACGTGACAGTCCAAGTCCCTTGGGACATTCGAGACAACATGTTTATTTGTTGCCGTTTTGTGACGATCTCAAGTTACAACGGTGATTCAGTCGAACTCGACCGTTGTACTTTATGGAGTGTCTTAATTTCGGGAAGAAAAGTGTGGAAATATCTATTGGATTTTGCCAGGACATTAATTAACGATATATGATTTGAAAGGACAGATTTTCCCGGCATCTTTGTTGGGGTTTATCCGTGGAAACAAGCAGCATTCTGTGTTTTTTCGGCGGGCACTGCAAAATGCGAAGGATGCTTTTAGGATATGTTGTCCTGTTTGCTGTAACAGTGAATGATAACCTCCAAGAAACTTGTACCCATCTAATTTTATGGATTCCGAAGAAAGGGAAGTAGCAGAATGGTCGAGAGTGATCTACTTTTAGGTGAGCAAATTTTACTGCTCTGTTTGTTGTAGAAATAGCGGCAAACGAAATTCAACCATGAAACAAACTGTTCCGTGTTTCTTCGGTATTAATTCTGTAATTTGGCAGCTGGTGGCAAATTCTCTTACATGATTGTAGTTAATACAATTCACTGGATTGTAATAGGTTGAAAAATTTGTTGCGTGGTCATCAGCAAACATGAATTGGTTACTCTTTCATGTTACGCTTACGCGAAATAGATATAACTCGCGTGTATGGGTAACAGAGTATTACAGCGCGCATACACGTACTACCCTGTATACCCCTGTACACCATGTATACCCAGGTACACCCTGTATTCCCCTGTACACCCTGTATTCCCCTGTACACCCTGTATTCCCCTGTACACCCTGTATTCCCATGTACACCCTGTATTCCCACATACACCCTGTACTCCCACGTACACCCTGTATTCCCATGTACACCCTGTATTCCCATGTACACCCTGTATTCCCTTGTACACCCTGTATTCCCATGTACACCCTGTATTCCCATGTACACCCTGTATACCCATGTACACCCTGTATTCCCACGTACACCCTGTATTCCCATGTACACCCTGTATTCCCATGTACACCCTGTATTCCCATGTACACCCTGTATTCCCATGTTCACCATGTATTCCCATGTACACCCTGTATTCCCATGTACACCCTGTCTTCCCATGTACACCCTGTATTCCCATGTACACCCTGTATTCCCTTGTACACCCTGTATTCCCATGTACACCCTGTATTCCCATGTACACCCTGTATACCCATGTACACCCTGTATTCCCACGTACACCCTGTATTCCCATGTACACCCTGTATTCCCACGTACACCCTGTATTCCCATGTACACCCTGTATTCCCATGTACACCCTGTATTCCCATGTACACCCTGTATTCCCATGTTCACCATGTATTCCCATGTACACCCTGTATTCCCATGTACACCCTGTCTTCCCATGTACACCCTGTATTCCCATGTACACCCTGTATTCCCTTGTACACCCTGTATTCCCATGTACACCCTGTATTCCCATGTACACCCTGTATACCCATGTACACCCTGTATTCCCACGTACACCCTGTATTCCCATGTACACCCTGTATTCCCATGTACACCCTGTATTCCCATGTACACCCTGTATTCCCATGTAAACCCTGTATTCCCCTGTACACCCTGTATTCCTATGTACACCCTGTATTCCCATGTACACCCTGTATTCCCCTGTACACCCTGTATTCCTATGTACACCCTGTATTCCCCTGTACACCCTGTATTCCCATGTACACCCTGTATTCCCTGTACACCCTGTATTCTCATGTACACCCTGTATTCCCCTGTACACCCTGTATTCCCATGTACACCCTGTATTCCCATGTACACCCTGTATTCCCACGTACACCCTGTATTCCCATGTACACCCTGTATTCCCATGTACACCCTGTATTCCCATGTACACCCTGTATTCCCCTGTACACCCTGTATTCCCATGTACACCCTGTATTCCCATGTACACCCTGTATTCCCATGTACACCCTGTATTCCCATGTACACCCTGTATTCCCATGTACACCCTGTATTCCCACGTACACCCTGTATTCCCCTGTACACCCTGTATTCCCATGTACACCCTGTATTCTCATGTACAGCTTGTATTTACCTGTACACCCTGTATTCCCTGTACACCCTGTATTCCCTGTACACCCTGTATTCCCTCTACACTTTGTTTACCCAGTGTTCACCCTTTTTACCCATGTAATGATAATTAGAATAATGATAATAATAATAATAATAATCAGTTTATTTAAGTCTTAAATCTAATTAGCCAAGGTATTTAGTCATTCAAATTATATTAAGAATTACTTTTTAAATAAATCCAAGGTAACGAAAATAGAATGGAGAGGGGACGTAATTAGTGCCCAAAATAATATTTAATTATTAATATCTATAGTTTATTACAAAAACATATAAGCACACACACCGAGACACACACAAGTATACATCATGGCACAAAACAGGGTACTGAGCAAAATAATATTTGAAACTTGCTTTTCTAAAAAGGAGTTTTAAAAATTTTAGTAACGTCAATAATAACTCTAGAATATTTCTTTTCAATTGCATTGATCCTTTTATCTGTAGGACTATTGCTGCTTTTGATTATGATTTTATGTTAAATCAACATTATCAGTGTAAGTTTTAATTAGTTGGATATCTTTTACAATTTCAAACTTAGATTAAGAGGTAATACCATGTATATATATGGGAATACCGGAATAAATTGTTGTTGATGTTATTTCCTTTCCCTTGTAGACCTTGTATTCCCATGTACACCTCTGATATTCTATGAATTGCGTCTTTGAGAGTCAAGTGCAGGACTTCCGTAACAGTGTCCAGCTGCATATATCACAAATATATTTCAATCAGCCCGATGATCCTGGTTTTAATCCTAAACTGTACGTGATATCAGGCTGGAATCCTCCACGGGACAGAGTCATCTAACGAACGGACACGGGACACGGGACAGAGTCATCTAACGAACGGAATAGATTGCGTGAGATCAAGAAAGATCCTACGGTTCGTGTCTTAGCAAAGGAGAAAAACCTTGGACCTGCTCCTATCTCCACAGAATGGATAGAACAAGAAACTCTCAAGCACCTATTAATGACACTAAATCTTATGCTAAAGCCACCAACCAAAGATGACTGGAAATTCATACGTCAAAGATGCTTGCGACAGGAGAAAAATTTATTAAAAGTTACTCTAGCTTTCTACCTCCAAATTCTTACAAATTTCTTCGTAGTCCTGATGATAATTCGAAGAGCCTTGATTTAGCTGGGAGACCTATCGCATCTTCTCATTCTTTCATCACCAGGCATATTGGTATTTTTTGTAGATTAGTTAGTTAAGGTGGGGTTTTCTTGAATTAGAGTGAAATTTTAAGGAGTTTAACTTGAAGGAATTGAATGGCAAAAAACGAAATGAAACACAACCTGACAGTTGACACCCCCAAGAAAGGCACTCCAGGTTAGTTTAATTGTTTCAAACGCGAACAAGAAATTTAAGTTAAATCCACGTTCAGAGAGGAAAAAAAGATCTTCAGGTGACCCCCGCCTTAGACCATCTTTTAGCAAACCTACGATATTACGTGACCCTGGCGAACTGATCAAATGTCTACCCACAAATGGCGGATGTGTCATCACTTTACCGGAACACTGACACTAAGAAGGCTATTATTGCTCTTGACCTCTTGCTCCGTAAGGGTAAGGTACGCAAACCGCTCCATTGGGTCAGTTAACTGTATTTGAGAATAATTACCTCAAATTAGAATGCACCTGTGACATATACCATTATACCCACGGTATCGTTATGGGTATATAGCGACAAGTGCATTTGTGTAATTGGCGAGCGAAGCTTAGGGAGCTGAGCGGGGGACTGCCTCGCTCACCGGTGTTGTTTTTGTTATTATTATTATTATTATTATTATTATTATTATTATTATTATTATTGTTATTATTATTGTTATTATTATTATTATTATTATTATTACTTATAATCCTTGGCTTGCTTGTTTAGTCTCTGAAGCACCGGGTCCAACCCATGGGCCTCAGGTACCACAGAGTTCACTTGATTGACAGGACCCTTCTGAGGATGCGAGCTGTTCCCAGAAGGGTAATTTTTTGGAGCTCATCAATGCTGACTGTGCCTGGGATTTTGTCAACGTACTTTTCCAGTCCCTTCTTAATGACCCCTAGTGCACCAATGACAACTGGTATCGTCTCTGTTCCCATTTTCCACATTCTTTCGATTTCAATTTCTAAGTCTTTATACATTATACTCAGAGAGTTTCTTGACTACCTGAACGGATGTATTTCTGTCTGATGGAACTGCCATATCTATAATCTGACATTTCTGATTCGTGTGATCTCTGATTATGATATCTGGTTTATTAGCCGCTATTTCTCTGTCAGTATGAATTGGCATATTCCACAGAATCGTCGCTTCTCTACAACAGTATCCGGTTTGTGGTAGTACCACTTGTCAGTTGTCTTGATATCATAGCTCTGGCACACCTTCCAATGGATGTATGATGCTGCGTTATCATGCCTCTGAATGTATATGTATTCAGTTTTGGCAAGTTCTGGGCAGCCAGATAAGACGTGATCGATAGATTCATCAAACTTGCCACACATCCTACATAATGGGTTAGTACCATCTTTAATGATCATGATGATCTCAAGCAGTTTAAGGCCTGGGTTTAGAAATATGTTCATAAATATGGTTGATCGCCAATATCTTCTTCCAGATTGCCTAGAACTGGATGAAACTTTCCCTGAAGATAAATCTTGTTGTCCTTGTTTGCCTTAACGTATAAATTTGATCACGTGATCAGTCACGTGATCAAAATTTGAAAAAGTCTTAAATCGGCGATGCGGTGGCGGATTTTAAGTTAACAGATTAATAAATCAGCGTTTTTAACATAAATCCAACATATCTAACTTTCTACGCTTGGAGTGATTGCTCACGAGTTTTAGTTTTTAAATTATCAACAGCTAAAGGTTGAATTCTGGGAAGAAAAATGACCTTTGCCCTCACAACTTTTTTGTTGAGAACGATGGACGGTCGCTCCAAACGTGAGACGCTGGAAATAATTAATACGCACAAGAAAAGCGTTTTTATTCGATATTATATCCCACAAAAGTCACCTACTCCTCAAATAAGTGATGATTTCAAAGAAATGGTCACGTGACACGCCACGTGATCTAAGATAACGTTTATTGCACGTCAAAATGTTAAGGATGATGAGAACTACCCATGTGCCGAATTTCGTTTCAGTGTCATTCCCCTGGGCTGTTAAATCACAAAACTCCGTTTTCTCTAATAAACGCCCCCTGACCCAGGCCTTAAACTGCTTGAGATGATGATAATGATTGTTATTATTATTTAACAATTCATTCAATATTTACCAAAAATTTATTATTATTATTATTATTATTATTATTATCATTATTATTATTATTATTATTATTGTTGTTGTTATTATTATATTTTTTTTTCGCCACTTTCCTTCTGTTCGCTCCTTAGCCCCTTTGCGGAGACTGATCCCAGGCTACGATAGAATTGTATGCTAAACATCTAACTCTTTACAAGCGATTTATTAACGATATATTTGTCATCTGGGATGGGATGCGGGCGATTCTATGATAATTTATGAGTGCTACTAATACTAAGGATGGACGCATTAAGATAACGTATGAAAGAAGCGATTCTAAGATTTCCTTTCTAGATTTGTTTGTTTTCTAAGCCTTCATACTAAACGCTGCAATACTCTTATTTTCAGAAACCGCTTCATATATATTTGTACATACCTTTTGAATCATTTCACCCCACTAGCGCCATTCAGATTAGCAATAACCATTTATAAAAGAACTTATGCGGTACGCCCGAAATAGATCCTGCGCGTATTTGTGTGTGGTTGTCTTTAGCTGTTCGCACCCTAATTTTAACGTGATTTGTACTGTAAACATTAAGTATCTTGTGAAAACTGAACTTGTGAAAGCTGTAATGGCTAGTCTGACAACTGTTTTTTCGTCGCCGCCAAGCGACTCTTCAGAGACCTTCCTGATATCTGGCAAACTCGTTGAACATCTCGCTCAAAGTCCCGTTTGCAATCAGTTCAGCACAAGCAATCTGGACTTATATCGAATGAAAAAGGTGTCAACGCACACGAGGGAATGTGTCCATGCAACACGTCCCTGAAACATATCCCGGGAACTTTTTCCCAAGTGCGTAAACTGTGCGATTTGGTCCCTGCTACATGTCTGCTACGATTTCGTTACATGTTGCAGCGACATGTCCCCTCGTGCGGACCCTGTGCCTTTCATGTTTCTACAATAAGTTGTTCAAGAGCAGGATACCAATAGGTGGTTTGCAGCCAATCTCTACAGACACAGATGACAATGACGAAATGAACAAATGCTGGTGGACGATCAAAGGGAGGTAAAGAGAGATCTATTGTCCTCGTCCACCAGCATGGCGGCGATGACGTAACGTGCAAACCACCTATACGTATTTTGATTAGTTATTATATATTGAGGGGGTGGGGAGGAGGAGGTAAATGATGTCAACAAGCCCTGTAAGAAACAGATTGGTGTGCTGATAGTATGTCCTTTTTATATGTGATCTTTCAGATGCTTCGAAGAGCGGGAAAAGAAGATGACATGGAGTTAATTTGGGACTATTTAGAAGACGTTCTGGTCCCATTTATCAAACGAATATTCCAAGAGTCCACTGCAGCAACCAAAATTCCCGAAGCACAGGCTTTCAAGGGAAATGTTAACGTGTGGGACGCTCTGGCGGAAAAGATGATCACTTTTACGCCAAGGGAGGTAAGACTCTTAACTGATATAGCCACTCGGTCCTGAACAATGTCAACTTTTATCACTTCCGACTGTCCCTGTCATCGACCTGTCCCTGTTGGTAGGGACATAGAGGAACAATGACAACTTATTAACATGCCAACTCATAAAATGATTTTCGGTTTTGTTACGATTATCTCTAACCAATTTCTCAAATTTTCTCAAATGCTTTCCCGTAGATTATCACTATTATAAAAAATTTCCTTCGGGGACTGTAATTTGCCTAAATTGTTTCCAGAGTATAAACGTTAGGGTTAGGGTTGGGGTTGGGGTTAGGGTTAGGGCTGAACTTCTTTGGCATATTAAATGATACTAGATCACTATCGTAACTGCTTATGCGCAAGTAATACCGTCATAAAGTTAAGCTTTCATATAGTTGTTGACAAGTGGCATTATGCTTGTCCAATTTTCAACTAATTGGTGCGCCGATTCTTTTGTAGGTCTCATACGTCTGCCGCAGAATAAAACTAAAAGGGGTGGAATGTATTTGCCTCTCCTTGAACTTCCTTAATGCAGTCCTGGGAACGCCAAGTGACAGGTTATGCATTCGAGAAATTGAATCTGCCCTTGGTAACCAGGTGCAGCTTATGCAATACAAAGGCCGTCGAAGGTTTCTCAGTCCCGACTCTGGCGAAGATTATTTCAAGGTAATAAGATGTAGTATTGGACTTTTCAGGGTTAGTTAGTAAGAAGTAAAATTGTACTATTTTGCGAACCACACACAAGATTTCGCCAATAAAAGTAATGCCACGCGTTAGCAGGCCTGCTGTCCAACAGATTTTAGGACTCAAGTAAAACAAATTCAATGTGCATTGTTCCAAACTCTTTTTCACAGATAGTGAAAGGCATCGACGTCATTGGAAAAACAGAGTTCATCAGGGCATTAGGGATCCCCGAGCAATTCGTACCAGCTCCTTTAAGGAGAATTGTACACGGAAATGTAACTTCTGAAGAAACTGCAGGTAACTGAAATAAACAAAGGAACCATGACCTCAACCATGAATCCATGTCACCTCGATCATTATTAAAATTTCCGTTATGACCATTAGCAATGCTGATTCATTCTCTAGTAGTTCATAACATTATTTTTTTTAATGCAGATGATGCCACCAGAGAGATTATAACAGAAACAGAGAATAACCCTGAAACAGGTGCGAAATGTTTTGAAAATTTTCTGAAATATGCATCGGATCGCCCCTCCCATTTCACGGTCTTGTATCCATCGTCAGTTGCAGGTGACAGTATGGTTTAGGAGTTCATAACATGCAGATGATATCACCAGAAACATTATACCAGAAACAGATAATAACCCTCATACAAGTGCGAAATGTTCTTAACATTTTCTGAAATATGTACCGGATCGCCCCTCCCATTTCACGGTCCTGTGTCTATCGTCAGTTGCAGGCAGTATGGATTTGGAATTCATAACATTATTTTTTTAATGCAGATGATGCCGCCAGAGAGATTATGACAGAAACAGAGAATAACTCTCAAACAGGTGCGAAATGTTTTTGTTTTGTTAGTTTTTTTTAACATTTTCTGAAATATGCGCAGGATCGCCCCTGCCATTTGACGGTCCACGGTCCTGTATCCATCGTCAGTTGCAGGTGACAGTATGGTTTAGGAGTTCATAACATTATTTTTTTTAATGCAGATGATGCCACCAGAAATATTATAACAGAAACAGAGAATAACCCTCAAACAGGCGCGAAATGTTTTGTAAATTTTCCGAAATATGCATCGGATCGCCCCTCCCATTTCACGGTCCTGTATCCATCGCCAGTTGCAGGCAGTATGGATTTGGAATTCATACCATAATTTTTTAAACGCAGATGATGTCACCAGAGAGATTATAACAGAAACAGAGAATAACCCTCATACAGGTGAAAAAATGTTTTTGTTTCAGTGTTTTGTTATGTTTTTTCAACATTTTCTCAAATATGCGCCGGATCGCCAGGTCAAGAAAGGAAATAAGTTACTTCTAAGTCCTTTTTGCTTCTTCTTCAGTTGGCACAACTGCAGGAGCAATCAACCTGCAATCGGAAGGCAATGTCAACAAAGGTAGTTGACTGTTTTGTCGAAGTCCAAGCACTTACTTTGAAAGACGAACTTCAAGTGACACGTATTCTTGTATCCAGCTTTTCCGTCGAAGGAAACTAATAGTCCGTATACAGTGAGACCTGTGTCTAAAACCGAGCACGGGTGATTTTTTTAAGTGAAACGTATTTCTGAGTCTAACGCTCTTATTTTACCTATGTCACTGTTAAAATTTGAAGATTATTAACTTCTAACTGATTCCGTTTGTTTAGTTTTCTTTTGGTTATTTTCCAGGTGATGTTGATGAAATTGTCATAGGGGACAATGAAAAAGAAGAAGAACAGGTAAATTTTGTTAATCAGTGTTGTTATTTGAGGTTCATCCAAGAGGAAAATGGTTGTGCAGGACTTACACTTGAAAATTTCTTTTTGCTGTATAGGTTCTTGACGACGCGGCATTGGTTAATGCGGCAAAAGGTATAAACAGCTACATCACCCATTTCTGTACAGATGTTCTAAACTTTATTTATCGGCTATACATTATCAATAACCATTTCAAGAATACCAGGGATATTTTCACAAGAAACAGTCACCTTACACTGCCTCAAATATGTACCAGCTAGTTTGTATTTTATTTCTCTTTTTCTATTTAGAAGCAGAATCCTCCTTAACACGTCCGGGCCATAAAAGAAAACATAGACGAGGTAAAATATTAAGGCAAACATGATAGTGCTATGACTAGTTCTTATAGCGAAGTGTCGGGAATTACCACGAGCGACAGCTAACATGAATTGATCACTAAGTCGTCCCATCGACTGGTTTAAATTAATTGAAGCCGAGAAAACCTGGTCAACAGGAAAACAAAAGCACAAAAGCAAATTTAAGTTCCTGGGCTGATGTCAGATCACTGTGCGCGTTTTTGAGCCTCTGAATTAACAGGCATATACAACTGAGTTAGCTAGCCTACCGACCCGACTGAACACCGTTCCTTTCATGCAGGAAATATCCTGAACAACCTTGACGATGGACTGGCTGCAAGGGAACGAAATCTCCCACCAAAGAGATTGAGGAAGGCCACCTTAAAAAGGTAACATGATTGTAAGAGGATTTTTTTTAATCGTCTTTCTCTCATCCTCTGGATTCCTTTTTTTCTACTGTATATTATGATCTTAACAAAAATGCTGAAGAATGATCGTAGATTTCAAACTGACAAGGTTAGATGCGATCCAGCCGGCTGCATATTAGATCCTATGAATGTAATTTTGGCAGCTGTGTGCAATGCACCAGTTTTCCATTAATCATTGAAACGGACAACAATACACTTCTTTTAACAGTGGTACTATGTAGAGGAATCGTCCTAGCTTATGCCTACAATCAAAGGAGAGAAAAATGCGGCGAATATTTTCCGAATTCATCTTATGCCGTCATGTGAGTAACAATAATTAGTGGAATGCGTTGTTTTTTTATCGCCGATTTTTGGTACGTAGAGCATCACTAAGGCCCCGTTTATATGGAGAAAAGCTGTCCCAGATACGAGGGTCACCCTTCCAGCCGAGTCAACTTTTGTGAGCGTTTATATGAGAAAAATTTGACCCCTTTGCCCGAGCCAGCCGCACTCGCGCATGCTCTGATTGTTTCACCTTGACCGAGATGACCCGGCTAGGCGAGCCAAAGTGTTTATACGGAGAAAAGTTGGCTCGACTGCCATCGAAAGAGGGTGACCCGGCTAGGCGTTTCACCCTTCTAGCCAAGCCAACTTTTTGTTTCTCATTTAAACGGTTCGCCAAGTTTTGTAAGGAAATGTAGGAAAAGTTGGCTTGCCCAGGGTAGCTCGGGTAGGCGGGGTGACCCTTCTACTCGGGGCAACTATTCTCCATATAAACGGGGCTTAACTGAAAGATAATATTTTCCCGCTAGTGCAAACAATTAAGGTTTCATATGCGCTACGGTAGAAAACAACACAACTGAATTTTTTTTACACATATTTCGTTTCAGTAACCGGCTGTAAATCAGTTCACCTGAGCCACTCCACCTGGATGTCGCTGTCCTCCTTCATGGGAAGTCCTGTTCATGAACTGTGGGAATTCGAGTACAGATTCCGGCACCTCTGGCAAGATCCAGATCCATCAAGTTGTTTGTTCTATAATCATTGTGGTTATTATTATTATTATTATTATTATTATTATTATTATTATTATTACAAGTGAAACCGGAAATAACAATATATAATTATATATCCATAAAAAGGTAGATATAAGACAAAGAAACAAAATGATGGTTGAAAAGGGTAACTTTTAACGCCATATATTACGGCGAGACATGACTAACCTTCTTCAGGGGCAACACTGAAGCAAAGTAAAAATGGAGAAAACGGTTACAATACAGAAATAGAAATAATAGACGTGTACTGAAGCGGCTACCAAAAAAGTGGCATTCCCAAGGTGGTAAGAGCAATGATAAGTTGTGATGAATTTGCAATTTTGTTAGACTCTGCAACAAAGTTAAGACATAAGTAGATACTGCTACGTAAGGGGTAGAACCAGAAGAAAAAAGTACAATCAGTTGAAGGTTCAGAACCCCTGCCCCACTCATTCATGCACTACTGACTTATTATTTAGACCTTGTAGACATTGTTCCTCTCACTTAACTTCTCATGGTTTTGAAAGTTATTTGTTGCTGAGCCAGCAAGCCAGAGCTTACTAATAAATGTAAAAAAAAATTGGTTGTATCGAAATTTGGGGGTTAAATGTTGTACAGACGGAAGATTGTATTCATATTTTTTGTGGATATTTATTATGAGTGGGCTTGGATCGAGGCAAGTGTATTTGTACTTCTTTGGGAAAATAGCTGACAAATTTTCTTTATTATTTTTACCTTTTTTAGTTTTTGCATATTAATTCATTCATACCAGAAATCACAAGTGTTAGTTAAGAGAGAGAGAGAGAGAGAGAGAGAGAGAGAGAGAGAGAGAGAGAGAGAGAGAGAGAGAGAGAGAGAGAGAGAGAGAGAGAGAGAGAGAGAGAGAGAGAGAGAGAGAGAGAGAGAGAGAGAGAGAGAGAGAGAGAGAGAGAGAGAGAGAGAGAGAGAGAGAGAGAGAGAGAGAGAGAGAGAGAGAGAGAGAGAGAGAGAGAGAGAGAGAGAGAGAGAGAGAGAGAGAGAGAGAGAGAGAGAGAGAGAGAGAGAGAGAGAGAGAGAGAGAGAGAGAGAGAGAGAGAGAGAGAGAGAGAGAGAGAGAGAGAGAGAGAGAGAGAGAGAGAGAGAGAGAGAGAGAGAGAGAGAGAGAGAGAGAGAGAGAGAGAGAGAGAGAGAGAGAGAGAGAGAGAGAGAGAGAGAGAGAGGAGAGAGAGAGAGAGAGAGAGAGAGAGAGAGAGAGAGAGAGAGAGAGAGAGAGAGAGAGAGAGAGAGAGAGAGAGAGAGAGAGAGAGAGATGCTCTGAAAACACGCCTACCGCTCTTGTTCTGACAGTTTTTTTAGTTCACGATAAACCAAAAATTAAATGTTTTGCAACTTTTTTCTTTGGTTAAATTACGAAGGAAGACATTGCACGCTATGTTTGTCATCGAATCGTAGATTCTCCACACCTCGCGATTCACACGTCATTTTGTTTAACCAATCACAGAAAGTGAATTGACCTTCTGAAACGAAGCGACGGTTTGCTTGCGACAGCGCTGTAGCTGTGGTGAAAGTGGTATTTGCGGTCAAGTTTACAAAGTAATGGGAAATTTCTAGTCCGAAGCTTAACTACATTCAAAACGGTGAAATTATTTTGAAATTTGGTTCATCCTGTCTCATAAAACCTTAGACCAAGTCAGTGGATTAACGAGCACATGAACGCTGTGCGATACCTCGTTCGACTCTCTCGTTCCGCCACTTCGACTCGGTCACCTGAAGATGTGTTAGACTGTGAAAATATTTTTAACTGGCCACTCTGGGAAGAATTATATCAAGGCTTGATGGACGGCTTTTTGGATGTATCTAAAGCGTTGTGAAAGGGATTGTATTCGCGCCGCGACTGCATTTGACAACACATAAATTTTCCCGCTGTGCTTTGAGCATGATTAAAGACGAAGGATATGCAATTTACGCAGTGGCCCGATGTAGCCTTTTCGACGATTGGAGAAGGTATTTACCGTTGCCCTTTTATTTAGTCGTTTTCTTCAAAAAACTTACGGTCAACCGATAAGCCAGATAAGCGTTGTCTTTGTTTATGTGCCCAACTTTTGTATCGCTCGGCAAGAAGTTAAGCCTACTCTCAAATTTGGTTTTCAAGTTTATCGCCAGTTTGTTTGTGAAGAAGGTTTTCAGGATTTCTGTGTTGGACCCATTCTTATAGCAAATTACATTTTAATTTCCCCTCAATTTAAAAAATAGATTCAAATGAAATTTACCGTAAGCTTAAGCTTCTAATTTAAACATTGTTGTAAAAAGGTTTTTCCTCAGACTACCATTGTAAATAGGTGCCACAAACCAGAAGCGTAACACTTTGTAAAACTGCCAAATCTATTAAAACAATTATTTGCTAATCTTTCTTTGATTTTTTTTCGACTGGTTCTTGGTCGGTTTTGACATAAACTTAACGTCTTGACGTCTTCAGAGTTATTAAGCTTAGGTACTTTCCGCGTTTAGCGCGAACGTACACGAACTCGCACAAACAGCCGTGATTTTAAAACTTTTCTCTGTTTCTGCTAAATCTTTGACACACAATTTTTAGCTTTATAAAATTGAATTAAATTATGTGAACCCCCATGCATTACAACCTCTGTACGAACGTTTTTTGTAGTACAGTAATTTTTCAGATACAACAAAATGTTTCGCCACTCAAATTAAATTTATGTGTCGGAATCGTGTAATTCATAAGGGTAATCCATTTGAAAGCACGAACTGTTCCAGTATTTGTTTATGCGCAACTATTTTTCTTTGGCCAATACTTTGAATAATGGCTTTATTGTACACTTTGTTATAATTGTAATAGGGAATTTAGTTCATGGACAGTATAAAATAAAGTTTTGATGTCTGTGCGAATGAAGGTAACATTTTAAGTTCCGGTTGAAAATAAAGTAATCATTTATTCCGTCACTGTTTAAGATACGTTTTTAACCTTCAAATATCGTATTTAGTAAAATTACTGAGCTTGCATCGGTTGCCTTAATCAACTTAAATTGTTTCATTTAATGTTAGCATTAATTTGATTTCATTCGCATTGCTGCAACTTCTAGTTTAAGTTTTATAATTTCAAGAATTAAACAACACTTTTTAGGTGAGAAGTGCATTTAAGTGTACCACAAACGCGCTTTTTTTTTGTTTTGGTTTTTAACAAACAGCAAGAACTATCTGTATCAACTTACCTTCTCAAGTATACATTGTTCCTGAGCAGACAGCAGCCATAAAAAAAATAATAATTAAAAAAGTCGTCAAAAGTTCCGTTTAAAGAAAATGCAAGTCCAGTCCGTTGTCCAGTCCTTGGAATTTTTTTTTCTAGCTAACCTTTTGTGGCGCGGCGTCGCAGTGAACAAAAAGCGCGCGAAAGTATAGCCTCGTTTTCGTTCTTTCCTCCAGGCCCTCTCCTCTGAAAAAAATCTTAAACATCGATCCTCGCCAAAAGCAATCGAAATTAGAAGAAACTGACAACGCCATCATAAAGAGCATACTCTCAAGCCTTAGGCAAAATTTTCTTTTATTCCTACCTCAAATGGTCGTTGAGCAGGAAGCTGACAAACTTTTCAGTTAGATTTTCTACTGCCGCACTTTTTTAGGAAAAAGTAATCATGGCCATTTTTTAAAACACTATTTATTAAACTACAACTTCGCCTAAAAATGTTCTTGGAGAAAGGTTCTAGTAAACTTTTAGAGCGAATATTAAACTTCGGTCCGTTCTGGTCACGTGACCGATGACGTCACAGCATTAAAAATGACAAAAATGTATATTTCATAAAAATATCTACCAATATCCAAATTTTTGTTTCCTCGCGTTTAATGCAAAGCGAGATAGCACTTGTACCCAGACTCCCACTTTTTGAACATTGTATATAACTCCCTTAATATTTATATTTTGTTCGGTACCCGGGCAGTCCGAAATGGCTCACACCATTGTGCTTCAAACCACGTTGACTGCTTTTTCAATAACAAAATAACTTCGTCACAGTGAGCAAAAACGCACTTGTGAGCAAAGTCACGTGACCAATGACGTCATCGCCCTTAGTCTTGTACAATAATTAGTTTATGGTAAGACTTATTTCTAGACAACGTGGGGGTCTTGCTGCCCTCAAACTGACCAAGTTATTTGGGATTGACGATTTTCCAGCTGCAAAGGATTCTGGGAAGGTTCTTATTATAATTATATATTGTTATTTTAATTATTATTTAAATAATATATGAATTGTAAACAGTTTACTTAACCGCCACTTTGCAGAAATGCAGCCGTCAGAAAAAAGAAAGAAAAAAAGGAAGAAAAAACTGTAGCATCCTTTGCCGATATTTGCCACAGTTCGTGTTTTACCTGAAACGGAATTTCTGGATCACCTCAGAATTTTGAAGTATAAAAGTTATATTATTTACCTCGCATCAAAGTTCTCGTTGACATGACCAGCGCAAGTCATATTTATTCACAATTAGCGCAAAGTAATGATCATCATTAAAGTTGAGCATTTGTTGTCATATTTTTTTGCGATGCCAGTGCCATCAATTCAATGATAAGATAAATTATTGTTTACTTTGTAAGGTATATAACGTATGGAAATAATTTTATCTATTTGAAATTTATTTAACTTCAAGGTTGTTGCAAATGGCTGATCATTTTGAGAAAATAAGTTGAATGTGTAAGTCATTGTATTGAAAAACAATAAAAACGTGATCATTCTCAGCATACGAGATTCTTAATTGTTGAAGACGTTGGGTTACCTCTTGTTGAAGATGCTGACTTGCCTTGCCTTGTCAGAAGAGCGAAAGACAAAGCTATTGGTAGCCTGTGTACATCCGCCTCCTCCCCTCAAATTTAGGCTAAGCTCTTCGGAAACTCTGCTCGCAGGGTAATGTTGTTTGCTTTTAGTACAAACTCCCACCCACTCGGTCAAAATAGCAGATAAATGCCCCCTCTCCAAGACGAATAAGCACCTTCCTACCCTCCCCATCGCTTCCTTAAATAGTAGAGATACAAGGAACACCTGTTGCTTTCGTCATGCAGTTAATTTATAATCTTAGAAACTTTAACTGTGGTAGCAGCATCAGCACATGTAGGAGAACAGTTTACTTTCCGTTATTATAAATTCAGTTCCAGTTATTTCTATCTCTAATTGCGCCTGCAGAGTTTTTTATGTGCATTAACCAAAATAAAGTTGCAGTTTGTTGGAAGAAAACGCACCCTCGCCCCTTGATTAAGCGCCCTCATTCCAATATACAAGAGCCCGGGCGCTTATTCGAAGAAATACCGGGTAATAAGAGTCACATTATAGTTATACCTAAATACAAAGGTTAAAGCTCAGCGATCTCAGAGATGGTAATTTGGGATTGTTGCTTTCAACGCGTCTTCCGCATTCTACTGATCCACGTTAAGCGTAGGAAACTTAATCTTTGCCAAATTTCGATGCATTTGAACGCAGACATCGAACACTGAACGCAGTACGACAATTCTTAGGTATCAACATTTAACGTCTCGCTTATTGCACCTTATTCGACCTAAAGTGATCTTAAAGTCGGCCAACCATGTAAATAATATCATGATATTAGTTTCTCAAGGTGAAGAAACAAGCTCTGATCCGCTTTACATATTTTTCTGACCACAGTCAACATCCAACAAAAGCAATTTCTCTATTTCCGAAGGGCCAGTGTATTACCGCTACATTTTTCTTTAAGCGAATGATACACTGTTCACTACTAATGTTGAGCAACACCACGTGGGCAATGGGGAGAACAATAATGATAAAAATAAATAAGACAATAATAAAAACTTTTTTAATGTGTCAATAATTACCTAATTTACACATAGTGTCTATGTATTTTCAGAAAATGCGTCTTTTTCTGCAAGAAGTTGTAGCCTGCGTTGCGATTAAGTGCCGTAGCAAGACATTTTAAACTACCTTATTGTGTTTGAACTCTCTTTAAATTGATGTTTTCGTAAGCTAGAAGAATTTAATCTGTACGGTTCCTTAGCCGAAATTAGAATTGACCGAAAATATAAGCGAACGAAATCTTCATTTGAGAAAATGACATTAAACAGACGAACAGACTGAGTGTACTAGGAATACAAGGTGTGCATGGGTAAACGGGGTGTACAAGAGAAAAATGGTCTACAGCAAATACAGGGTGTACAGGGATTACAGTGTGTAAATGGG
This sequence comes from Pachyseris speciosa, assembly GCA_016490735.1. Classification (NCBI taxonomy): domain Eukaryota; kingdom Metazoa; phylum Cnidaria; class Anthozoa; order Scleractinia; family Pachyseridae; genus Pachyseris; species Pachyseris speciosa. Next base: position 522,084 of record JAEMWC010000589.1, read on the forward strand.
CATACAGGATGTACAGGGGAATACAAGGTGTAGATGGGTAAACAAAAATGAAAGGTGTACAAGAGTAAACAGTGTACAGTGTACAGTGTACAGTGAACACAGGGTGTCTAGGGGAATACAGGGTCAATATGGGTAAACAGAGTGTACATGAACATACAGGGTGTACAGGGGAATACAGCGTCTACATGGGAATACAGGGTGTACATGGAAATACATGGTGTACATGGGTAAACAGGTTGTACATGGGAATACAGGGTGGACAAGGGAATACAGGGTGTACGTGGGAATACAGGGTGTACATGGGAATACAGGGTGTACAGGGGAATACACGGTGTACATGGGAATACAGGGTGTACATGGGAATACAGGGTGTACGTGGGAATACAGGGTGTACAAGGGAATACAGGGTGTACATGGGAATACAGGGTGTACATGGGAATACAGGGTGTACGTGGGAATACAGGGTGTACATGGGAATACAGGGAATACAGGGTGTACAAGGGTATACAGGGTGTACATGAGAATACAGGGTGTACATGGGAATACATGGTGAACATGGGAATACAGGGTGTACAGGGAATACACGGTGTACATGGGAATACATGGTGTACAGGGGAATACAGGGTGTACATGGGAATACAGGGTGTACATGGGAGTACAGGGTGTACATGGGAATACAAGGTGTACATGGGAATACAGGGTGTACGGGGATTACAGGGTGTACAAGGGAATACAGGGTGTACATGGGAATACAGGGTGTACATGGGAATACAGGGTGTACAGGGGAATACAGGGTGTACGTGGGAATACAGGGTCTACATGGGAGTACAGGGTGTACATGGGAATAGAGGGAATACAGGGTGTACAAGGGAATACAGGGTGTACATGGGAATACAGGGTGTACAAGGGAATACAGGGTGTACATGGGAATACAGGGTGTACAGGGATTACAGGGTGTACATGGGAATACAGGGTGTACGTGGGAATAAAGGGTGTACATGGGAGTACAGGGTGTACATGGGAATACAAGGTGTACATGGGAATACAGGGTGTACGGGGATTACAGGGTGTACAAGGGAATACAGGGTGTACATGGGAATACAGGGTGTACGTGGGAATACAGGGTGTACATGGGAATACAGGGTGTACATGGGAATACAGGGTGTACATGGGAATACAGGGTGTACATGGGAATACAGGGTGTACGTGGGAATACAGGGTGTACATAGGAATACAGGGTGTACATGGGAATACAGGGTGTACGTGGGAATACAGGGTGTACATGGGAATACAGGGTGTACATTATGGAGATGATATAGTTTATTACCCATATATGAAAGTTAAGTCTATTTCGCGTAAGCGTGACATGAAAAAACAACCCATGAATTTATTTGTGAAGTCGTCTCGGAGCTGATTAAAATTAACTTACTACCGATACCGATCGATACAAACGTTTTTATATCTTGGTTGACAGTTTAGCGTAATTTTATAGTAGCTGTACTAATAAGGTCATAATATTAAATAAAAAAGCTTACAATGCGTATACCAGTGTTTTGTTATACAAAGATGTTGGCCTTGCTGCAGCGACTCTTGTAATTTATAATTTGGCTTTATTTGGTGTTCGTCAACAATAGCCGCATCGTACATGTTTACCAGCCCGCCTTTTTAAGCCTAACAAGCCTGCTTTTTTGAAAGTTACCATATTGCTTTGTAAGCCTTAAAGATAACCATTTTCAGGCCATATTTGCGCTCCGCCGTGCCGTCCCAGCGAGCCTAAAAAATGTCAGGCTCCAAGCCTAAAAAAGTTAAGGTCCATTTTTCAGGTTAACACGAGGCTTAAAAAGGTTAATGTTAGGCTATGAAAATTTGGTCTTTGTGAGGCTGAAAAATCAGGCCAAACTTAGGTTACTGTCAGGTCAGACATTTTCGTACGGGAAAACTCAAGGTAAAATTTAATCACCTCAAGAGTTCATAAGAAGGCAAGCCCGGTGAAGAGTAGTTGTGACCGAGATCCACAGCTAGCTTGCAATTATTCTCTGTGTTAGGCTTTAGAATAATTAACTCTTTGAGCTGAATTAATTTCTTCGCGCCATTTTGCAAATGTTACATTCCGCATAATTATGCGATTCTGCAAGTCACGCCACATGCCATTCCACAAAATCATTCCTCCTTTTACCCTCACCGTTCGTAACCTTATTTTGTTGAAACAGGGATTTCTTCGACCGTTCTTCGGATTAAATTTTACAATGTAACTCCTCCAAACTGGAAACACAAATGTGTGTAATTTGTTATGGTATGCAAATTTTCAGTTCTCACGCGCGTTATCTGTCAAGTCTATTTTTAATTCAATGTTTACTTTGCGCTATTTTTGGCCGAAGAGTGAAGATCATCTCAGCGACGTTTCTATCCAAATTATACACGTATTTCACTTCGGATGTTTCCTAGAAGTTTTACTAGTGTTCCATCAAATGTTTATCAATTTATTTACATGTATTTCAAAGGCGAGGAGCGATTTTCAAAGTTGGCGTTTCTGTCCTTGTGGTTGATGAGCGGTTTTGTTGAATCTTGTTCGATCAATCGCGCCAGCCTTGAATTCCTTACGCTTGCCAAGCGGCTACTGGCTAGCGACTACACTATTCGCCTACTTGTACACTGTGCATTTTCGTCGAAAAATAAGCCACTTTCTCGAAATTTTCAGACTGTCCCGCGAGGCTTGCTGCTCTGTACTGCAAAATTATATTAATACGCATACAAATGAGCGTAGCTGAATAATTATCCCATCTGTTCTACTGTAGTCTTCAAAGCTACAATGTAGGTTAAAAGCAACCTATAAATTAGAATAATTATTATATATTGCAAAAGAGAAGGGAATTTTTACTAACCCATTACAAAACGTGGGGTAATCTCTCCTGGCTGTCTAGATGCCTTACATCAACATATACAGTACCACTGAGAGATATGTGGCCAAAAATCGACGTATTGGCAAGAAATGCATTAACACAAAGTCATTTTCAAACGTGCTGTGCATGGAAAGCACACAAAGAAGAGCTCATTAGTATGTACATGAGATACAGTGTAGCTTATCGTTTTCCTGTAGTTAATATAAAAAAAAAACTGTCTGTGCTAATCGTCCTCGCAAAGTACAGCAAGGACGCAGCTCAACAAGGTCGACCCGAAAGCATATACAAGGCGCCTCTGGCAGCCGCTATACGGTCCATGTATGACCTTGGAGCACAGCCTACAGCCAGCTCGAATAAGCCGTATGTTGGTTTTTGCTGAGGGGAAAACCGGAGTACCCGGAGAAAAACCCTCGGAGCAGGGTCGAGAACCAACACAAACTCAGCCCACTTATGGCGTCACCACCGGGAATCGAACCCGGTGCCACATTGGTGGAAGGCGAGTGCTCTCACCACTACAACATCTGTTCCACAACTTTTTAGCTTGCACCAGCGAGTGTGAATTTTCGGCATCACAGCAAACATACAATAGTGATATCTCCAGTTCTACAAGGCATACAGAGACGATTGAAATGGCAAAATACTCTCTCTTCAAGACTGAAATTTGACATAAAGCTGTCTATGATGTGTCGTTTAAAAAGAGTAATTTCTTTGCAAGCAATGTCTACTGTGTTGTTATTTTTAGCTCACACAAGCGAGCATGAATTTTTGGCATTGAGGCAAACGTAAAATAATGATATCTCCAGTTTTACAAGGTGCACAGAGATGATTGAAATGGCAAAATACTCTTTCTTCAAGGTTGAAATTTGATAAAAAGCTGTCCATGATGCTCTGTTTAAAAAAGAGTAACTTCTTTGCAAGCAACGTCTATGGTCTCGTTATTTTTAGCTTGCACCAGAGAGCGTGAATTTTCAGTGTCCCTGCAAACATAAAATCATGATATTTCCAATTCTACAAGACATACAAAGGTGATTAACACGGCAAAATACTCTTTCTTTGAGGCTGAAATTCGATATACATGTAAAGCCATCTATGATGTGCCGTTTAAAAAAAGGGTAAATTTCAAGCAAAGTCTACTGTGTGGTTGTTAATTTTTTGTTATTTGTAGCTCGCACCATCGAGCATGAATTTTCGGCATCATAGCAAACATAAAATAGTGTATCTCTGTTTCTACAAGGTGTACAGAGATGATTGAAATGGCATTTGAAATGCTCTTTCTTCAAGACTGAAATTCGACTTAAAGCTGTCTATGATGCATTGTTTAAAAAAGAGTTAGTAATTTCTTTGCAAACATTGTCTACTGTGTTGTTATTTTTAGCGAGCGTGAATTTTTGGCGTTGGGGCAAACATAAAATAGTGATATCTCTGGTTTTACAAGGCACACAGAGAAGATTAAAACGGCAAAATACTCTTTCTCCAAGGTTGAAATTCAATATAAAGCTGTCTATGATGTGCCGTTTAAAAAAGAGTAATTTCTTTGCAAGCAATGTCTACTGTCTTGTCATTTTTAGTTTGCACCAGCAAGCATGAATTTTTGTGTCCCGGCAAACATACGTGTAAATTAGTGATATCTCCGGCTCTACAAGGCATACAAAGACAATTAAAATGGCAAAATACTCTTTCTTCAAGGTTGAAATTCAATATAAAGCTGTCTAAGATGCGCTGTTTAAAAATGAGTAATTTCTTTGCAAGCAATGTCTATTATCTTGTCATTTTTAGCTCACACCAGCAAGCATGAATTTTCTCCACATCACAGCAAACAAAAATAATAGTGATATATCTGATTCTACAAGGTGCACAGTGGCGATTAAAATGGCAAAATACTCTTTCTTTGAGGCTGAAATTCGATATAAAGCTGTCTATGATGTGCTGTTTAAAAAAAGAATAATTTCTTTTCAAGCAAAGTCTACTATGTTGTTATTTTAAGCTCGGACCAGCGACCATAACTTTTTGGCGTCACAGCAAACATAAAATAGTGATATATGTATCTCCGGTTCTACAAGGTGCACAGAGACGATTAACAATGGCAAAATACTCTTTCTTCAAGGCTGAAATTCGAGAAGGTTCATTTGATCATATAATTATCATTCACAAGCAAAGTTTTGATGCCTTGGAGGCAATTAATTTTTGCACTGCTAGAATCATATATTAAATTATAACTTACCAAATGGTACATATTCAACTAATGTACATGTATGCCAGCTTGTACATTGGGTTAAGTTATCAGATATAATTGCCAACAAGTCACCCTCGCGAGGACGCGAGGGTGATGAGGCGGCAGCATTATAAAGCCGTGTGTGCGAGTTGATTTTGGTACAGGGAGACGAAATCTCGAATGAAAAAAATTAGCATAAGGTAATGTAAGAGTGACATCATCGGTGATTGTTTTCGAGTTAGCCAATGGCATCGCGGTATTTTTTTTTATCTAAACCAATCACATCAGGAGGATCACGATCAGTGACAAGATGACCACATTGACCTCATGGTGGCTTGTGCGGGCTTAGGCAGGAAAAGGTGAGTGGAAATATTGTTATTCACTTGTGAGCGTTGTCTTCTTGCGTGTACAATGTACTTTAATTATTTTAGTGTTTTTGGGAGCCAGAGTGTCACAAATCTAACACCTAGCAGGCTGAAAGATCACCCAGCGAGGCTGAAAACTGCCCAGCGAGGCAGTTATCAAAATCAGCTCGAAAACGGCTAGCTTGCCAAAACAGTCAATTACCTTGACAAGATCGGCCAGCCTGCCATTTAAGAAACAAAAAACAAAACCACTTGAACATAATCACTATAAACTCAATCAGAGGGCGTATAAGGCCTCTTCTTTTATCGAGCTAGTGTGCTCAAAATTACAAATTTGACAGTCACGGCGAGCATGCCAAAACAGCAATCTTAGCTTGCCAAAACAACAGTCAATTGTTTACAAAATCGGCCAGCGTGCTATAACTAAGGAAAAAAAAAACACTTGAATATATTCAAATATATTCACTATAAACATAATCAGAGGGAATATAAAGCCTCTTTCCAATCAAGTCACGAGTCACACAACGTGTCGCTGTTAGTTTGTGCTCATCCATATTAGATGTGCATTTGTAATCTACGTTACAAGTTTTGTTCTTAAAAACATTTTAAAACAAGAGCATGTGGGATTTGCGTTCTAAGAACATGTTAAAACACAAACATGTCACATTTGAATTCATGCTCATTTCTAACAACAATGTTGGTTTCATCTCTCTCAAGTAATGCAAGGGACTCATATTTCACCTCTAATCTACCCTACAAGTTTAATTCTTATAGACATTAATTTTTAAAAGACAAAGAAAAACATGTGAGTTTTGCACTGCTTTTTTAAACAACGATTCAGTTTAAAAAAATCGACTCTACTCTGGTTACTTCTTAATTTTCTCTGCGCACACAACTGTGCCATTGTTTACTCGTTGGCACTCTACCGGCAGGTATTCCTAGTTATATAAAGTTAGACTAGCCACTCTATATACAAATGTAAGATAAATCTCCAGTTAACACCCCCATGTACAGTATTCAATTTATGATAACAAGACGCTTGCCCGCATATATTCTAAGAAACACAAACAATCTAGCCATTCCTTCCTCTAACAGCTACTAATGAACTATTCCATCGCATGCCGAGGTGCCATTATCTGGAATCTTCTCTCACCGCTCATAAAAAAATAATTAATGGTAGAGGAATCAAAGCCTTTGCAAAGAAGGCCTGGCAATCCGATTAACTAAGACAATTGGACTTTTTATGCGAGTTGCCTTTTGCTCTGCGGCACATGAATACAGAGTTTGTAGATTTTTTAGTGTGTTCATTTTAACAATAGCCATGGAGTTGGATCTAATGAACCATTGTGCTTGTGGTATTTGGACATTGGAATCAAGGTTTTCTCGCCCAATCTTTCCTGTGGATATCCAAAACCAAGATTTGCACTTCACCAAGGTCAAGTTCAGGCACCATAAATGTCCCTGTAGCTATTATTCCAATTCAATGGCTACTTTTCACCTGCCACTGGTAGGTGATTTGTTATTCAAGCTAAACCCTGGACCAGTGGTCAACTCAACACCTCGTATTGCTTTGACTGTACAGAATTACAATATTCACAGAAACAAATCACTGTTATCTTCATGCAACTCATTAAACAATTGGCACCCACACCGGCCAAAACCGGCCGTAAAAAACTCCCATGCCTCAAAACATTGCAACTTTCTCAATTGCACAAATATTGCCTTAACTGTTAGTTGTGAGCACGAAATGGAATGCCCTTTAAATTTGGATATCCAATAAATGCAAGAAACGTAGCAATTTTTACCAAATATGGCCTTTTGAGTTTGGACAAGAACGAAATTGACCGTTTTTAACATCAAAGAGAAACCACAAAAATGCCCCTTTTTGCCTTCATGTTTTTTAAGGAAATCATCGCCGAAAAACCAAACTTCAACCATCATAATGAAATTCAGTCCTTTTTCTAGCTTAGAAATGACTTTTTTTGTTCATGTTCTTCTCCCGAGCGTAGATACAGCCTTTTGTTCCAGTGCATTTGGGCCTTTCCGCCATTTTCAACATCTACAGTACTGGCCACAGGAATAGCAGCACCTACACGCGCGTAAAATGCGTGCAATATGCGGATTTACGCGCAAAATACGCGCGCGTAAAATTTTACACGAACTATTACACGCGCCTTAAATTACACGTAGTCTGCATGTAATGTTAGATGAGTAAAAGTTGCTATGTCCATTACACGCGGCTTGCGTGTATTTTCCACTCAGCAATGTACATGAATCTGACAATGAAAGTTAGAATCTTAGAGTCCGTATTTCAATGTTTGAGAAATTCAGCCTTTAGAATAAGGTTTTATCTTCAGATTGCTGCCGGTTCATTTTTTCACGTTTGCGCGGGCACGGGTCCTGTCAGGTCGAATCGACCAACAGGCCATTGTCTCGATCGCCAAAAAGTGACGGTGTGTTCCCTGGCGAGGCTCATTTTGAAAAGAAGGCAGGGCTACCAAGCGGTTTTTCAACGGTCGTGTGTCGAGGTGAATGTGTACTCGGGTCTCTACAATCTTGTGAGCTGTAATTATTGCAAGCAAACTGCCCCTTGGCGTCGGGTTCATGAAGAGGATTGAGTTGTCTAGCGAAACGATGAAAGTAGAAGATCTGTGCTTGGATTTCGAGTGGGATTTGTGGCCGCCCGGCCATTTTGAGCTAGGAGTTTTCGCTTCTCGGATCAGGCGTTCCTAATTTCAGTGTGATGCCTTCTTCTTCTCTTAGAGTGGAAAACCCACGAGATAATTCACCAAGAGATAATTCGCTGAAAAGGCCTCAAGACAGCAAAGTAAGCAAACAGACAACAAGCAAAACAGCGTGGAAGTAAGGTTAGCTATTTTTATTAAGAATTTGACCATATTTTTGCTTTCTAAGACCGATGGTAAATATTCCCATACAAACTCTTATAATTTCCCCATGACCGTTATTACGCAAGATGATCATGACACATGACACACATCACACCGCGGGAGCTTGGGCAGCCTGTGTAGCGACCAGCCAATAACGCTAGATGTGGAGAGAGATAAACTACGTTTTTACGACACTTTTCGCTCCTTCTGATGGAAGCCTTTGCAAAATATAAATTTAATTATTTTTGTTGAAAGTTAAATACAATTTTTGTCGGGTACTTGAACAGATGCCTTGATTTATGGAACGGAAAGCGATGGAAAATAATATTTTATCGATGGGAAGATTTATGTCACGTGCTAGGCAACGAGTGATCATATTTCATTCGACGGATGGAAAAATTAAAACACACGTCTTTCTCTGGATAAACAGAAAAATCCAGCGTATCGCGGCGTATTTCTGAGGTAAAAGTAAGATGCTGCGTGGAATGAAGTATTCAAATAAAAGACCGGCGAATGTTTCAAACCGCAACACAGTTCATTGATGATGGGAGGATATTTTGTTTTTTATAGGTCGGCGGACTAGGTTTGTTTGCGCCAAAACATTAATCCTTTATACCACGAAGGTAATAAGCCGTTGGCACAAAAATTCTCGGTCTTATCTTCAGATCAAGTGGGTGGTTGAAAAAGGCGAACAAAAAATCAAGTTTATCGACGGTGTGCTCATTAACCGCCGGGTGAGCGGTGAAAGGAAAATGAAATGGCAAATCAGCGTGGTATATCATTACTTTTATTTGTAATTTACAATATGTTCACTTTAGCAGCAGATTTATCACCCCACTCACAGCCTTTTCATGTTAGGAATGAATTTCCACCCGTAGAAACGATACACGAAATGAAAGCGAAATGTAAACAAATGCAAACAAACGGTGAGCCAGCCAACTCGTGATATTCAGACGACAGATCATGGCCAGCAAAAACAGTCCGCATTCAAACCAAGTATTTGAAATAGTCAACCAAAGTGGACACTTTTCGCAAAAATGTTGAAATGTAAAGTTGAAATTGTATTAATTCTTCAGAAACCAGTAGTGCTTTAAGACAGGCAACATTTTCCTCCGAGAAAAAGCCGCTAATTACCGCCAGTAATTTGATGTACAACACTTAATACTCTGTCCTCCTTTACACAAACTCTGCGTGTAAAATTTTACACGCACTGTGAAGAATTTGCGTGTAATTATTTTCTCGCACTTTCGTGTATTTCTTTTACTCGCGCTTAACGCGCGCGTAATTTGCGTGTAAATTGCGCGCAATATGGCGGATTTACACGCATGATACGCGCGTGTAATGCTGCTATTCCTGCGGCCAATACTGTAGACCACATTGCATGCTGGGAAATGACGAGAATTTTTGACAGCGCCCGTTCATTCTCCCAATTCTTTCACGTATAAACTAAGTCTACAGCAACTCCAACCTACTGCCAAAAATTCCTGCTTGTGGTCATCTTCAGTGCTCAGAAATTCCAAAATATGTGGCGGTAGGTCGAGAAATTCATCAATAGTTGAGTTCCAAAGGTACTAAGTGTTCGACCGGCCAAATTCCCATTTCGTCGAGTAACAAGCCAAATTCAACAACAAAGTACGTCACCTTGCTCGATTCTTTGAGAAAGTGTACTCTTAGCTACCGTCACACTTAATGATGCTCATCAGGCAGCCGCTAAAGATGAAAAATGGCTGTAAATTTAGCAGAAATCGCAAGCAAACCGAGCTTGGGCCATTGTTGTCGCTTCACAGACAAAATATAGCTACGTCAAAATGACGTTTTCAGAAACCTTGAGCCTCCAATGGCTTAGGACAGCACCACTTTTCCCTGGTAGTTCAAATAAAGAGTCACGAATTGCTATTCATCATTTATAGGTGGAAAATCACTCCGAAAATGTTTAAACAGCCGGTAGTCAATGGGTTAATCATGTGCTTGTTACATGTAAATATACAGTCGCTTATAAACAAGACTGCAGTTTTGTTGATTATGTATGCAAGACTAAAGTAGATTTATTTGCCATAATGGAGACATGCTTATGTCCAAACGATGATGCAGTTAGAAATGAATCATGCCCTGTCTGCTACGTGTTGGCTGATCATTCTCGAACTGGCCGTAGGGGAGGTGGCACTACTTTGGTTTACTGGAATTCACTTACTGTTAAAAAGATCGCCACTGGTGAAAAATCCTCATTCGGGTTTTCTGAATGGACTGTGCAATCTGCATCTCACAATCTCCGTATCATTGTGATCTACTGGCCGCCATACTCAGACGAGCACAGAGTTACCATGAGCAACTTTTTTGTTGAATTTGCAGATTATGTTGAGACAATTCTGTTGTCTAATCTATGGCCTGCCAGCTTACCAGCTTAATAAGCTACATGTACAGAGGGTCCAAAATGCTGCTGCTAGGTTGATTTTCCAGGAATCGAAATAATATCATCATGTAAGATTGTTGCTGTTTAATCTGCACTGGCTGCCAGTCAAATTCCGAATTGACTTTAAGATACTACCATTAAATTATAAGGCTATCAATGGCTTAGCACCTTCTTATCTCCAGGAACTTATTAATCTTAAAAAAAGCATGTAAATACAAGCTACGCTCCGATTGTGATGGACTGTTACTAAACCCTGTGAAATTCAAGACTTAAACAACCTTAGGATAGCAATCTTTTGCTGCTGCTGCTCCTCAACTATGGAACTCATTGCCTTATGCGATCAGGAGTAGCCCCTCAGTAGCATCTTTTAAAAAGACACTCAAGACATTTTTATTCCAGAAAGCTTTTTTGCAATTTTATGTGCTTTTTGATCTTGTTTTTAGTAGGTTTTACAAATTAAGTAGTCTAGGTAATTTTTATCATTTTATTGTAAGCACTGATGAAAATAGCGATATTGATATCGGCGCTATAAAATTATAGGTTTTATTATTATTATTATTATTATTATTATTATTATTATTATTATTATTATTATCACCCTTGATCTAATGCGGTCGTTTGTTTTTGTTTTGAAATATTGCTGTTTTACATAGCTATATTTTGAGATGTACACTGTAAATACCACTGACATCATTTTATCCTGTAATTTCTGTAATTAATCACTTGTATGTTAGTTATAAGTCATTGTTTTAATTGTTTTCCTTTTGTTTTGCACGGCCCCATAAGCTCTTAGCTTTAATTTCAACATGGGTAAAAAAAGTTATTGAATGTACGGTATTGCATTGTGTTGTACTGTTTTGTTATATTTAGCTCGCACTAGCAAGTGCAAATTTTCGCCGTCACAGCAAGCATAAGCATAGTGATATCTCCATTTCTACAAGACATATGGTGACGATTAAAACAGCAAAATATTCTTTCTTCAAGGCTGAAATTCGATATAAAGCTGTCTATGATGTGCCCTTTAAAAAGAGTGATTTCTTTGCAAGCCTCTATTGTGTTGTGCATGAATTTTCAACTCCCTGTCACAGCAAACATAAAATAACTTTTCATGAGCCAAACTTAATTTCAATTTGGACTGACCCAAATTAACAAAATTGCACCTGTTGATTCAGACGTCAAACTTAATTTGCTGTTCCACAGGTCAGAGCTCAACCTCAACTTTTGTTACCAGTAGGCTTGTGGCCAGTAAATGGTAGTTCTCACTAGCCAAAGAGCTTTTTCTACTAGGCAACTCAGATGAAAAGTACAATTGTCTTAGTTAATTTGATTGCCAAGCCTTCTTTGCAAAGGCTTTGATTCCTCTACCATTTACGAGCGGTGAGAGAAGATTCCAGATAATGGCACCTCGATATGTGATGGAATAGTTCATTAGCAGCTGTTAGAGGAAGGAATGGCTAGATTGTTTGTGTGTCTTAGACTATATGCGGGCAAGTGTCTCGTTATCATAAATTGCATACATGGGGGTGTTAACTGGAGATTTATCTTATATATTAGGGTGGCTAGTCTAAATTTATATATAACTGATACCTTAACCCATCGTACAAGCTGGCATGCATGTACGTTAGTTGAAGGTGTATCCTTTGGTAAGTTATAATATTATGATTCTAGCAGTGCAAACAGCTTGCACAAGCAAGTGCGAATTTTTGCTGTCACAGCAAACATAAAACAGTGATATCTCCATTTCTACAAGACGTATGGTGACGATTACAACAGCAAAATATTCTTTCTTCAAGGCTGAAATTCGATATAAAGCTGTCTATGATGCACCGTTATTATAAAAAGAGTGATTCCTTTGCAAGCCTCTATTGCATTGTGCATGAATTTTCAGCATCACAGCAAACATAAAATACATTGACGATTGTAACTTTTCATGAGCCAAACTTAATTTGAATTTGGACTGACCCAAATTAACAAAATTGCGCCTGTTGATTCAGACGTCAAACTTAATTTGCTGTTCCACAGGTCAGGGCTCGACCTTAACTTTTGTTACCAGTAGGCTTGTGGCTAGTAAAATGGTAGGTCTCACTAGCCAAAGAGCTTTTTCTACTAGCCATAAAATATTCAGTTCAAGTTAGTAATTACCCTAGTTTTGAAAAAAAAAAAACCCTCTGATATCCATTGAAGATCATCAAAGTGTGAGCAATATGGCGATTTATGATTTACCATTGAAGTGCATGATGGGAACACTTGGACCCAGTCTCTTTAGCTGAATGTGGCTTGGTCATGAAGCTGTTCACTTTCATTGACACAAAAGATTACTTCGTTTTTTTTCTTGCTGCATGTTAAACATTGTGTCACAATTTTCACAGCACTAAATTTATCTTTTGCAGTTGACAAAGAAATTTGCCTCCATAATTTTAGTAGCCAATATGGCTAGTAACTGAAGGAATTTTACTAGCCAAAACTGACAATCCAGTGGTATTTGGCTAGTTGACCACCACCAAGGTCGAGCCCTGCAGGTATTGCTAATATTAATAGTTTGGGAAGCTACAAAGTTAATCATAACGCCAGTGATCTGACAACTTGTGGAGGATTTTGCAATAGGATGCATTTTGTTGCGATGTTTAGAACGTTATGCAAATTTCAATCCACAAGACTTGTCGGCAGCATTTGCAAAATGACGAGTCATTGTCTTTCAAAACAATATCGCACAAAGAAAATTTACTGCAGTGAATGACAATAGGTAAAACGCACAAAAGAAATGCGTTTTCTAATGAGTTTTTTGAGCTGTGTTAAAAAGCGGCATTCTCATAATATGATTCTCTTCATTGCTTCTGAAGTTTGCTTTAAAAATAATTCAGCTTTTTTTGGTGTAGTATACAGGGCTGTCATTAAGGTTTTCAGAAGATGGTCTCTCAGAGAAAGTAGCAGGTCAAAAATCGAGCAATTCTTCCTACAGCTGTTATGTTTTACTCATATTCAGACTGAGAGTAGCTGGCTGACTTTAGTATAGTAGCCAGCTATAAAAGCCAGTTCCCAGCTTCTAATGACAGCTCTGAGTATATGAAAATTTTAAGCATGTTTCACAACAACCATGAGATATGCGGAAGAAGACCACGCCAAAACAAATTCATTGAACACTTCAGTGCTGCTGATTTGGTTTTACAATGTAGTTCGATCAAACGACTGTGAGAAGAGCAAGAGCCACACAAAAATACTTTTGTTCTCTCTTACCGTTTGAGGTTAGAAAAATTAATTGCTTCCTCAAAATCCATTATCGAGATCCTCAAAAAATTCCTTGAGCGTCTCAAAAATATATATTCGATATGCGAAACTTGAGCCTTGAACCCCAATTCTTGATAACTTTGAGGATCGAGAATCGAGTTTCGAGTTGCGACTGTCAACTTAAGCTTAGTACCATTAGCCCGGTACTGTAACTACTCGGTTATTTTAAACGTACACAAAACTACATATTAAATCTAGTTCAACGTTATTTATCTACATTTACCGTTTTACCGTCTTGTATACCTCAAAAGTACAGTAAATTAGAGATGTTTCGATGACTGCCGTTCTTTCATCAGTGTAAAATTGTAGCAGCTTGACTATTATAAAAATTAACCTTAACCCCTTTGCATTTCGAAGTGAATCAGCCCAACCACCTTACAGAGGTGGCTCTATGCCCGTTAGAACTTACCTGAAAGCGCAAAACATTGCTCCTTCCAGTACTTATTCTCGTAGATACGCGATCGGGTGATTTTTTCCACTAGATATTGAGGATTGGTTCCTTTCACCGTTTTGGTGTCCGACACCGTGCGGTTCGCCATATTGGATTTAGAAACAGTGTCCAGTCTCCTCGCAGGAAAACATCCCGGCGTTCCACCTGGGTTGTGTTGCGCTCACCGCTCGATTTTTGAACAACAACTCGAAGGAGCCATAATTCGGAAAATTTTTGCCTGTATTGTACCTATTGTAAAGGAATCAAACAGTTTATAGTCTCGAGTATGGAATATTTAGCCCCAGAACACCAGGATCTCGCCAAAGAGGGGCTCGAAGATATACGCGGAAAGCTACATGCGCCCAAACAAACTGTTCTCGACGAGCTGAAATCAAAACCGGAAGAGTTTTCATTTTCTCGTGTCTTCATAGTAGCACAGGAGTACACAAACAGAAGCCTACCGACAGCGTCTCTTATTTGGGAGTACCTCCTCGGAAAAGCAGAGAAAAGGCAACAGAAATTCGCATTAATGGACAAGCTCTTTCACGTCCAGATTGCAACTGGCCCATGGAGTGTGGCTTTAGAAACAGCTCAGAATTTATTCAACGAAACAAAAGCTGACGCCGCTATGGAGTTCACCTTGTATAGTGGAGATAAAAGTCGAAAGACGACCTGTGAAGAGAGTTTAGGTATGATAAGTTTTGTTGTCATCCTTTCTTTTTAGCCGTTATCGATTCGGCATTCACTCTGTTTCGTTCGAAGTGAAAGTTATTTACTTCCGGTTACCAAATTTGGGACGCCGAAGCGAAATGACACGGAAGTGCTAATGGTCCAGGAAATTGACTAATTAATGTGATTTACCGACCGTTGAATAAACAACGTGGACTTTTGCACTGATTGTGCAAACCGTCAGCAAACAAATTCAAAACTCACGCAAAACGAAAAAAATGCTTTGCTAATATTTTAAAAATTTCCAACAACGTTCGGAGCTCCAGATAAGCAAGGGGCCGGTCAGTTTTGATATGTGAATCTGGAAAATAAAATGCAGCTTGAAGACCTTGGCTAATTTCAAAACAAAAACTTTGCCATTCATGACCCTACGTGACCAGAATAATCTAAATATCGGGAATTCCTTACGGGAAGTGGGGTGGAGACTCGCCTCCAACCCCTTCCCACCCTCTCCCATAAAAGCCTGATGCTCGGCTTGGTCACTGAAACACGTATCCTGTCTCTCTGTTATTAATAGCGTTTTATTTTTCTCGGAAATGAGAACTATCCCATTCCATTTATATAGAAAAAGCTGATGCTATTCACTGCACTCTGTATTTGGTTGAACTCATGCAATATATACAGGTGTATATGGAAAACCCAAATGTGTGGCTGAGTATCAAATGTTGACTTACGTGACGACCGAAGTTTAAGCGAGTTTGATTGTTGCTGCTGTTGTTTTTTAATCCCCTTTCTATTCTTTAAAGTTCGACGCCTCTTAATTCCATAACTTTTTTTAGAGTAGCTACCATGTTATAAATTAGAAAGGAGCTTAAATCAGAGCTGTGCAATAGTAACTACTGTGTGGTTACTGATGTTGTACTCCGTGGTTAATACAAACAACTTTCTGGATTTGCATTCCTAATTAAGAAGACCGCAGGTCAGAAAACTCCGTGATGAGGTCTGTTTATAGCTTTGGCCAAATGAACACAAGCATTCCCGAGAAAATAAAATTAAGACAGGGTGACTAAATCTTGGAACATACTTTTTCTGAATGTTCCAAGGATCTTTCAAAGCTGAGGCCCTGTTTTGTGAACATACTGGTTACTCAATTAGTGAAAATCATTAACATGTCTGAATTGTTATCAAGCAGTCTGCCCTCCCCTGAAAAAAAAAAAAAAAAAAAAAGAATAAAAAATGTGACTGTTAGCCGCCACTGTTTGGATAGCGGAGAGCCAGTACATTTTTTTTACTGGAGCCTCTTCCCCAGTCCCCCTTTAGCTTGTTGAGTTTCATCAGTTGCGCCGCGCTATTGGCGTGCACTCCCCACTATCCTGAAAGGGACAGCTAGCAGACTAATCGATCTGAAAATTTAACTCAACGGGCACTTTCCTTTGCATGGAAAACCCGGTTGTTCCGGTTTCCACTGGACATTTTTTCGAAAAAAAAAAAAGAAATACCTTCCGAGGTATTCCTCTTTTCTCATTTTTACCGGAATGGTTGAAAAATCCTGTACCATATTAAACGCGCAGCTTGGTGCTGTTTTCGTTAGTACCCAGTCTCTTATAGAGTAACTCAGTGCAAAAGGAACACGCTCGTCCCTTTCCATTTTGACTGAGGATAATTTGCCCTGTTCCTTTTAACAGAAAATTATCCTTGGTTTTTCCATGCTAAAGGAAAGCGTCCAACATCCGCACTGTTCGTTTTGTTTCAGTCTGATTCTATTCTTCTACAGATCCATCTCTACAATCCCAGCAATTATTTGACGCTTGCATGAATTTAGCGTCGATACACCGTCTTCGAAAAGAGCTTCCCACAGCGGAAGAATTCTTCAAGAAAGCCAGGGAACTTGCTGATTGTATGCAGGACGTTGAGAAGGAGGCCTTAGCGGAAATACATCTTGCAGTCTGCTTGTTAGATCGTGGAGAGCTCAAAGAAGCAATGGAACGATATTTCAACCCACTCATGACTTACACATCCAGCTTGAGTAACTACACTAAAGCGCTTTATCTCTATTATTACGGATGCACTTGCAGGTCTGCGGCAGACTGGGGAAGAGCCAAACAATACCTCCGCGAGGCACTGGAAATAGCTAAGGAATTGAGAGACGTTGGGCTTGTGTCGAGATGCTGCGGAGAGCTGGGAAATGTTTACAGATCAGAAGGAAGGTCATTTTATGTTTTTTTTTTCGTTGTATAATTCTCGTTGCTCTGGGTAATTCTTTCCCTGGGTATTTTAGTTTCCCTCCTTCATAAGTAAACCAACATTTCTAAAATTTTGATCCGATATTTGAAGGTGACTTATTTGCCAGGTGTAAAAATATAAAATATTAGGTACTGTGTGTTGAGAAAGTTATTTAATTATTCTAACGGATATGTCGTTTGTTCGAGGTAGTGGTGTCATTCATTAAATTTATTAGCAGTCAAAATATGCTGCAATTAGTAATGGTAATAGGACTGAGTGGAGTACAATTCAGGGAGTAATAAGGCGAGTGATTTCAAATTGGCCGAGCGCGTAGCGCGAGGCTGATTTGAAATTACGAGCACGATTACCCCTGAATTGTATGTCACGAAGTCCGATTACCAATTAATTGTGTCACTAACAAAATGCGAGAATCTCTAGAGGTAAACTTTCTAAATATGGTACAAAATAACAAACGGTTCAAATGCAAATTATCCGACACCGGAAATGGTTGCTAATTTACAAA
Organism: Pachyseris speciosa; assembly: GCA_016490735.1. Taxonomy (NCBI): domain Eukaryota; kingdom Metazoa; phylum Cnidaria; class Anthozoa; order Scleractinia; family Pachyseridae; genus Pachyseris; species Pachyseris speciosa. Next base: position 539,989 of record JAEMWC010000589.1, read on the forward strand.
GCGCGAAGATTGACAACTGACACGACATGCAGCTACTGCTGACCATATCCAGATAAGGTTACTGTCCGATTTGGCTTGTCCGATTACAAGTGTTTGTAATCGGACAACTCAAATCGGACAGTTTGGACCTGAAGCAGTCAATTTTTAAAGCCACAAATCAAGGCTGTTAAGAACCAGTCATATTCGAGCATTTTGTTATCGACACAATTAAGGTTCAAATAGGAGAATGTCTACAGGTTAAACTCTGGTTTATTCCGGGTGTGGACACCCACTAGACATCAACCACTCTAACAGCGAAGTGTGGTAGCTTATTAGTCGGGTGCTTAGGGCGGTTGTGCGATGGGTGGTTAAGGTGACGCCTTTTCCTTGCCACCTTATCCAATCTTTTAACAAATATTTCCACGTGGTGTTCAGATATTCATCCAGGTGTTCGAGCGGATCAGTCGAGAAACCTGCGGGCAAACTCTGAACGTGGTTTATTACGCGGATATAATTAGAGGCGGTGGAGCGGTTGACGAATGACGAAAACCCTCGAGGCTCGTTACGTGTGGCCCTCGCCCGTAAATAAATGGGGTACAAGACCCTAACAGGAAGTTGTACGCAGGCTTAAAAAGGTAATAAAGCCCCTCCATGGAATAGCATGAATTCCTTCCCAGAGAAAATAACAAGACATTTCTTCTTGCTCCATGCATGCTACAGAAACGTGGTTAGTCTCGGGCCTTGTATTCAGCTTAAAAACCGAGTAGATTTGAGTAACTTAATAGCTGAAGTGTGGTCGTTTATGTTAGTTAACTTCTGTGTTATTATTTCAAGTACAAAGATGCAGAACGACTACACAAGACTCATTATCACCTCTCCCTCGCCAGAGGAGACATACATGGTCTGGCAATTGCCTGTGGCAACATCGGTTTCCTAAAGTTTTACAATCCGGAGGAGTTCGACGATTCTTTGGTGTATCAGTTCATCGAATACTCGTTGGCAGAACAAATCGGTGATTTTTCACGAATGGGAATAGCATTCAACAAAATTGGAAAGCTTTACACAAAAATGGGGTATGATGTAAAAGTAAAAAATCCGTATTGGTAGATGAAGTGGCCTGTTCCAGGCGTTCAGGTTTTTGGGAGCAGCCAGGAGCCCATGGAGCAGCCTAAATCGTCACGAGAATGGAAGATGTTGCGACCGAGCGGGAAAAACAAGGAGAGACTGGGGAGGGAAGACCCCAATCTCTTCTCGTTTTTCCTGCTCGCTCGCAATATCTTCCATTGCCTAGTTTCATACCGTGAGGTACTGGGTCGAGTGCGGACTTTCGCGGACAATTACAAATAAAACATGGCTTCGGCCACGAAGTGGCAATGGAGTTGTGCCTCCTTTTGTTTTTGAAACAATAAGCTCGTGATATGGACGCCTTTTCCTTCGCAACAGCGGACGCCGTGTTTGTTTGTTTGTTTTTTTTTATTTGTCCGCGAAAGTCCGCTTTCGACCCAGTACCTCACGGTATGAAACTAGGCAATTCTCGCGACGAGTTTCGCTGCTCCCCAAAATATTAGTCTGGGACCAGGTTCCGCAGTGGGGTTAAGGAGCGATAAGAAGGAACGTGGCGAAAAAAATCGGCGGGCGAAGAGAGCCGAGCGGGATCGCTTCGCTCGCCGAAATTTTTTCGCGACGTTCCTTCTTTTCGCACCTTAACCCCACTGCGGAGCCTGGTCCCAGGCTACAAAATATGAACCATTGGAAGAGGCTAAGGATAAAGCAACTTAAAGTCCACAAAAACCTTGAGGATTCGAACAACAAAAGGCTCAAGTTATTCCTACATGATTGGTCAAAAATGATCCTTATCGACAGAGTGATTAGAGCATCAAGTGATCGACCAATAATATTAATAGTGATTTAATAGCTTTCTGTGTGCTGTAGAACCAACGGGCCGCACAAAAACGGCTCATCGGAATGCGGGCCGTTGCACAGCTCTTACACCACCAATACTCAAAGTCACCAAGAGGGTAATACAAGGGAGTATTAAGTCATTTACGAGGATCAGTGTACGTCAGCCTATTCCCTTGAAATATCAGAATTGAATGTAGCTCTGTCAAGATTCGGGACACTCAAGCAGGAGGAACAACCGCGTTTAGATCGCCTTACGTCAGGATATTCCCCTACACTCTATGTGTTCGGAGGCATTACGGCCCTGTATATATTTTTTCTATTTCTGGAACTGCGATTTCGTCGGATCTAAACGGTATGGTTATACATGTTTCCAGAGTGTTCCATTGTAAGTTGTTGCCCACAATCTTTGAGTAGTTCTCACGAGGTTGATCTGCGTGTGATGAATTCTCAGGTCAAGCGCATTGCTTTAAATTACGAATCCGAGATTTGCTTTGCTCTTTTAAACTAGTCTTAAGTGATATTCTTTTTTTTTTAACAGGTATTACGAAGAAGCAGTGGAATTGTTTCAAATTGCCCTGGACCAGGCTCGAAGAGCTGAAAACACTGCAGGTGAAGGAATGGCGTGGGGAAATCTGGGCACCGTTTACAGAGCCCTTGAACAATTCGAAGATGCCATTTCCTGTCACATGAAGTATCGAGACAATGCAGAGAGGCGTTTAGACATCGGTGGGGTAGTTATTATGCAGCACCAACTGGCTGTGGATTATTATCTCAGTGGAAATTTATCAGATGCAGAGAGCTCCGTACTCCGTGCTTTTCAAACGCTGGAACAGATACGCGCCCAGATTGGAGAGGAAGACGAATCAAAGCTTTCGAATTTTGAAAAGAACCAAGTTGAAGCTTATAACCTGCTACAAGTTGTGTTGGTGGCTCAGAAGAAGTACAAAGAGGCATTTGTTTTAGCGGACGCAAGCAGAGGAAGAGCGCTTTCCGAAATTGTTCAAAAGCGTTTATTTGGCTCCATTTCCTCCGACACTGGAACCAGGTATCTTAATGAAGAACTCATTACGGAGTCCTTTGAAAATCTCCGTGAAGTTAGCCGGAAGCTGTCCACTACCGTCGTCTTGTACTCTGTGGTGAAGGAATTTGATCAAAGTGGAGCAACCTTGTCCTGGGTGTATACTTGGGTTTTGCAGCCTAAGGGAGAGTTACATTTCAGCAAAACCCGCCTGCAAGATGGTATCGACACAAAGGTTGAGTTGAACGACGATTTTGTGGTGTCGCTAAGAAGCTCGTTTGGTCTGCGATCTCAATCAGATGCCGTGAGTGAAATTCTCAGATGTGAAAAGCTCTCAGGTGGGCCAAAAAAAAAAAAGGGCAACCACCACCCCAAAATGATGACGTTTTAGAATCACTGAACGGATTTAAAGAGATGGTTTCAGGGGATTGGAAATTTGACAGTGTCAACTTAAGTGTTATTGATCACTCTCTGTGGGATGTGCCAGCCAAAACTAAGGGAAAAGGGATCCTTTTAACAGCAAGCTTCGAAATTGACTTCGATGGTAACGAGGACGTCAACAAAAGTTCCAATGGTGAACCAGAAGAACTCAAAAACGTCAGTACAACTTCTCCCATCGAGCACAAAGGTTCTAATTCCTCAATAGCAAAGCACGTCGCCCAGACTAAAAATAGTAAAGTTGCAGCACTACAGTCTTACGGCACTGGGGCAGTAATTTCTAAAGCTGAAGCTGGTTCAGCGATTGAAGAATCACTGCCTGGATCTCTTCCAATGAAACGTCGGCAAGAAACTGTTTTCGCAAAATGCGAGCCTGAAGACATATCCTTTTTACAACGAATCAACGATCCAACAGGCGACCATCAAAACTGTCAATTTGGCGGATCACTCACAGGAAGACCAAGCACAAACTTAAGCGGAGCTAGTTATGTCTCCTCGAAGAATAAAGGGCAATTAACTGAAATGGGACCTCATACGTGTTCCAAGCAAACGAAAAATGCGACTGAATCTTCCTGCGGCAAGTCCATGAAACCTAGTGAAAAAATGGAACAAGACCAAAGTTTGGTGATCGATTCAAGTAATTCACTGCTGCAAACCACAACCTTTACAGTCAGCTCTCCGATCAATAATCCAGAAGAACTCGGCGCCGTTGTTACAGCTCTGGAAAAGGTTTCTTTTCAATCTCCAGAACTCATTCAGTGCCAGGAAACTTCTTCCAAGACGGAAGAATCGCCAAGTAATCACAAGACATCTATCACACCAATATACACTGATGTTAAGACTGCTGTATTGGATTGTACGATACCAGATAGCGCCTTAACAGTAACTACTGCTGCTTTCACTGTTTCCGTGCAAAGTACCAATCATTGCAAAATGGCGGAGGGTATGCAAGACCGTTTGACATCAAAGGATGGCGCTGTCAATGATCACTGCACTGGACTGATAAATGCCGATATTGACCTTTCAAGTGTAGATTCAGGGGAATCGCTGAATAGTGACATTTCCAGTAATCCCATGCAAAGTGGCAATCACACCTTCAAAAATGTAGATGAAGAAAATGCTTTGTCAACAAACGATAATCCTGTGGGCAGCATTACTGGTGGGACAAATGCCTCCAGCATAGATCCGAATGAAGCAGAAACCCTTGAGGCTTTCTCGATACCACTTTCAAATGCAAATCACACAGAACGCAAGGAAGATACAGAGGATCCACTGTTATCAGATAATAACGTTTGTGAGGATTCTTCTCTTGGTCCGGCGATCAGTGATACCGTAACAGGTGATTCAGCGTCAGAATTAACAGAGAATGAAAACGCTGAAGTTTCCTCGCCCACAGATATCGAAGAGGGAGAAAACACATTGGCATCAGATTATGACTTGCCAGAGAGCACAGCTGATGATCCTACAAATGCTGAGTCATCTGAATCCAGCGACCTTCATGATGACCCGGAGTTGGCCCCTTGGCAGCCCATGCTTAACCAAGTGCACAAGATCCTTATAGAACCTATTGTGGATTTCCTTCCCAAAAATAACGAAAATCCACGAGTTACATTTATTCCTCAGGATTTCTTGCTAAAAGTTCCGTTTGCTGCCCTCCTGGGAGAAACAGGACGCCGCTATGTTATCGAGGATTTTGTTATCTCGACTAGCCCCGCAATCCATTTCCTTGACCTAGCTTGTGCCACACGTGAGAGGACGGAACGAGAAAGGAACTCAGAATTTAGTCTTCTTGCCGTCGGAAATCCCAAAATGCCTTTCAGTGAGCTTCCACAGCTTCCCTCCGCCCAACGCGAGGTGCACGTGATCAGTGAGATCGTCAACTCGGTAGATTCTGAGGTTTTTGTTGGAACCCGTGCCAACAAGAAAGACGTGGTAGCGGCAATGTCTAAGCATAAAATTCTGCACTTTGCTACTCACGCTGTCATTGATGAATCGGACTCGCACGGCGATTATAGCATGAAGGGACTCATTGTTCTGGCCAAGTCTGGGGACGGGTCCACTTGTGATGGCCTTCTTACAGCCGAGGAAGTGAGGGGCATGCATCTGAACGCTGAACTTGTGGTGCTAAGCTGCTGTGACACTGGACTGGGAAAAGTGACGGGAGATGGGGTATTAGGTGAGCTTCTGGTTCCAGACACTGTGTCTGTGACCACTTATTTCTTGAATGAGAGCTTTCAAAAGAATATAGGTGCATGAGATGTTTTCTAAAGATATCAGGTATTTTTAGATTACGACTTCACATTTTTAACTTAATAGTACTTTGAACTGGGTCGTGACTTTTATCTATATAGTAACAGACTTTACCTTAGTCCCACCTAAGTCGTGCACGGACATCCCAACCCCGTCACGGCATAAGGAACGCACCGATAGTCATTCCCCTTGCCATACGAAACCCTCTTACAGACTCCAACCCATCCGGCTCCGTTGTAAATTTAGTGTGTAGCTGTTAAGTTTCACACCGCAAATTTTGCGTCCCGTTACAGGTTTGTCACGCGCGTTTCTGGCCGCTGGAGCAGCTTGCGTGATCGTCACGCTTTGGAAAATTGACGACCGCTCCGCCTCTGAACTCATGACCTCATTTTACCACGAATACAAGACTTCCCGTGCTGCTGCTGTATCACTGCAGAGAGCCATGAGAACCCTTCAGGCCAAAGAAGAGACAAGAAGCTCTCAGCATTGGGCAGCGTTCTCTATTGTTGGTTCTACGGGATAAAAGTAAAACGTCAGTGGGACTTTGGTGGACAAACACTCATATGGCTCCATCCAGTGATGCGTACATTGCTGTTAAGGTTCATATGGTTGAGAGCTTCAATGGTGATCTTGACTCGGTAACAAGTTGAACTTTCAAGCTTTTATAAGACACCTGACAGACATATTGCAATTAATAGTATTTTAGCAATTGAACCTCTAGACTGCTAGCATACCCCTTCTGAATAGTCGCTTGTGCGCGCGAAAAATAAGTAACGTGACGCAAACGAGCGCTGGGTGGCTCTTCCTGTCTCTACTCGCTGTCTGTTTTTTTTATTTGCTTCAGTGTCGCATGACTTGTGCTTTCGATTATCTAGAAAGGGCCTTCAAGCAGTCCATTGAACTTCCATGCTTTTAAGCTTGCCAATGGAGGAGGCTCTCGTGCACTCATCTACGCGATCCTGAAAAATTCAGACCTCTAAATGAACGGAATTCAAGCCCGTGAATGACCTCTGTAATACCCATGCCAAGCTCCGCTCTTTCATCGCAGGTCGAATACATCAGATTTCCTTTTTTCTCTCGTGTTCATCCCTTGAGCTTGCTTTTTTAAAATTAATTTCCGCCTTTTTAGCCAAGGGTATCACAGAGGTCAAGGGCTCAAATTCTGAACATATAGGCCTCAATTGAGGGTCTCAATGAGGCCGGGTCTGGCCGGCGCTTAAATTTTACTTCCCTGCTAGCAGAGGCCTGTTTTCTTTGTATTCAACGTGAGGCCTCAGCTAGCAGGGAAAAATCTTACCGATTTTGACGGTTGACGGTTATCAAGAAGAATTTTCGCCATTGAGTTAAAGTTAAAGTTAATATTCAGTGTTTTTTTTTTTTTTTATATTTAACAATTATTCACCGAAGTGGAGGTGAATAGTGGTGGATATTTACCAAGCCGCGAAGCGGCGAGGTAAATATACACAACTTTCACCGACACTAAGGTGAATAATTGTTTTAGTATATACCACACAAGCTGAATAATTAGCGGATCAAAACATTACTTTATGTGTGACAATATACCGACAAGCGGTCGGAAATTGTAAAATCTCGCGTGCCGGCTGCTCGGAGGTGAATAGTACTTGCTAATCACCTCCGAGTTAACCAATCAGAGCGCGCGAAAAAGCACCATTCACTTGTGTGGTATATACTAACAACTGTTATGTCCTAAAGGTTGTTTCGACTCAAGTGAAATTTCAGGGATTGGCGTGATCAGGAAAACGTTATGAATGCTGAATGAATCATTAGTATTTTGGAACCGTAAGTACGTCCAGACGAAGTCATTTTCACGTCAGTTTAGACGCAAATTAAGTCAAAAATACCGCAAAGTAAATATAACTGGGAACATGGAAACTGGTTCACCAGCTTACCAAAAACGATTCTTAGGCTATGTCTACACTATGCCGGAGAGCATTTTATGCCGTTGTCAAAAATACTCCGGCCTGGTGTGAACGGCAGTGGCCCAAAACCGCCGCCATCTTTCCACTAGAATGATTGCTCCTCGTTGTTGATTTCCGCTTCGGTTCGATTCTTTGTTCACACTACTCCAGAGAGTGTCACGAAAACCTATCCGATATGTGATGATTCACTTTCAAGACCGCAGCGGCCCAGCATCGCTCCGACGCAAAAACCGTGCCGAAATCATCGTTTTGAATGTCAACAAAAGCCCTATCCGATATGGTTTTCGTGCCGGCACGAGCTATCCGGTATAGTGTAGACATAGGCTTAAAGAGCCAGAAGTCCGAGATGAGCATCATTCTGAAATAGTGAGATTTGAAAGACCTTGAAAATGTTTCACCCTCTCAATTCTCAATTCATTTGTTTGTTTATAGGAGGGGTCAACAGGTTTGGTAACGGAAGACAAAATCAGCGGGTAACGTTCATTAAGGTTACAAGGCGTGCATATTCGCCAATTGAAGTGAAACTTGCAGGTGAATTGAAAAGAACATACAATAACTAATCAGGCAGGCAAGTTTACGTTCTGACAAGGCGTTGTTATCGCCAATTTCGCCTTTTGGTCGCCTGGGAACCCGTCGACTGAAAGTTAAGGAAATCGTACACTTTCTTCCAGTTGCAATTGAAAGTCAAAATCACACGAGTGCACCATAAACTGAATCACTTTAGTTAAAGCCCGGTAGATCAGAAGCATTTGCTGTCAGAAGACCGGACTCAACTTTATTGTCGATATATTTACTGTATCTTTTAGTTCTTTAATCTCCTAAGATGTTGCTAAACAAACTACTACTTTGTTACTTACTTCATGAACAGTTCTAACTTAGACTCTTACAATATAACGAAGGTGAGATACAAAGTTTTCAATCGTGACTGCCTGATTTCTATCGGTACAAATACTAATCAAACACAAAGCAAACTGATTATTAAAAACATGCAGGGAATTTTATCTGTGGAATCCATACTTGTTTTTTTTTTTTCGTTTTGTTTTGCTTAATTTGCTTTTAATGTTTCCCTTTGTTTGGTTTTGTCTCCAATCATTACTTATGTTAACTTAACCCAAACAAGAAGTTAACCAGTTCTTGGTAGCTTGATGACAAATCAAACTGAGCCATTAAATAAATGCCACTCGAACCCAATACTACTACAGAATTTTATACTAGATGTTTTACAGTGGCCTCACCAAGAGGACTTGGGGTGGGCACGAACAGTATATTACATGGCGTAAGGTTTCGTAAGAGGAGCGACAAAGCTTTAATTAATATCGCGATAGCAGCAAACGTTCAAGAGGAGTAATATCAGTACGTTCATTCATCGGGACAGTTGAGAAGAGAACGAAAAAGTGATTCTTCCGTTTTTCTGACTGGCGTAAAAGGTAATAATAAGTATTTCTCTTTGATTTTGTTGCTTCCAGTCTCTGAAGAGTGCTGTTATCCAGAGTTGCAAAGCACTGATAAGCTTTCCTCGGTCTTTCTGTTAAACAACCCTACGGCAACCTGGGGATTCATAATATTCGTGACACATTTGAGAAACTATTGGACCTTTCATTGACGAATTCAATGCCCGGTGTTCCCTGGTTGGTGTTTTACCAAGGGTACTTCTAGTCAAGTTGTTTCAAATTTGGTCTATCTGCGGTGTAAATGGGTAACCTGTGCAACTCCACCCCATTCCCTTGGGAAGACCACTTTATCAGTAACCTTTAACAAAGCAGTTAATGGACACAAGACAAACAGTTAACCAATCGGATGACACTAACGGCACCCACAGTTTTTGGCTGAGAACTCCAACCACTCCTTCTGCACTACATGGCCCGTTTCTGGATCAGAGACAATGACCGTTAGAGAATCTAGCTCAGTGGGAACGCAAAGTGGCTTCTTGGGTGGTCTAGCACTGTATTTTTGCCACCACAAGGCCCAGATGATGGCATGTGTGGTAGGCGTCAAGTGATTTGGGATGGGGAAATGGCAGTAGCCATCACAGTAGTTGAGAAAACCTATTTTTGGCATGATAACATTGCTGTAGAAGTCGCTCATTTTGATGGCAAATGACACCTGGTAACATATCATGCTTGGATTCCTTGGAGATCTGCCATCTTCTTGCCGGGGAATTGTGTGACTCTGGATAATGATGCCACTGTTATGGCTTGACTCGGTGGTATTGTCTGGCATGTGATGCAATGCAAGCTGATTGACTGTTACTAACTTCCAGATGTTATCCCTGCTGGGTGGGTACTTTGATTGTGTGTATAACACCAGAAATGGTCCATGCTCATGGCCATGTTTGAGGCACCTCCCAATATCCAACATATAAGCAGCGGTGCTACTGTTCTTTTGCGCACGTTCCACTCGCAACTTAAAAACAATAACAATATAGTACCCTCAATCACATAACGCAAGGGCTTGAAATCTTCAGACGGGTGCAGATAACAAAGATTTGTGCAGAACTGATTAGGCGCTATACGAATATTATTGTTTATGATTGTTATTGTTATTGATATTATGATGAGCACCTCATTAACTTCTGTACAAAACTCGTACCGAGTCTTAGATCTCCTTGCCCAGCAGTCGGGAAACAAGCGACGCTGGAAAGTTCTGATTCGTTAGCTCGAAAATATTGGACTTCCGATTGAAATGCGCATACTTTGAGTTCAACTTCGGGTTCGACTTCGACTCACTTCCGGCCATAAGTACTGCTTGGAAAAACCAATGAAAATCGTCAACCTAATCGATCTTTTGAGAGTTGGTCGTGCACAGTAAGGGACTAAGACCCGAGGTTCGAGATTACACACTGAATGGTAAACACTGAAATATCTTACAAACTCCCGGGGAGAGAAGGGGGGGGGGGGGTACTCCCTATAATTGCCTATACGGGAGGCTCTGCCCAAAAGGGGTACCTTTTTCACGCTCCAGGTATATGAAAGGGTAGGGATTTCACGAGTTGAAGTGTATGGAAAGGGTAGGGAAATCTTTCATGGAGGTATTTAAATGGGCCTTTAATTAAAATATTTGAACACACATACCTTATGACCGTACCGTTTTAAGACTTCCTGTTTTAGGTATACAAAAGGGGTCAAAAGGGGTACTATTTGTCAATGGTGGGTATACGAAAGGGGTACCTTTTCTGTCAAAATGGTATATAAAAGGGTAAGGAGTCGGACCTCGGGGCAGCGCCTTCCCGTATTAAAATTTTTTAGTACCCCCCCCCCTCCGTACAAACTATTAACATTAGTCATAAACATTCTTACAGAAGAAACATTTACCACTCCCCTTCAACCTTCCTCCCACTTCTACTTCTTTTCTTTCTTTGATCGTTTGTTGTTTACTTAGGTGCTGTATTTTGTAAAACTAGTTACCTGTAATAAGTAACTCTCCTCTGAAAAATTGCTCCATGCTTTAAGCGCTCGAGTCACATTTAGCCCAAACTCCACGTTGGCTCTCCGCGGCAAAGCACGGGAATCCAAACATCCGTTTCCATTTGCCATAATAAACGTCTCACCAGCCGAAACACTAACATTAACTTTGCGGCTCACTCGCGAACTCTTAGACGTTAAAACCAGCTCTGCTTCTACCACGAATTCATCTTTGAAAACGTTTCCCAAACGAAACTGCATACGAACGTTAGAGTGCTCCCATAAGGTGCCTGTGGAAGTAACGCCCAAGTGTTAACATACATTTCCACTTCGGATGCAACGAACGGAAAAGATTATCATCATCAACGGAACAAAGCTCAATAAATATCTTCAATTTACGCACGTGCCATACGGTTTGTATAAACAACTTAGAAACGTTTCTCTCTTCACAAACAAGCCTGGCATCTAGTACAATGTTCTACGTCAACATGTAAACATTAACAATGTAAAACTTCGCAAACGGCATTCTGTTTCTAGTTCTTGCAATTGGGACACTGAACCATTTGCAAAATTGAGCATAGTAAACATTACCTACTACTCTAAGCTTTTGATTTTGAAGCAGTGTTCGAGAGGTTTTTTTTTCTAAATCCTGACGAGTATAAACTTGTGTTATCCTGAAAAATGGGCCAGGAACAGCAAATTGACTAAAGTTTGTTCCGATGCACGGCCGATGCTAACCGAGCTTGTTGTACAGTAGTCCAGAGTAATTATAAATGATGGGTAGAAGTAGCAAACGTCCTGCGCGTGTTGAAAAAAAACCAGCAGCGTAAGAAAAATGTAATATGAGCTAGTGATTTCGCTTAACGCGCAAGTGAAATTTACAAGTACTGATTTTAAAAGAATAAAGCACTCTTGATTACTGAAAGGATATACACTCTTTGTTACTGTTAATTGACAATACTCTATGTACGCATAACTCAGCATTCACACAACTTCAAGACAGAAGGGATGCGTTTAAAGAACTGTATTTGTAAATACAAATTAAGTTATGATCCGTGGAAATAAAGACACGTTAAGTCTTAAATACCTATGACAGAGAGTGTTAAACCCAATTCATAGAGCCAGAATGAAAAATTTATCTCTAGGAATATGCGCAACGAGACTTACCGTTCTTTTCCGGCTCAAAACCGCGAATTGAATTGGCGAGAATCTTCCGGTTTCCCAAGGTAACTGTAAAACTACCGTTCCCGTTGCCGCGAGCTCTACCGTAGTACATTTGCCTCATGTAAGAATGAAGCGTAAGCCGATGATTGGGATCTGAAACTCGCATTCTATTCCTTGGTCCACGGCTGTGTGCTACTGTAGTCACGGAAAACACGCAAAAGAAAAAAATAATCAACATATTCGTCATGCTTAAAACTCGATAGCCTGGCATACAGGTATGGAGATCACTGCGCGGACTGTGGGCGGGCGGGAACTGTCAAAGTAAACTACCCCGCCAATAGAAACAAAGAAAACGAACAAACAAAATTATCGAGTCTTAACGTTCGTCAAAACTTTCCAAAAACTTCTCCTTTTTTATTACAGTACGATTAAGATAAAAAGATCACTTATGGCTTACAAAAATACTAAACAAACCGTTCGCGGCAGATATTATTTTTCCGTGTTATGCATGCTTCTATTTATTGAGCCTTTTAATTAAATTAAATTTATCATGCAATTTAGTTGCAGGAAAAAGCCTCGACCATATGTTTCCATTTTGATGGCTTTTGAGTTCTGAAAATCAACTCATTTTCAAGCACATGCAATTCCAAGTTAGCTTGTGAAGTTTAATTAAACCTTTTCTTCACTAGCGACGCAAGCACAAGCGCAAGCACAAAGGCACTTATTTCACCGTGAAAACGGGCTCAACGCAAGCATAAGCACAAGCACAAGCTCAAGGATTCCTTGTGCTTGCTCTTATGCTTGCGTAGTGTAGTGTGAAAACGAAGGCGTTCGATTTAAATTCGCATAAGCCACTTATGCTTGCGCTTGTGCTTGCGTCGCTAGTGAAAACCAGGCTAAGAACAGGGGCATAGCCAGGATTTTTCGACAGGTACACACAATTTTCCAAATCTCCCCCCCCCCCCCCGCCCCGCCCCTCCTTTCCCTCGCCAAGTCTCCAATCTTCGGTGAGGTTCATGTTGTAAGTAATGGTAATAGGACTGAGTGGAGTCCAATTCGGTCTGTAATCATACGAGTGATAACAAAATCGGACGACCGCGCAGCGGGAGTCCGATTTGTTTATCACAAGTATGATTACAGACCGAATTGGACGACACGAAGTCTTATTACCAATTAATCATAAAAATTACAATTTCCGAGAAAAGAAGAAGAGCCAAGTTATAAAAGGAAGGGAAATTTTGCATTAAAAGACTGACAAGGAAGCGTAAATTTTAGCTAACAAGTTAGTGGTATCTCAGACTTTTTTCCACAAATTAGTGATTTTTTTCCGCTGTGTACCACATTGTTTTTGAACAGCATTATTTCCCTTTGTACTGAAAAGCATCTACATAGACGCAATTGACCGTAATTGTGCCTTACTAAGTTTCATTCAGGGACGTAACAGCGTCGTAGCTACCTGCACGCACGTGCGTACCTGAAAAAAACCGAAAATGAGAAAAAAAAAAACAAAAAAACAAAAGAAACAAAACAAGTAAATAAAAAAGCAAATAAATAAAAGATTTTTTTCACTTAAAAAGCCCAATTTGCTTCTATTCATTTAACTCTGTTTATTTCTTTGAAATGTTGATAAAACAACAAACGGTCTTTTTGACACCAAATGCCGGTTTAAGGGAAGAAAATAGCGATCAGAGGGCAAGCTGGATACTAAGGAGTGAAAGCGTTGTGGTCACCACGTTTTGTAGCCGTGGATCGGCCTGTCTTTTCTCTGCTAGTCTTTCCATGGCCAAAAACATCAATCACAGATGATTACTTTGCCATCGGCACCGACAAAATGAAAGAACAGGATAAATAAACTGAAGCAAAGCTTTAGTGGCCTGCGAGCAAGTTCTCCGGGGGGAGGGGGTGGAGGAGGAAAGGAGAGAAGGAGAGCTTGCACTCGTGTCTCATAAATTTGAATTTCTGCGTCCAAAAAGTGGACGTAAAATGCTGATTGGCTGATATGACCGGGTGATGACGAGATCTTTCATCGGGCATGGACTGCTTGGACTGTGTGGTTTGAGTTTGTTTGGTTTTTGTCCGGAAAGGGTGAGACATTTGAATTCGCGAAGCTTGCAAAAATTTCTCCAAACATCTGAACTGTCCGTCAGATTTGAAACCAGAACAGAGTCTTGCAGTCGATAACTTAATTACTTCAAAGCAAAGATGCTCTCGCTGTTTTTTCTACATGATTTGGCAAAAGTACCAGTGCGCGCCGCTGCGATCTAAAATAATTGGTCGCGGTTGTTTTCCCACTTCAAAACATTATCGACGACCAGGTCGCTGAAGCCTGAAGCGACCTTTTCTTGGCAATCTTTCTATGGACCGGGGCTTCTATCTGGCGTAGTTACCGAGCTTGGCAAAGTTCGCTTCATCCTTGGTCCGACATCCGAGACTTCAACTTCATTCTCCGGCTCAGCAAACTTTGGATTTACCACGTTCAATGTGGCTGAAATAAAGCCGAAACCTTTGCTGGTTTTTCGTAGTTTGTTTTAGCTCACGATAGGCAGACTCTCTCAGTGAAAGTGAAAGTGAAAGTAGTTTGGACTCAAGAATGTTTGTTTGTTTCTTTTCCAAGCGTTTGCTATCGAATATTTCATCTGGATCGTAAAACACTTCGTTTTCCCTGCTGTTGCTTCATTTTGGGGCACAAAATTGACTCAAGGAAAGCGATGCGAAGAAAAACAAATTATAATCGTGGAGTTCCGCTTTTAGACTTGGCTAAATATATATGCTCATTGCGAATGCTCATTGAGCTCAGACTACACTTAAAAAACACACTGACAATCGTGATCACATATTTCTAGCTACAAGATTTGGACGCTGAATGGACGTGACGACACGACAGCGGGAAAATACTAGTGTCGAGAAAATCTGATCCCGGCCATCTCCGGCCCTGATCATCTAAAAGTGCGACATTGGGAACGAGAACCTAAAATAGCTTCGCGAAACTAAAAATATATTTAAGAAAACTATGATGGGGCATGGGGATCCGTTCTCTTTCCTCATCCTCTCTTGTTTCCGAATTATGTTTACTCTTGCAAGCGAGATGCATTCGTATAAAACCAGAAATTCCGATCGTTTTTATAAATTTCCTTGTCGAACTAACATTCAAAAATTCTCAATTCGTTTTCAAGGTCCCAAGTTTTTTAACTTGTTAAGTCAAAAAATTCAAAATGGTGACAGTATAGCTTTGTTTGGCAAAAGACTGAAGAAATACCTTCTTGCTTAGTTTCTTCACTCTTTAATGAGCTGCATACTCCTTTCTTTTGTTTTAATGTTTTGTTTTTGTTTTGCACTGGTTTTTTTTCTTTTTTTTTTTAACTACGTCATTATCTGTTTACATATTCAGTACTCGAAATTTACATCATTCATTCCATATTCTTAGGAAGCCTATAGTCTCTCAGCCCTCGGCCTCTATATACTGGCTTCCTTGCCATGCCATATCTTACATATCTAACATTAATTATTATAACGTTTTTAAATTATTTATTTTTATAATAATTGTGCAATCTTCTAGATGCATATGTCAAGTCATATACTTTGTATATGTTTTTGTGTGTTAAAGACAGATAAAGACAGTTAAAATTTACACAGGTTCCGGCATCTCTGATCGAGTAAATCGTCAGAAGAAGTACGTGGGTCTTTCAAGAGAGCTTCCTTTTGATGACAAAGACCTGATTATGGCAGATATAGAGGATATTACATGGCCACGCGGAGATACTGACTATGGTATCTAAAATTACCCCTTTAATTCTAGAACAATTATCACCATTTACTTTCTTCATGTAAAAATAAAATGCACAGTCTTGAACAATCGTAAGAATTAGAAAATGAATCAGTTAAGCTGAATTTAGAAACCTCACATACCCACTTGTACAGGAAACATATAGAGTCATTAGAACAAATATATTTTTTTCAATCTGATGTAACTGTGCACAATACTTCGCAATCACTGCTGCTGTTTACTTTGATCAAATTAATACGAAAGCACTTTGCACATATCTTGTATTGACAATTTATTCATATGACCAGTAACTTATTTATATCTATTTATTTAAATTTTCCTTTATTTATTTATCACTCGAACATTCGTTGTCATTACCATGAGATTCCGTGTACTGACCGTCCATCGCCAGATGAGCTTGCTAGAGGCAATTACGTTAATTAAAGATTTAAGATGCTGCTGATAAAAAAAACATCTGGTGCTACTCCAAGTGAAAAAGGTCCTCTATATTTAGTACAACACTGTTCAGTAACATTCCAAACGAAAAGCAATGGTTGGCTTCCGTGTGTGATTAATGAAATTGTCGAAATCATGTTTATGGCTTTTTAACGAAGACAATGGAAAACATAATAGTGCAATAAACTACATGTTACTGGTACCAGTCGAACAGCGTTACTTCATTACAAAGGTTACTGATTTTCTCTCAGTTTTCTTTTGGCTGATGTTGAAGCAATTCTTTAATCTCGTTCGTCCAATAGTACGCGAAATTGACGTGGGTTTACTGTAACCAACCTTTATCTTACCCATCACTGCATATATGCTATTCACCGCTGATAGGTCCGTACAGGGAAAATCAGCACGGCCCGAGGCCGCCAGCCGAGGGACGTACTGCGGCAAGGCCGAGAGCACATTTTTCCTTTGACGCAGCGGAGCCGTTGATTGGCATTTTCAGAAGATCAATGAAGTGAAAAGGTTTGCCAATGATATAAACAATGAATATGTGAATGATCATCGCAGTTATGAACACTACTTAAGCAGTAGTGAAAATAAAGTCTGAAAACAATTCAGGCTTGCACGGGATTCAAATCGAATCCCGTACAAGCCTTTTTTTTTTTTTCAGGCTTTATTTTCGCTACTGCATAAGTAGTGTTCATAACTGCGATGATCATTCACATATTCATTCTTTAATCCGCACTTACGTTGGGAGGAGGTCAGTGGCTTCATGGTTCAGTTGGTTAGAGCATCGCACTGATATCGCGAGATCACGTTGAAGTCCTGATTTTTTTTCAGGCTTCTTTTCGCAATTGCATCAATTGCGTTCACAAGTGCGAGGATCGTTCTTCATTTGATATAACAATGATGTATGAAAAATTCGCACAAAGAGACAAATGAATGGTCTACTTATTAAAGCTGTACCTGGTTTAACGAAAGTTCATATCTTATTATTTTACATATTTATTTTTTTTCAATACAACTGTGGTTGTGATGAAGGTTGTGGTGAAGGTGTTGGTGGAACACAACAGAATTTGTGGCGGTGGTGGTTGGTGGAACACAATATAACAATATTATGGTGTTGGTGGTAGTGTTCGGAGAAAGTCCATAATTCTTGTGATGATTCGTAGTGATTCGCGAAGCACCAAAACCATAATCTGTCCTCTAGTTAAGGGGCATTTCTTCGCCAACTAATTGATTTCCACTGTTTAAGCTGTCGAGTGTTCCTTGACGTTTTCTTTTGATTTACAGTTTTAAAAAGCTGTTTTCCTTTTGAGCACGGCACACTGTATCTTGACAATTCACGTGTTAGATACACGGCAGCCATTTTGAACACAAAGCTAACCATGTGCTAAAATGGCCAGGTTACCCAGGGACTACACCAAAATGTATCCCTATTTATCAGCAGACAGCTATAAGTCGGTCATTGCGCTTGCGCGCATTCACGACTTAAAAATAAATCCCTTTGAACCAGACATCCTGAGTAACTCGATCAGTTGTTCTCAAGTTAAAATAACGGCCTCGAATTTAACCTGAAATAACAGCAGAATAAGGCGGTGAAGCAATTCTAGAGAAAGGAAAGACTTGGTGGTAGTTTCGCCGACGGATCTCGGGACAAGTCTCATCTCCCAGTTTCTTGTGTTGCTGGAACGAAACAATGAACAAACCCAAGCCGCCTGTGAGCTGGAAATTGCTCCACTTACAAGCATTATCAAAGGCCAAATTGCACAGGTAGAGGCTATGGGTTTGTCCACCTTCAATCTGGCGGGAAAACTGAAAGATCTGTCTGACTTTGAGGAGGGAAGGTATTAGTTACATTGTTTATGCCGCAGCGGAGATTGCCATCGACATCGAATGTCCTCCAGTTTTGCTTTTTTTAAAGAAAGGCAAATAAAAGCTTTGAATCGTCATTTAGTGAGATGTTTTAGTGAGGGGGCGGAATGGAAAAAAAATGGCTTTGCTGCAGGCGCTTCTTTTTCCCTCCCTCCCGTCGCCGTTCCGTCCTTCGCTTTGCGCCCGCCCGATTTCCCCCTT
The DNA here is from genome assembly GCA_016490735.1 of Pachyseris speciosa. Lineage (NCBI taxonomy): Eukaryota > Metazoa > Cnidaria > Anthozoa > Scleractinia > Pachyseridae > Pachyseris > Pachyseris speciosa. Next base: position 558,370 of record JAEMWC010000589.1, read on the forward strand.
GATCCAACACGGTCGGGCTACTATCGAACAAACCGAAGCAAGCGATGATTTATCATCGATAAATAATATAAACTTACTGCCTCTTTTCCCTTTTCACGCGAACATTGAAAGTAGAACAACGAAAGTAGAACATCAAAAGTGTAAACGAATCGGTCGAAGTGAAGCATAACAACACTGGAAAACAGATTATTGTAAACAGATTGCAAAGTTCACGTGGCGGTCTAGATATCTTTTGTGGCTTGCCAAGTTCTCAATGCTCTCACGGTATGTTTAATCGATAGAAATTAAGCACATTTTCGTACGTTTTCATAGTACAAGCTCCTGCTATTGTCTTGTAACGGAGGATGATGGAGATTCTTATAACGTCTACTTTTGGGAACGTTTTCCAATCGAAGAGGAACA
>JAEMWC010000590.1:0-17500 GCA_016490735.1 Pachyseris speciosa
GTTTTAGCAGTACAGCATGTATGTCAGTTTCCATATCTTTACATCTAGGAATTTGAACTGAAACTGACTACGCTATGGTAGAGAGTTTTGGACGTTAGTTTTGAGCAACATAGACTGGTTATTTTTCTCCAGGTTAAGTGTAAATTAACAGCTCTAGTATGTCTTATTTCGAATGCGAAAAAGTAATGTCAGAGAGAAATATCGATAAACTGAGTGTGAGACTCCCAAATCATTTCTAATTTCGGAGGCATCGGCACTTGATCGTTGTCTGATCGTGATTAACACACCACTCGAGTACTACGAGTAACACACGAGTAACATACGAGTACATACGAGTACAGACGAGTGACATACAGGTACGTACGGATACATACGAGTAACAAACAAGTAACATACCAATACATACGAATAACACACAGGTAACATACAAATACATACGAGTAACTACAGTTTTGCAAACGCTACTTAGAAGTAAGCAATAAAGCATCCAATATTGCGTGCAGGGCTGAACTTGGCTGATTTCCCTTGATTATTGAAATAAATAAAAGAATCTTAATTACGTAACTTATCTTCAAAATAAGGCCCAAGACTCAATTGTTAAACAGTCCCTTCTAACGTCAATTGATCTTCATTCTCACGGCAAAAGTAGCTTTTACTCCAATCTCATAAACATTTATCAGTACTATGGTCTCCCTGACTTTGACCATAGCGAATTAAATAACACTATGATTAAGCGCCATTTGGACGTCATGAAAAAGAAATATATCGATCATTGGAAACACACCCTTCAGTATTCAAAGTCTTTCACATCTAGGGATATTATCATACCTACCGGTTTCAATTTTAAGTTTATGATATAATCATTGAACTGGTAAACCCTAAGACATTGCAAATTTTACCGATAGAAGCGTACGAACTTACAGACATTATAGAGATATGCAATCCAAGCTCATTTGGTTATTGGACATCAACTCATTATTATATCTATAGCGAATTTTTAGACCCCTTGTTAAGCTATATTTCAGCAACAGGAAAGTTTTATAATATGGGGACTCCTTTTTCTTCAGCTACTAGTCATGTCCATGTAAGGGTAGGCAGGCAATGTCTTCTGTTGATACGGGAGAGACACCAGCCAAAAGGCACATGTACAGTGATGAAGAACCGGTACTTGCATAATATGCTCTTCTAAAGCTCCATGTGTGGAACTCGTGAACCCAAGAGACCAGTCTTCGTGGATCACTCTTCTCAGAGCGGCAGAAATACACGACTTCAAACCTATCCTACAGCTTTCAGCATGAAATGTGAACATCCAAGACATTTTTTACCACCGGGAATGCCACAGTGTTTTTACACACAAGAAAACGCTGAACAGTTTACATGCTAAAAATGCTAACACTGTAAAGGATGCCGTTGATGCTCATGAACAGCCACAGTCTTCACCAAGGCAGCCTACTTCCGGCACTTCCCGAGTGTATGAAAAGATCTGCATTTTTTGTGAAAAAAAAAAAAGCAGTAAATGCATCAAAGGATCTCACTCAAGAGAACCACTTATTTAATCTAGTGAGCTTCGTGCAGACGATGAAGTGCGAGCTATGGCCACTAAGAAGATGGATAACAAAATATTAGCAGTTACCACTCGAGAATTACTTGCCGCTGAGGCTCATTATCATAAAACCTGCTGCAGAGATTATACAAGAGAATACTATATTCAACTGAGCAACAATTCAGCATCAGTGGAGGATGGAGACCAAACGTATGCAGCTTTGGAGAATGATGCCTATCAGATGTTGTTTGCTAACATAAGAGATGATTTGTTCGCAAATCCCCGTCTTTTGTCGATGGTGAAGTTGACTGCCAACCTTGTTCATCATATCTTATAATCACAGTTCAAGAGTGTTATCGGTCGCCAATTCTTGACATAGTAGGGCTCTGCATCTTTTTTGGGTATTAATTTTATCACCCCGCGTTTTTGGGTCACTGGTAATTGTCCACTCTGGTAGGCATAATTGAGAGAATTCAAAAGATAATCAGATATGTCTTTCCAGAAGACCTCATAAAATTCAACAGGCAGCCCATCAGAACCTGGCGTTTTGTTAGGGCTCATCTCTATTAAAGCTTGTAAGCATTCGCCCTTGGTTAAAAGACCCTCACATTTTTCTTTGTCCTCCAAATTTAACACATTGTGAGCAGCCTCAGGAAAGAAGATGTCCTGCATTCCATTATTTTTGTGATCGATTTTAGAGCTATATTTTTGTAGAAAGATTCACATCTAGCCAGGATTTCTTTATCAGAGGTGACAAATTCATTATCGCTAATCTTCATTTGGCTATTTACATCATTTTTATAGTGCCTCTTTTCAAGGTTTAAAAATACTTTGTATTCTTTTCTCCTTCATTGTGCCATCTGTATTTTGCTCTTAGAATTGCACCTTTTGTATTGTGTTCTATTTCTTCCAGTTTTCTCATCTTTTCCCCTAACTCTATTAGGATTGTTTGCTTTGCGTAATCGTCACTTGTGTAAGTTGTGCTCAATTTCCTTTTGCAGCCGATTTATTCTACTTTATAGTTTTTCTTCTTCCTGTAATAGATTAGTTTTTCCTACTTTCGCATACATAATAGACTGCTCTCTAACTTTTAGCTTCATCATTTCCCAGAGTATAGCAGCATTAACCGATTTATCTTTTTGATATTCGTTTTCGACGTTCTTGAATGTTTTCCTTATCAGATTTACATACTCTTTCTCCCTTAAATGGTAGGGTTTAATTTCCAGTGGCCTGGCCCTCTGGGATTAGAATGAAGTGCAGATTTTATGATTACCAAAGAGTCAGGATCTGTTTTATAACCAGCTAATATGTCAGCATTTGTAACACTACACGTAAGACTCTGGCTTACAAGAAAAAAGTCTAGTCGGCAATGAATTTCAGGTTTTTTGCGAAGCCAAGTATATCTACGGGTATCCGGGTTAAGAAGCCTCCATGCATCATCTACCAAATCTAATTCAGCCATGTAGTCTTTGACTACCTCAACTGCCTTGGTGTGTGTTTTGGCAAGGCTATCCCTCTTATCCATGTCTATGTCTAGTACTAGATTAAAATCGCCCCCTATAATGATCTCATCGCACTGGAAATCTCGCAAATGGTAATAAAATGTTACAAAAACAGTCCGATCTTCCTCATTTGGTGCATATATTGTGGCAAGAGTCATGATTTTCTCGCTTGTTTTAATATCGCATGTAATAAATCTGCCAGTATTGTCTGAAAAAGATCTTTGCAGTTTGAAGGCAAAATTATTATTAAAAAAAAAAAAAAAAAAAAAAACAGCAACTCCTCCGCTGGAGCTAGAGCAAGAGCTAAACAGAGAGATTTAAGACCCCATTCCGCGGACCATACAGATGTAATGTTTTCTGTGCTGTGAATTTCTTGGAATAGGTAAATGGAAAATTTTCTCGGCCGGAGCCAATTAAAAAGTTTCTCTTCTTTTTAGATGGTACATTGAGTGAACAAATTATAACGTCCATCGCGATCAAGGAAGTATTCTAGCGACAAAATTGGCATAGCAGGGGGAAATTGAAAGAAGATAAACGAAAAAACAAAACCAAGCCATGTAGGAGCCGGAATCAAAACTGACCTGACGAGATAACAAAGAAGACATGTTTTTATCTGACGAGCTAAAGACATCAAAAACAAACACAGACACAGCCACGTTAGCATATTAAAAAACTCAGAATTGTTGGACTGATATCCCGATAGGATTCAGGTGTTAGTATTTACTATTTAACACCCAGTGCCATTGTTCTCTCTCTGCACTAAATCACTGATTGCAGTCTGTAAAGATGCTAAAACAAGTGTGTCAGGAAAACGGAGGCGGTCCTTTTTGTCAGCAGGAAATTCTCAGGGTTAATGTATAGTAAACGTGCTAAAACAAACAGGTTGCAATATTTAAAACAGGCTGCAATATTAAAAATATTGCAGTGTACAGGCTGCAATATTTTAAATATTGCGGCCAATATTGCGGCCTGTTTGTTTTATGACGCTTAGTATATATGGCTCTTTTAAAACGGCCTTGTTTTACGCCAAAAAAACGCCAATCTTTAAATACTTTAAGGATCCAGCGCCATTTCCTCCGACTGTTTTCAGCGGCCCAACTTCTTCCAAATTCTTCCAACTCGGTTGTCCTAATAGGCTTCTCACAAAGCGCTCATCTGAAGCAAAATTAAACACCACACATTACTAATAAAAATGCCATGGCGCGATTCAATTAAATCATGTATTAAAAGCAGGAAAATTAAACGGGCTAATGAAACTTACCCTCGTTCTCCAAACCACCAGCTTTAGGTGAATCTTCGCCAGTATTTCGAGTTCACTTTTGTTGTGTTCGAAAAATCGCCTCTTCATCCTCGTCTGATGTGAAGCCATCGTCGTACACTTCTTTTATGTCTGGTCACAACAGAAGGAAAAAGTTACACTGCACGTGCAAATAACACGGTACGTATATCTAATTGTCTATTGTTTCCGTATGGTTTGCCGGAAAAACAAAGAAGAACAAAGAGATCTATTGAAATTATCATTAGTGGCAATTGTTCAGCAAACCCGCTAGTTGGAAAACATCACATGCTCAAAACCAAACAACACAAATCAACTATTAAAACAAAGGCATCTACAGAAAAAACTATGATAAGTGCAAAACGGGCCGCATTTCTCAGACTGCAAGTTGTTTTGCAGTAGTTCAGAGACCTGCTTGTTGAAAAATGTTGAAAACAACAACACATACACGAAACGCAATCAAATGTTCAAACGCTACTGCTTTTATTGGGATGCAAGGCATCTCAGTCACCAGTTCCCAATTGAGCTAATCAACAAGTGCTAATTATGTTCTTTTGTCCGTTCAGGAACAAAGCGGAAGAGGCGCCTGCAATCAGTGATTTAGTGCAGAGAGAGAACAATGGCACTGGGTGTTGAATAGTAAATATATTAGATAGTTACTTCGGCCGTGTGATATATTGCATATGTGATATATTGCAGTCAGCTTCGGGCTACGCCCTCAGCTGACTGCAATATATCACATATTGCTGCCGGCCTTAGTAACTATCTAATACATATCAATCCTTAATTGAAAGGATTTCTACCACCTAATGATAATAGGAAAATTAATTTTGGGAGATATGGTAATTGTAATTACAGTAAATTTGCATAGGAAGGTAAGCTGTTTACCTAAAAGTGAAAGCGCGTATGTGCTTATAAGTATTACGATAAAATCGCACGACACGAAACAAACATTAAAATTAATTAAGGTACTCCGGGATACCATCATGATCGTATCTTTTACCATTTATAAATAAATATCGGCCCTTCACTTTGGCGTAATCTTCCGTAATATATGCATCAGGGTGAAGAGTGGATCGCTTAATCTTACCTTTTTCAGACCAAACGCGGTCCCTGTCCTCTCGACAGACAAACCTGGCGATAATGGGTCTACGGCGTAGAAATCCACATTTTTGGTAGGAGCTTCAACACAAGCATCCGGCCGCCATGACTTACGGCCCAGTCCCCCTCCAGGAAACATATATGCAAGCTTTCAAACAACTTGGATTGAGCAACGATGGACAACTATTTTTAAAACTTCCAATTCATTATGAGTAAAATTTACTTACAAACTTAATTTCAGACTTGTATGAGAGATCTCAAACGATTACTTCTTGGCCCGCTGATATCCTTCATTAAAATTATGGTTATAATGATAAAACGTAATCAATGCAAGCGCGATAAGTTTGGACAGCTAGATTTCATTTCCTCTAACAGCACTCTTGTTCTTGTGTAAACATCAATTGCCTTATTATTCTTCGGGAGTTATCTAAGGACATGCAACTGAATCTGTAAACGTATTTCTATATTTTAATGGGCCAATTTCTTTGGAATGTTGGCTTGTAGAACTTTAAAAAGTTCTACAAGTCAGCATTCCAAAGAAATTGCCCTAAGTTCAAGGTTTTCTATGACATTTGAAATCATCCAAGGGCTGGTTAATAAATTTTCGCCGACGGAGTTACCCAGAATATGTTAACAGGCCTATTGTCAAGTGCTACACGCATATTTAACGTGACAAAAAGAGTTCCAAAAACGGATTCTGCTATCACAAGAGAAGTTTACGGCGGTAAAAACTGAATTTGTCTGTCACTAAGTTGAGACCAACTTAAGGAAATGAGGTAAACAAATAAAATTAATGCGATATTCTTCTCGCAAGCATTAAAATAAACGATGAAATTTAAGGCGGTTGCCTTTTCTGTTTCATTTTCCCTCTAATGTACGCGAAACAGGCGACAAGAATTACATGTGTTAACAGCCTTGCACAGTTTAAGGTAATGACAATGCGTGGTGAGAGCACTCGCCTTCCACCAATGTGGCCAGGGTTCGATTCCCGGACTCGACGTCATATGTGGTTTGAGTTTGTTGTTGGTTCTCTTCTCTGCTTCGAGAGGTTTTTCTCCGGGTTCTCCGGTTTTCCCCTCTTCACAAAAACCAACATTTCCAAATTCTAATTTCATCTGCTTGTAAAGCGCATTTGATCATATACACATGGAAAATGCGCTATATAAGTTCTAAATTATTATTATTATTATTATTATTATTATTGTTGTTGTTGTTGTTGTCGTTGTTGTTATTATTATTATTGTTATTGTTATTACAATGCTGACATGTTTACACGGACGCGGTTTCATTCGTAACCGCATCGGTTTCGATGCGGTTACGCCTTTCGCTTACACGGCGCCGGTCGAGTTCGTTATCAGAACTGGGTCGTTTTGAAAACGCTTTCAAAAATGGACCGTTTTCAAAACGATACGGTTTCATTGGTCCTGTAAACGGCGAAACCGCATCGATTCAAAAACGGTTTCTTATTTTGGTGCGAAATTGGCTGGTTCGCGAAGGGTAAAGGTTCGCGGATCAACGGATTTGGCTAAAAAGAACTACTCGGATTTTGGATTTTGAGGATACATTTTACGGATTGGCGGATTTCGAAGGCTCTGCGGATCACGGACTTCTTCAATATTTTAGGGTGGATTATGGATTTTGTTTGTTTTGAAGTACGGATCGTGGAACTTAACTTATCCGTTTGTTTCAATTTAGTCTTCTCTCGGGCCTTAGAACGAGGAGTTAGATCATTAGACATTTGGCCTTTAGTGAAGGACCATTATTTTTCTGGAGGGGGGAGGGGGGGGTATGGAAAATTGCAGAGCTTAAAAAGACAAAATAAATTGCTTGCAAACATGATACGTATAAACAAAATAGTTTGCATAGAGGTAAGAGAAACTTGTAACCTATTAATGAAAAAAATTTCAAAGCTGAAATTTAGACTAAAAGTGTGTAGTTGTTTGTAGACAGATACAGGGCTCCATTAAAATCAACATTTTTTTCAACCAAATCGGAACACCAAATATTGCATGAAATAATTAATTAAAATAAAAAAAGTAACACATTAGATCTTCAAATTGACCATGCACAAAAATAAACCCTGTGCGTATTGCCTGTCGTGTGCTCTTTATTCGCGCCAGTAGCTGTGTAGGAATTAAAATGGCGAGTCAGTGTTTTATAAAGAAACAAGAGGCTACAATTAGCCTAAACCCGGGCTTGCAAAAACAGTATTGTATCCCTAACTTAGTGCTAAACAAAAGAATAGAGGGAAGTCTGTCTTTCTTACATCGGACGCATTGTGTTTAGCTTGTGTTGGAGTCTATTTCTTTAGACCCTATCACATATATTCCTCTAAAATACAGCTCAACCATTGAGCACAATAATTATAACACTTGTAAAAAATATTTCTAAGAGAAACAGAAAAAATAAAGCCCGTGATATATACCACTAAAGGACATCGAACCCGGGTTAGCTGCGTCACAGCAGGAACAATGACCTTTAGGCCACAGAGGTTTATCGTTATGCAAGATGATAAAAATAGTGTATTGATTTCAAAAAAAAAGAAACTAAGCACACTTGTTTTCGCTTCGATGGATAATTGTTTGAGAAAGGAAACGCTTATCGAACGATGTTGGATTTTTTCGCATAAATGTGAATGGAGTCTCGGTGAAATGTGAGTAGAAATTAATTAGCAGAGTGAAACTGTTTACAAATACGTCAATCCAGGGTCATTTGAAACACAAGAAAGGAACGTTTCTGGGCAGTTTCAAGGGACGCTAGTACATTTGTAAAATATAATCGCTTATCATTCAAAAATTAAAGTCCAGAAATTGAGATATTGTGGCAAATAGTAAATAATACCTGTCTCAGGGGTGTGTGATATCCGTACTTGAGTTATTCAACAAAATGTACATCTCAATGGAGCGGATACGGGAACACGGCAGTCCATCTAGAGTTAAATTTTGGTCATGTTAAAAGCTTTCTTCTCGCTGTTGAACTTGCAAACATTCGTATAGACACTTGTCTTAACATATTAGTTGTTCAGACTTCAAAAACACAAGGTGAATCGACGTTTTCCGATACGTGACAACAGGCATCATTCTTGCTGTTGATATGAGATTTACACTCGAATCACTCGGCCGTGAAAGGTCAAACTCCCTTTGTCTGTAGTCTCTAATTTTTGGCGCTCCCCTCGCGTCGCGTCTCCTCGCAACTTCGCGCGCGCACGTGCCCCCACAATCCGTCGCCAAAATTAGAGACTACTCGCTGTCTACTGAAGCAGACACGGGGAAACACGGCAGTCCATCTGTCGTTAAGTTTACTCATGTTAAAAACTTTATTCTCGCCGTTGAACTTCCAAACATTCACATAGACACTTCTCTTAACATATTGTTTGTTCAGACTTCAAAAGCCACAAGATGAATCGACATTTTCCCATACGTGACAACACGCATCACTGTTGTTAAAAATAGTTAGCGCTTGCGCAGAAACGCCGGAAGTGCCATTTGTGGATGATACTCGACGACGAAAAAGAAGAACCGTCGGTGGTTTAAGACCCGGGCGCCGCGCGAGACGCGCGCAGCCCGGGTAAAACAAGCTATAACTAGGAGCTTACATATCTAACATAAATTGGGTATGGTTTTTCTGAAATTTTCTTCGAAAAATAGCTTACAATATTGTGCTTTTCAATAACACAAGGACTGTACATTTTAAATTCAAGCAACGGTTTCGCTATGTGCATGCCCGGCTGAATTTTTTCAGTAAAAGTGGGAAACATGAAGACGCGACACAAGGAACAATTGTGAAACTAAATCTTCATCACTTTAAACAGACTTGAAACATCATGAGGTACTTAAAAATGCATTTCTACAGCTTTTGGTTGATTTGGCTCGTTGGGTGCCCCTGCGAATTCAAGCCGTTTCATGGGAGCTTACTGAAAATTCCCTTCTTGTCACTTTCACTCTGCGAATCACTGAGCCGTAATATTTACTGCAATAACAGATTCATAAGACACTTCTTGCAATAAGATACTTGATTATTTCTCCAGTTCGCCTGCGACCGCATTTTAACTCCGTGCGTGTAAAACGAGTTTCATGAAGCTCTCTTCAAAGGCACTCAACGAGCCAAATCAACCAAAGCTGTAGAAAGGCATTTTAAAGTGCCTCATAGTGTTTGAAGTCTGTTTAAAGCGATGTTTTCATGAGCTAGATGAAGTTCATCTGTTCGGATTCCCGAGCTGAAATTTTAATCGCCCGAAAATGTTAGGGGACAAAATCTTCTTTTGAGAAAATGCAAGCTGGAATGAACTTTTCACGAACTTTCTAGGGAACTATTTTCTTTCCGAAAATGGTAGCTGACGTTTTTGACTGTCAAAAACAGCAATTACGACCTTTCCGAAAACCTCAGGGGCTATGATTTCCCAATTTCGAATCTTTTAGGCCTCGTTTTAGTTACGAAAATCCGAGTGCACTCTTTAATCGACGCCGAAAGGCGAATTACCCTCCACCGAAAAGATATCTACCGAAACTTGTCGTTGGGTGCCCTTGTCTCTTAATAGTTCTTCTTCCGGCCGGGCGTTCGTAACCTGAAATTCAGGCTAGGTCGTTCGCTTCGTTCAGTATCCTTGACTGATCGCGTCGGTAAACCAAGTATCTCTGCTAACATTTTCGTATAACTAATAACCACCAGAATTAGCCGGAACTTAACCCATATCAAGCAAAATATTTTAAACTTACCAGAAAGGATCAGAGTCAAAATGATGTAAATTAAAAACATAATTCAGCAGAACTGCCAGTGTTTCTCTGGGAATGAAAGAAGCAGCTTTTTGTTCTCTTGCCGTGATGTTTATCTCAAGTAGTTTCTAAGTGGACTATAATTTCCAAGACAGAACCAAACCTTCAGTTGTTCGTGAATGTTTAAATACACACTCCTCTTTCGTTTCGGAGAAAACTTGTAGAAAAGTAGCCAATCAGCACAAGCCACCCGCAGCGACCAGAAGGGTTTTTTATTTATTTATTTTTTTTCATAGAAACCGGTACGTATGACGAAAACTATCGCTTTCGATGCTTGCTTCAGAGCGGGAAGTTGCATATTTGATAACTTGAAAACTGGGGTCTCGTTTTCCTCTGAACCGATTATCGTGTTCCACGAGATTCGGCATTCCCGCCCGTATTTATCAGGCTTTGAAGGACCAGCAACATGAAACTGTTCCGCCTGCTTTCCTCTCAGCACACGTTTACAGTCCAGTTGTTTTCTTGAATAGACCTATAGCACCAAATAAGCATAAAGCTTTCGATTAAGCGCCTCGACGCCGTTTATTAAAATTTTCGCCACTCAGATGAGGCTAATCGTTAGGGGGTGACGCTTATCATATTCCTAAACACTCAGCAACAAGTAAAAATAATAAATAATAACTTTATTTATAAGCGGTATATACAAAAAGATCTTTGTCGCTTAACAATCAAAAATTAAAAACTATACAAAAGATTAACCTAAATGCATCAAAGAAAAATACACATGTTCAAAATAATGTCATCCACTAGATCTTGTTACGGTTTGGTGGGAAAAACGTGATTGCGCGAGAACATAGGCAATGTGCACGTGGACGACGTCATTACTCATAGCCCGGCCGAAGAGGACAAGATTATAGAAGCCTTGGATATGACACAAAGTGTTGCTTCCCAACTGCAGCTCATTCTGAGCAAGCTTGAGGCTTTGGAAACTAAATTTGAAACCGTCGTTACGACAGTTAACATTTTAACGTCTACGGTAGATGGCCTTAAGAAAACGGTGGACCGAGTGGAAAGTGCAATGGCGGCTGTTGAAAGCAAGGCAACTGAACTTAGGAAGGACGTCGACATAATGGATAACAGTCTTTCCTTTCTCAATCAAGAGGTCCAAGATTTAAGAAGCAGGGAAAACAACTACAAGCTGGAAATCAAGAGTTTGGAAAGCAAGATCCTGTATCAAGAAGTCTACAATCGGCGCGAGAACCTTCGATTCCTGAATCTTCATGATGCCAGTGACGAGGGGAACGAAGATACAAAAGATGTGGTCTACCGCTTTCTTGAAAAGGAGCTCAAAATGGAAGACGTAAGGCGAATAGAGTTTCAACGAATCCATAGGATCGGTAAAAAATCCAGTAGATATACTAGACCTGTCATCGCGCGTTTTCTACGCTTTCAAGACAGAGAATTGGTCTTCAATGCAGCGAGGGAAAATGAGGGATTCACTAGAGGTCAAAGTGCTTGCAGATTTGCCGAAGGAAGTAAGAGAACGAAGGAAGAATCAGTGGCCTAAGCTTCGACAAGCGAGAGCAGAAGGGAAACGAGCATTCTTCAGCTGGCAAGAACCGGACAAACTTTACACAGATGGGATTCCAGTAGCCGAATAAATCGTGTAACAACTGATCCAATTAGGACCGACATTTTGAGTGTTTCAAGTAAGGAAAATATTATTATTTATTGAAAATATCATCAATGCTATTGCCTAGATAACTTAGAAATAATTTTTACTCACAGAAGCTATATACTTTGAATTTGCATTTGCTCTTGTTTTGGTAGTGGTCAGAGATGACTTTAAATTCGTATTATCATTTTCAAATCCCAGAGGCCGAAATTACCACATATTTTGCGCTTCGGCCTTTTAACAATGTGGAGTCTCTGCTTGTGTTGGTTAGGTGTTGTGGTTTGTGTCTTAGTCTGTCTTTGTTTGGTTGTTGTTTTGTTTTTTCTTTTCTTAATATATAATTGCTGCAGCTCATATGAATTCATTTTTCCACAGCCACCTCTTTCGTATGCAAAAAAGGATTTAAGTTCTTCTCCTTTGTTCACCAATTTTTCTTCGAATAATGGGACTGAACAATATTAATTTTAAGTTGTTATCACTAAACGCTCGTGGGATTCGCTCTTTTGACAAAAGGAAGACTATGTCAGTTTAATTGGCTTTGTAAATCTGGTGCTGACATATGCTTTTTGCAAGAAACTTATAGTTCCAAAGAAGTAGAAAATATTTGGCGCAAACAATGGAAGGGTGATATGTTCTTCTCACACGGAAGCTCACATAGCAGGGGGGTTCTTATCCTAGTGAGGGAGCAGCTTGATTTTAAACTAGTGTCATCAAAGGTGGATGATCAGGGTCGCTACATTCTATTACATGCAATGATGCAGGACACTCCATTTCTTCTAATCAACATTTATGCACCAAATAAATGTGCCGAGCAAAGCGATTTTTTTAAACCATCTCAAACGAAATTAAGACGTGTGTTACGCTAGATTGTTCTATTGTATTAGGGGGAGACTTAAACGTTACCTTTGACCCAGAATTAGATGGAAGTGGGGGAATTAAAAAAAAGAAGGAATCGGTTAAGAACTTAGAGGATATTTGTTTGGAGCAAGACCTAGTTGATATATGGCGTATTAGGAATCCAACAGAAAGGCGTTTTACGTGGCGACCAAAATCTCCCATCATTCAGAGACGGCTAGACTTTTGGTTGGTAAGTGACACTTTACAAGAAGATGTTGAAACAGTTGATATAATACCCTCGACAAAATCGGACCACTCTGCAATAACTTTAGCTCTTAATGTTATTGATGAAAGTAAGGGAGGACCAAGGTTTTGGAAATTTAATTCTACGCTAGTCAACGACAATGAGTATTGTCAGTTACTCGACGTAAATTTTAAAATGTGGCTTGAAGAATTTAAAGAAGTTATTGACAAGCGTGTCCTGTGGAATTTGCTTAAATATAAAATACGACTTTTTACGATCGATTACAGCAAAATAAAAGCTCGAAGCAGAAGAGCCAACCTAATTGAAATAGAAGGAGAATTACGTCGCTGCAAGGAAAAATGTGATGTCGCGCCATCAATTCAGAATGTTGAAGAACTGGAACGCATACAAGCTAATTATGATGAACTTTATGATTATATTACTCAAGGGGCTATTATACGTTCTCGGACAACTTGGTATGAAAAAGGTGAGAAAAACAACAAGTATTTTTTGAACCTTGAAAAATCAAACAAGAAGAAGAGTTGTGTCAGGAAAATATTCACCAGCGACGAAACACTGACGATTAATCCTAAAACAATTTTATCGGAGTTGGAGCTTTTTTACTCGAATTTATACAAAACTAAGAACGATGAGGAATCAGAAAGGAAATTGTCCTCTTTCCTGGATGACCTATCAGGTGTCCCAACGTTATCTGAAGAGCTGCGTTCGATATGTGAGGGGAAGATAACGTACAATGAATGTTTTTCTGTACTGCAATCATTTCAGAAGAAAAAAACTCCTGGAAATGACGGTCTAACAGTTGAGTTTTACTCAGCCTTTTGGCCTTTAATTGGTAAATATCAAGTAGATTGTATCAACTATGTTCATGAGTTTGGCGAACTTTCCAACACCCAAAAACAAGCTATAATAACGCTAATTGAAAAAAAGGGGAAAGATAAAAGATTGATTAAAAATTGGCGCCCGATTTCGTTAATTAATTTGGACTAGTATTAGCTAAACGTTTAGAAAAGGTTTTGCCATACATAATTCACGAAAACCAGAACGCTTTTGTTAAAGGCAGATCAATCTTTGATGCACTACGGGCAATTGATGACGCTGTCGATTATTCGAAACGTAACTGCTTGTCAGGCATTTTGATAGCAATTGACTTTGAGAAAGCCTTCGACAAACTGGAATTTAATTCTTTAATTAGAATTTTGCATAAACTCAACTTCGGCCCTTCTTTCATACACTGGATTCGAATACTATATAAAGATGTATCTAGTGCAGTTATGAATAATGGATTCACTACCGGGCACTTTCCCTTAGAAAGAGGAGTCAGGCAAGGTGATCCACTTTCTCCGTATTTATTTATTATTAATAGCTATCGAGATTTTGGCCATAAAGATAAGGGAGGACAACAATATCCAAGGCTTTAAAATCGGGCAGGAAATACTTAAGTTATCTTCATTTGCTGATGATATGACCTGCTTCCTTAAGGACAATTCCTCGTATAATGCTTTGTTTGAGACTCTTGAGTTATTTGGCGAATGTTCAGGGTTAAAGGTTAATCATGAAAAAACACAAATATTTGCCCTTGGAAACAATACCTTACAAGATGAAGATTTTCCAAAGCACAATATTTGTGTAAACATTAAAATCCTCGGAGTGTACTTTGGCTATGATGTGAAACAAAGGGACGCCCTAAACTTCAGACAAACTTTAAAGGACATGAAGAAATCAATTAATATATGGAAATGGAGGGGCCTGTCTTTATTAGGAAAGATCCAAATCGTGAAAACATTTGCAGTTCCTAAAATTATGTATAGAGCATCGGTTGTACCTCTTACCAAAGAACTAATTAAAGAGGCAAATTCGATTATTTATGGATGATTTATGGATTCATCTGGAATGGAAAAGACAAAGTTAAACGCCATGCTTTAATATCTGATATTAAAAATGGCGGGTTAAGAATGCTAGATATTGAATCTTTGATTTGAATCTATGGAATCTTTTTGGGGAAGAAGCAAATTCCACCCACTACAAAAAGGAAACTAATAGATAAATACCCTGATATAAATGTGGAATGGGATAAAGTTTACTCTTTACCTTTCCGTTCAACTTTGGAATCGAAGACTAGGGAGTTTCAGTACAAAATCTTGAATTGCATTGTCTATACAAATGAAAAGCTTTATCGAGTTGGCTTAGGTGCCTCCCCTAGTTGCACCTTTTGTCAAGAAACAGCAGAATCCATCGAGCATCTACTCTTTTCTTGCAAAGTATCCTCTGAATTCTGGAAACATGTTTTATCCTGGCTTAAAGACAATGATATTTATATTGATACATTGAAGGAGTGGGAGATAATTTTTGGGAAGTTCGACATAAAAGACAATTTTACTTTAATAAATCATTTATTATTAGTAGGAAAATATTATATTTATTGTAAAAAGTGTCAGGATAGTCTACCGACGGTTCAGGGTTTTATTGCTCGGATTAAACTGATTTATGGAATTGAACTCCAAATTGCCAGAGGAAAAAATAAGCTTTCACAACACTTTATTAAATGGAGAAAACTTGTTGAAGTATTGACCTAGAAAGAAATGGTGGTGGAAAGAATATCAAATACAAGTGAGTTAATGAACAAGTATATTCCTGTTTATGTGTCTTTAGCGGCTTGTATTATATGTCCCATCAGTAAGTGATTTGTTCTTTTTCTGTTATTGTAGGTAATGTTTGTGCTTAGTTTACTCTAAGTATTACATGTATACAGTAATTAGTTTACTTGTGTAATGTACCGAAAGTAGCCTATTGTATTTAATGTATTGTAACTAAGTTTACTGCAAGTATTATATTGTATTTAGTTTATTTTAATTATTATGTATTGGAAGTGAGTTTTTTTTTGTAAGTTATGTATTGTAATAGTTCATTGTATGTAATATATCGTTAAGCGTTAGGCATTAATTTGTAACATATTATTCACAAAATGTAGCAAAAAATAAAAAATTACAAAAAAAAATGTTATACGACAAACTATGACTTTGAGATTATATCGCTGAGATCTTACATAATAAGGACACATAGATAACAAACTACTCCCTGCATTTGCGAACGGAAGAGAAGAGAAGTATAGCCACTTTGAACTGAAAAACTTTGTTATCCAGGAAAATAAATTTCCGAGGCTACTTTAGACAATGCTATCCCGTATGTACTCGTGTTATAGTAATATTCCCCGAATAAGCGTCGCATTTCTAAATGCGGCGCTTATTCGGAGGCGGGTATTCGAGATGGCTATCAGCCAAATTCCTCTTACCGCGTTGTTGGTTGTTTTCCAGGGTCAGGAATCATCTGCTCTTTTTCCCATTGCCAGATAGCTTTGTTCTAAGAATTCGTTTTTCACTGAAGACGATTTGTAAATTGAATCTGTCGGTTTGGAAACAACTAATAGGTTGTGTTAAACAGTGCACTGTGTGATAAGCTACCATGATTACTGCTGAAGTTGATCATCATTATACAATATACCAGCAGAAGAGTACAAACCATAAACGATACGATCCAGTGGTTTTCTGGGAAATTTCTGAACTATTTTCTTATTTGCATTTTAAGAGATGTTTTAATTTTACTTTCATTAAAGATTAGCACGCCCAAAACGTACTCCGAACACTTGGGTTTATGGGCCGCGTGGCTGCATTTCTTTCAGGCATGTAGCTTATGAAAAAAGTTGTAAACTGTATCCAATAACGTCCTTTGTTTGCCAACTTGGCTTCTTTTAAAATAGCGTGGACAGTATCAATCTGTTTTTCCATATATTCATGAATATTAATGTGCACTAGTTTAGCCCTCCCATAGTTCCATTATGCCGTGTAGGTTTAGGTTTTATACTTTTTTCCGACAACATTTCTTCAATTAATTAGGTGATGTTTAATTCAATTTTATCCTTGGTTCAATTCTTATTGTCTGTGTGATAATAAGTACAAAACAAAGGAAAATAAATATTGAACCAAGGATAAAATTGAACTACAACATATACGTGAGAGATTGTCGTACATAAAATAACAAGGCTTTGTTCAGGAAGAAGAGACCTGGTCGCGCGCGATGTCTCAGGGGCACCCAACGACAAGTTTCGGTAGATATCTGTTCGGTGGAGGGTAATTCGCCTTGAGATTTCGGCGTCGATTAAAGAGTGGACTCGGATTTTCGTAACTAAAGCGTGGCCTAAAAGATTCGCAATTGGGAAATCATAGCCCCTGACGTTTTCGGAAAGGTCGTCATTCAACTGCTGTTTTCGGCAACCAAAAACGTCAGCTAGCATTTTCGGCAAGAAAATAGTTCCCTAGAAAGTTCGTAGAAAGTTCATTTCAGCTTGCATTTTCTCAAAGGAAGATTTTGTTCCCTAACATTTTCGAGTAATTGAAATTTCAGCTAGGGAATCCGAACAGATGAATTTCTTCTAGCTAATGAAAACATCGCTTTAAACAGACTTCAAACACCATAAGGCACTTAAAAATGCCTTCTACAGCTTATGGTTGATTTGGCTCGTTGGGCGCCCCTGATGTCTCACTGTAAACGAAAACTACCATTGGTAGGCTAATAAGACACACAGCTACGGTGGC
>JAEMWC010000590.1:20000-47500 GCA_016490735.1 Pachyseris speciosa
ACTTTGAGATTCGAGAGAAACAAAATTCACTGTTCCCCATGGGACCAGTCATTAAGTGATTTGTTATATAGCAAACCAAATGGGTCAAACCGGTGGAAAACAAAAACAAAAGCAAATTTTGAAAAACGCGCTGAGATTCCAGCGACAACATCAGGCCATCTTCAACTGCACGCTCTGATCACGTGCAACAGCGGTCAACATTTCATGGCATTTGGTGGGAAACAGTTTCATTGTTAGATGTAGTGTGACCATGAACTAGCCAATGAATGGGCTCGCTGTAGCGGGAAAAACGCCAGCTATTTAACGATTCGATTATGAGATACTAGTCGTTCAAAATTAAACAAGTCAATTATCTAAATCCTCCTCGTAGACACTTCAAAAACGCAAAGAAGCGCCGGCATTTTGTTGACAATCGCTACTCACTATCTATCACAGAATAGATGGCGAGTAGCGTAGCCAATCAGAGAACGGCACTCGTGATAAAACGCTAGTAGATTTATACTAAATAACAATATAGTCTATATACCGGACGAAATCTTTAGTTGGTTAAAATGAGCGCGCTTGAGGTTCTGGGAGTTGGTGACGCTTCAACATTTGAGCGCGCTTGAAGTTCTGGGAGTTGATGACGTGCATCAGTAATAGCCGAACGGAGTTGTGGGTAATGAAGACGCCACTTCTTATAGGCGGAATAGCATTTGTGAACACAGAAGCACATGGTTTGTCGAGGTAGTCGAGGTAAGCGAGGTTTTTAATTTTTAATTTTTTTTTTAGAAATTTCCGGTTACACTTTTGGAATAAGAAACCGTGCGACCTTTGAAGCGGAAGCTTATAGTGCGGGATTTGAGAACTGATTCAAAACTGATCCAAAGCCGCCTTGCTTTTCTCAAGGAACTTAAACGCCTCTTGCGTCAATATTTCAAATGCGGCTTTATTTATCAAGTCTACTGCAGCTCCATACATTTAACGTGGGCCCACACGAGGGGACACGTTGCAGGAACATGTTGCTGCAACATGAAGCAGGGAAAAAATCGCGTTAAGTACACACTGAGGAACATGTTGCAGGGATGTGTAGCAGGGACATGTAGCAGGGACCAAATCGCAGAGTTTGCACACTTGTGAAAATGTTCCCGGGATATGTTTCAGGGACGTGTTGCAGGGACATATACCCTCATGTGCGTTGACACCTTTTTCACTCGTGTAACATGAATTTTGTGCAAAATGTGGCCCTGCAACATGTCCCACGGAGTTCAACTTGTTGAGCTTTATGGGACATGTTGCGGAGACCACTGTGGACGCAAAGGAAGGCAGATTTTGGTAAGATCTGGTCTGTGAAAAGCAATGGGGCAAGTCCAGGGTAAAAATATAGCTTCAACTCAGAGCCCCCCCGTATACAACCTTACTGAGTACCCTTCCTCCCACGGCAAGTTAGTCTATTAAAATTGAGAACTTAGAAACAGGAGAGTCAAGCTGCACGGTCCCAAAGAGGGGTTGGCCGGAGCCTGGGATCCCTAAAATTTTTGCCGTGGGGTGAGCCCGGAGCCCCATCATTTTGTTGCTTGGAGCCCTAATATTATTTCACTGTAGAGCGTGGAGCCCTCAAAACGTTTGCTGCGGAGCCCGGAGCCCCAAACATGACTAAAATTAGGACATTCTTGCACAGAGACAACAGTAAAGAGAAACAGTAAAGAGATTCAAAAAGCTGTTCAAGGAATTCTGGGTTGTGCACAGCTTACTGATATAGAGAAGATGGAGCTACGCTATCATGTGGTGGTAACGTGGTAACGTGGTAAAGTGAAAAACAGGAATAAATTAATTGAATGAAAAGCGTTTTTTGATACCGTGAAGATCAAGGGTGCCGATTTGAAAGACGAATGTTTGCTCTGGATTTTTACGGCTTTCCGTGGTACCTTGAAGGCCGCAGATCGACATGGGTTGTTTGGATTATTGTCAAGCGGGCCATCACCACGCCCAACAAACTGGTCAACAGTCAGCACTATAACGTCACAAAAGCAAAAAGAATGACCGAGAATTCCATTTACTCTCACATTTCACCCTCATGATAACCCAGTAAAAACCGTCATTTTTAGTAACTTTAAAATACTGCAAAATTATCCCGAAACTGCTAGAGTCTCTTCGCAATTGCCACTGATTTCATTCAAACGTGACAGAAATGTGGGCAACTTTCTTATCAGAAGCGCATTTTAAACAAACGAGCAACCTGGCACCTTTTAATGCGTGCGCTCGCGATGCAAAATTTGTAATCTCATTCAAAACGCTCACAAAATATCGGGCCCTAAGCGACCTGTTAAGATCACTAATCGTTTCACGTGTACCTCTGCAATTGTTATCTATTGTACGAAAAGTTTTACATTGGCGAAACAGGAGGACGACTGGGCGACCGATTCCGAGAAAGCTTACGTGATGTTGAGAAAGATGATAAAGACACATCCAAACCAGTCGTCCGGCATTTTAATCTCCCTAACCATTCCAAACAACACATACCGATCTGTGGCCTTTCCCTGCATCATGGTACCACCGAAAGCCATAAAAATCTAGAGCAATAATTTAAATCAGCACCCTTTATCCCAACGGTATCAACGAATGCTTTTCATTCAATTAATTTATTTATTCCTGTTTTTCACATTACCACGTTACCGCCAGTAGGTAGATTTAGCAAAGACAACGCAACATTACTGAAATGAAAACGTGAAAGCTCGCGGAAAGGATTGAACGTAACACGACTTCCGGTACTTAATTTGCTGCTCTGCCATTGGTCAAGTCGGTTTCTAGAGCTGCGCGCGCCGTTTTCACAGTCGTCCCGTTATCTTTGCTAAATCAGCCTAATAGCGTAGCTCCACCCTCTGAATATTAAACCATACACAACCCACAGTTCCTCGATTCGCTCTGATGAAGGGCTAGGCCCGAAACGTCAACTTGTTCAATATTTTTAAGGTGATCAATTTACGGTATTAAGTCCGTTGATAACTGAACCAAATTTCCGTGTTTCACCGCCCCACCGACGCAGCGCCCAACTTTATCCCCCTCTAATCATAGGAGCCTAATTAACATTTATTCTTTTCATTGTAATGATGCTATTCCGTTTGTGTCCTGGGCCCTGATTTATAAAGTCTATAAAGGTTTCAACTCTAACTTACTGAGATATATACTGCTCGATTCAGGTTTTTAAACTTTTGTCCTACCTAGACATAGGAAAAATCCACATAACACCCTTGGATTGCAGACAGTGTCTCAAGTATCAGATATTTTAATTTGGTTCTTCTTGTAGTCTTCGTCAAATGTCCTCTGCACATGTCTAGCGAGGAAAATACCACGACAAAGAAAGAAAGAGGAGGCAACTTTTGGATCTCGTGCAAATCGTGTTCTTGTCGCGTTTTAACCTTCGAACCTTGACACGTCATTCACTGTGTCAAATATTAAATGTATCCATTGGTCATGATTGATAATTATATAATAACCAAATCAATGCGAGTGCTCTGATTGGTCAATCAGCTATGGTTTATTGTGCCAGTAAACTTATGGAAATTTGGCACGTTTTCTGAATTATTATACAAAAGCAATATGCCACAAGTTTCTATGGTTTATAGGCTGATAAACCACTTGGGATTTTGGTCCGTGGGTCATTCGTCCATTCAATTTTCAATTCAAATTAAAAATTGAAAATCAATGTCAATTTTTGATTTTCATTTCTTTTTTTCTCGCGAAATCAATAAACGCGTAGTTGTAAACATTTAACCGTTTTCACTTTTATAAGGAACAAAAATAACACTTAGACTTCTATTTTTTTGCAGTTACCATTGAATAGAAAATCAAACAAGCTATGGCATTTATTTATTAGCAGGAAAACAATTGTCGTAATCTCGTTTCAGCTACGGTTACATGAATTTACAAGAAAGTCCAAAATTGAAAAATTGCGATCAATTTTCAATTTTTGTTTTTGTGCGAAGAATTGATCAATCGTGTGCAGTCAGAGTGACAAAAGTACCCAAGAGGGGTGGGGGAGGGAATGCTTTGCCGCCATCTTGAATGCTGGAAAGACCCTAAGAGAACTAGCTTTAGGAAGGGAAGTGGGAAATTTAAACAGCTTGAGCAGTCTCCACCACTATCCCCGGCTAAATGTGGACGACGTAGGCGGCGAGTACTATGTACTTATTGACTGAGTCAGGTCGGTACGGAAAGAAAAATATTTGGTTCGAGGTCATGGCTTACGGACCAATGTTTTATCATATGGCCTCCTTAGACTCTCTTTGTGAAAGGCGTAGAAGACGAAGCAACAAATTTGCACAGAAAATTGATGTAATGTGTTTTTTTTGTATTGCTTTCTGGTTGTTAAATGGTTAAACGCGACGAAATGCTCTAAAATCGTATCCCTCGGGACCGTCCGTGGGAGGCTAAACAGGGCCGTACTGCATTTTTTGGCCCTGGCGTGCGTTTCTCAATACCCCAGAAAACATTTTAGGCCCGAGAAGTATTTTTCAAGTTCGTTTTCAGTCGATTGGTACTAGCGACTTGGGCCGCCTATAAATAGGGTGCTTTCTTAAAAGATTATTAAAAATATTAGAATTTGAATTTTTGTCAACGACCCTAGTGGAGTTTTCGGGAGTTTTGAGAAACGCGCGCCTACTTGCGATAAAATGCACGGCTTTCAGACGGGAATTTTCTCAATAGTTTGGAACGAAAAGCGCGTGGGGCCTTACTGGCCTCATGATAAGTAAAGATCGTGCTGTAAGTCAGCGGAAAACACATTCTAAAGTATGTGTGTTGCTAAGAGAAGCAAGGTATTTTATGGAAATGTAAATACAAATCTGACTGAGAAACTGATGCAATAGCCATAGGATACATCATAAATTATTAAACCTGATTTTCTTGCTTGAAACGCTCGAGGAAAAGAAAACCGACGGAGAATGTTAGACTTCGCATAGCAGCGTCTTACTTATCGGTTTCAAGACTTTCTCGAGTGTTTTCTTCTCCCTCATCAAAAAAGGAGCAAATTGAGAAGTTGGATGCATGTAAGATATGCACAAATGATGAAGACTAACGAGCAAATATATCAGAATTTTATTTATTTATTTATTTATTTATTTATTTACAACCAACACTAACAGTTCAAGCGCACCAACCCAAGCAACAACTTCCTTGCGTTCTTCATTTGACAGGCAATTTTGCACGTGTATCCGGGCATACTTAAAACAAAGCCTTTTAACTGGCCTCAAACTAAGGCCTCTCCCATCAGGATACGCTTCGTTTAGCAATAAACTGACTTCAGAGTGTGTTTGAGGCTGAGTCACAACAATGATCTTTAAGCACTCGACGCTTACGTCGTCCATATTTAGCCGGAGATAGTGGTGAAGACTGCTCAAGCTGTTTAAATTTCCCACTTCCTTCCTAAAGCCAGTTCTCTTAGGGTCTTCCCAGCATTCAAGATGGCGGCAAAGCATTCCCTCCCCCACCCCCTCTTGGGTACTTTTGTCACTCTGACTGCACACGATTGATCAATTCTTCGCACAAACACAAAAATTGGAAATTGATCGCAATTTTCAATTTTGGACTTTCCTCTAAATTCATGTAATCGTAGACGAAACGAGATTACGACAATAGTTTTCCTGCTGATAAATAAATGCCATCGCTTGTTTGATTTTCTATTCAATGGTAACTGCACAAAAATAGAAGTCTAAGTGTTATTTTTGTTCCTTATAAACGTGAAAACGGTTAAATGTTTACAACTACGCGTTTATTGATTTCGCGAGAAAAAAAGAAATGAAAATCAAAAATTGACATCGATTTTCAATTTTTAATTTGAATTGAAAATTGAATGGACGAATGACCCACGGACCATTTTGGAAGCACACTCGGAGAATTCGTAAAATCACTCGCCTGCAGCTCGTGATTTACGAATTCTTCTTGTGTTCTTCAACATTCCGCGTGGTTTATCAGCCTATAAACCATAGAAACTTGTGGTATATAACTCAAGATAACTGTACAACATGAGTAGAGTGGATATAAACTTATAAAAACATCGTTTAAAAAAGAGAAATTGCTGTATTTTCTTAATTGTGAATGATATATGAAATGAATCATATATGAACTGCGGAAATGAAGAGTGATCCTCGCAGTTGTGAACGCAATTTATGCAATTGCGAAAGAAGCCTGAAAAAAATTCAGGACTTCAACGGGGTTTGAACCCGTGACCTCGCGATTACCGGTGCGATGCTCTAACCAACGGAGCTATGAAGCCACTGAGGTTGGGAGCAGGTCAATTGTGGGTTCATATGTTCTCGTGAAAGAAATGAGTGTGAATGATATGTGAAATGAATCATATATGAACTGCGGAAATGAAATCAACAGAACAGAACAGAACAGAATACTTTATTTATCCACGGTTGTCTCGTCAGGCATATCTATAATTAATTAAAATTTTAAATTTAAAATAACAACTTATTATATATTACTACTTTTTATTTATTTACTCATATAAAAATATAAAATATAAAACCCTGCTTTCCACGAGAGCCGTGCATTTCTAATCTAAAAACTGTAGCTAATTGTAGTAAAATGACCCGACTACCGCAGCCCGGCTTTGAAGCTTTCTAATGTTTCTGCTTGCCGTAACCCGACTGGCAGACTATTCCAAAGCACCGCACCACCTATTTAGCTATTTTTCAAGTAGTGAATGAAGAGTGATTTCATATATCATTCACACTCATTTCTTTCACGGGAACATATGAACCCACAATTGACCTGCTCCCAACGTCAGTGGCTTCATAGCTCCGTTGGTTAGAGCATCGCACCGGTAATCGCGAGGTCACGGGTTCAAACCCCGTTGAAGTCCTGAATTTTTTTCAGACTTCTTTTCGCAATTGCATAAATTGCGTTCACAACTGCGAGGATCACCCTTCATTTGATTTTCTTAATTCTTGGATTTACTTTTGGATTAAAGCAAAAAAGGATAGTGGAGCCTGGAGCCCTTGACCAATTTCTCGGGAGCCATGGTCCGGAGCCCGCTATTTTGAGTCCGGAGCCCTGGAGCCCTAAACCCCTTTGGGACCCTGAAGCTGCCCCCACTTCGAGGAAATCCGGTACTCAAAAACCCATTTGGGAAAAGTGAAACTTACGGATTATCGTGAGCCCCCTTGATAAGCCTAGGTGCTTTTGGGGTAAGCAATGATTAAGACGGAATCCACCAGAAGTTCCAGTAACAAGTGGACAAAAACCTTGTACCAAGATTATTTTCATCGTGTTGTAAACTTCTGTACGACTGTTTTAAATATCTTCTCAAAAAAAAATCATTTCTAGCAACACCAAACGTCGAAAACGAATGTTGAAGTAGTGTATGAAACACTTGAAAGTACTGGTGAAATGAAACTGATGATGAAATTTTGCCTGTGTTTGCACAAGTGCTCTAACTTTGAAATTTATTTTCTCTCGTTCCCATGGGAAATTGTTTTCGGTGTTATTTCAGGCAATTACCAATGTATTTAGCTTTAAGAAAATGTAAAAATGACTGTAAAATACTTAAAAATATTCTGGTACCAGATTTTTTCCACTAAAACCTGAAATTGCTCGATTTTCTAGCGGATTTCGTCTTAATATGTTTAAATAAAAAAAACTTACGGATGAAATATTTTTAGCCACATCGAGTAATATATTGGTACCACTGCTTTAGAAAGTTTCAAAATTGTGAGCGATCACTTTTCGTATCCATTAACTGTTTGTGGGCACTGAGGTTAAAAACGTGACTTGTTCGATATTGCCGGAGGTGAAGGCTCCGATATGTCTGTAAGTCAAATAGCGGTCATCAAACGATGTTGCTGTCATCTGATTGAATTAATCGGTCTTCAGGAGACAGTATTGATGATTTGGAAAGTGATTCAAATTTGTCTTGTTGCAGCCACTTCCTTGACAAAAACCATCATCACACCTGAAGTTGATTCTTACGGAAGGCAAATTTTTCGAAACTTTGCCCCTGCTCAACAGTTAAGGTAACAGATGACATTTTAAAAGTTTGTTTCAACCACTGAAATGAGGATTTCTTTTTTTTATTTTATAATCGTAAATGAAGACAGATATAGATGTAGGATTTTGCATTTCCTGAAGACTAATTGAACATGCTGTTGCCTTCATCATAGCCGGAGAGCGCCGTTTAGTTCATTCTGATCTGTAACAACTGGGTTATAGAAGAATATGAATTGAAGCGCGTTTTTTGGCAATAGCTACATATCTTGACGAATTTCATTATTATAACCGTAATCAGTCGTTTCGACTGACGTTTGAATACTAGAGCGAGTGTTTGTACAATTGCATTTGTAGTGCAAATGTCAGTCGGATTCAGTTTTTGATTCTGTACCGAGACGAAATCCTAAAGTGTGATCATCCTTGTGGCGCTGTTTACTATGCTGTACCTGAATGTGGTTCTCTTTTGAACCTGTGTATGAAATCCTAGAGAGTGATTATTCAAATCAAACTGCTGCTAAGTAATACTTTCTTGTGGAGATGTTTATTGTACACGACTAGATGGCTCTAACGTTTGAGTCTGTGGATGAGATCCTTACAAGTGTGACCATTCTATAAAGCTTTATATTCCTAATTGAAAATGACCAGTCTTGATACTGAATCATAAAAGAGATAGAAATATGTCAAATATCATGACAGAATCCTAATTATAAATCCTGTCGAACTTAAAAGAACGTTCATTTTAATTTAAACCTCCGTCCATCAGATGCTTAATGTCTTCCTTCTCTAAAATTGTCATCCAAACAAAATTGATATATATCTTTCAGTATTTAGTCAACATTTAATCGTTTATCAAATGAAGAATGATCCTCGCAGTTGTGAACGCAATTTATGCAATTGCGAAAAGAAGCCTGAAAAAAATTCAGGACTTCAACGGGGTTTGAACCCGTGACCTCGCGATATCGGTGCGATGCTCTAACCAACTGAGCTATGAAGCCACTGACGTTGGGAGCAGGTCAATTATGGGTTCATATGTTCCCGTGAAAGAAATGAATGTGAATGATATATGAAATAAATCATACATGAACTGCGGAAATGAAATCAAATGAAGAATGATCCTCGCAGTTGTGAACGCAATTTATGCAATTGCGAAAAGAAGCCTGAAAAAAAAATTCAGGACTTCAACGGGGTTTGAGCCCGTGACCTCGCGATACTGGTGCGATGCTCTAACCAACTGAGCTACGAAGCCACTGACGTGGGGAGCAGGTCAATTATGGGTTCATATGTTCCCGTGAAAGAAATGAATGTGAATGATATATGAAATAAATCATACATGAACTGCGGAAATGAAATCAAATAAAGAAATCAAATGAAGAATGATCCTAATCGTTTATGTCACTTGAAAATCAGTATTGGCAAAACACAGTTGAAATAAAGGAGCCCATAACTTGGATTTTACATCAAGAGTGTGCGCTTTTTAATTTGGATCCCTTTAGCATCGTTTTCAGACTCAGGTAATAACTAAGTTACCTATTCCGAAAATGCCATGTTATAAATTTCTTAGCCTTAATTCTAGTCGTTGAGAAACAGGAAAGTGCGTTTGGGTTACCCCGCAGTTTGAGTGCTCCGCGGTCTGGCTCACCAGTGTAAAGTTGTGCGATTTCATCCATAAGACGCAAATGATAGACCTGCTTTTATCGGCCAAACAGACCAAATACTGCCGTTTGTTTCATTGCACAAATCGTCCAAAGTTTATTCAGCAGTCTGTGAAACAAATGTTAAAATTTGAAAACAATTCGATCACTGCAGTCATTTGTTTACATGGTAAAGCATTATTTTTATATTACAGGAATTCGTCACCATTATTTTAATCGCAGATCATCATGCCAAGCCTGGCTTCGGCGACGGAACATCCGATCGGGGGTAATACATTGAGCCTAAAACTTGTAAGTTATGCAATTTCAGCCACAGAGCAAAAATTGGATCAGTTTCTTTGACAATTTTAAATTCTTAGTCAACTTCCCTCGGAAAGTTAAGCATAAATGCTGGAAGGCTTTCTTGAAAAATCAATCACCGAAGTTTGATAGTTCCAGTTTATTGATTTATTTTTATTTTACGCTCAGCAGGTCACGTTTTCCGTTTTAAGTCGAAGATGACCATGTCTTCCCTGGCCTCGGAGCAAATCATGTGGACTGTCCTTTACAGCTGCCTTGCTCTGTTCACTGCCATTGGTAATCTATTGTCCATAGCCGTGTTCCTCAACAATTCAAGACTACGACGCATGCGCACAAGCCTACTGCTGAACAACTTGGCGGTCGCAGACTTGCTCGTGGGCGCCGTTGCTGTTCCAATGTACATGGTTTTTCAGTGGCCTCTCAGCACGTTAGCACGAAATGCTACTTTTATAGCAAGTTATAAAGCCATTGATCTTCTGACTGGTTTCGGTTCGCTGCTTGGCTTATCAGTGATAGGCTTGGAACGCGTGTTTTCAGTATTTTGGCCGTACAGGCACAGAACCACGGGAAAGCTGCCATATTTTGCGGCTGTTTCTTTATGCTGGCTTCTGTCCTCTTTTCAGGTTTTACTGTATGTTTTGAACGCACACAAAATCATTGAATTCAAGATATTCTTCTTCAACATGATGTTTGCGCTTTCATTTATCCTCGTTTTGATGCTTGCTACCTACACCGCTGTCTGGTACAAAGTGCGGGCTCGACAAACTGAACTTCGAGATCGACAGCGAAGATGCAGCCGTGTGTCAGCTGAACATGAGCAAAAACTCATACTAACGGTTGGATTGTGACCGGTGTGTTTTTTATCACATGGCTTCCTTTTCATTTTCTCAACATCGCACTGTTCTTTTGCGTCAAGTGTCGCCAAAAAGTAGGAATCAACTTAATACATGCTATCAAACTACTGCATTACAGCAATTCCTTCATGAATCTTATCATATACAGTTTCCGGTTTCCTGATTTTCGTCGCACTCTTTGCCGGTTTTGTGGGAAGCATTTTCGCGTCAATCCTGAACAGTCAGAAATCGTTGAACGCCCGAGCTCGCTGAACACGCATAATCAAAGCCCCATTGAGTTAGTTAGCGGCGGTAAATTTTCTCAGTAAGTGACCCATGGTACGGTTAACTATTATAGGGGATGGAT
This sequence comes from Pachyseris speciosa, assembly GCA_016490735.1. Classification (NCBI taxonomy): domain Eukaryota; kingdom Metazoa; phylum Cnidaria; class Anthozoa; order Scleractinia; family Pachyseridae; genus Pachyseris; species Pachyseris speciosa. The sequence continues at coordinate 31,124 of JAEMWC010000590.1, forward strand.
TCCACCTATCGCCTTCCCATAGGTTCGATGAAGCATTTCAAAGGATGCAAAGTGAGTTTTTGCAGTTGGTTTGGCACCTCTAAAAGATCGTTTGCGCCCACAGTTACTTCGCTCAGTGGATTCACCCGTCCCGGGAAGCTGAGGGGAGGCTACCCGTCAGGCTACTGTGGCTCTGTGGTAAAGGATCACAGGAAGACTTGGAGTTTGTGTTATCTGGAGTAGACTCTGTCTGATATTTGGCGCTGATCGGGCTTAGTTATAATACTGACAGTGTTTCATGGGAAAGATAAAATGACCGAGGACGTTTCAAAGCAGGGACACGCAAAGTCCAAAAGGAAATGAATAAGAAACAATGGAATTTTATAAATCAAAGGATCAATTTTAAATAACGAAGTAAATTCAAAAGCGAAAATATGTCAGGCAAACCACGTTTTAGATGACAAAGAGACCCCTAAAGCGGCCCGAAGACCCATACTGTGGCCTCTATTAGCTGCTGGAGCTTTATTATATGTTCCTAATCTAATATTGAATGTATGCCACGAAGATAACGCAGTTTAAAACTATTAAAAGAATAAAAATACCAAGAGGCTTTAAAATGGAGTTTCATTATATTGTTAAAGGCTAACGTGCGCTAAGAGGCAAGTAAGACTTGTTCCTTCTCAAATATTTATTTTCCTCTCTTGTTATCTGCCTAACTTTGAGCCGGACAACACAAACCGAGACCTTGATTATTCTCCCTGTCATGCAAAATCCAAATTTAATAATTGTCTTATTGTATATTTACATAATAGTTTGTAAAGACAAGAATGCGTACAAGAAACTGAACACCCGATGTCAACTTCTGAAAAAATTGTTTTTAATTTACCAAGGCTTCGTAGCAGCACAAAGTAAGATATGGCTTTGATGAACCACATGATGTTTTTAAAGTTCATTTTTTAAAGAAAACATGTTTCGGAGGATACATCATCCATCGTCAGCTGTACAGTGCGGAATAAAATGAAAATGAGCAATAAATAGTTAACAAGGTGAGATATTAACAAGAGTAATTAAGGATAACGAAACTATTTATACTAAGAAAGGAGACTAATTAATAAGAAAGAGATAAATTAAGGTGTTTGACCTGAGAATTTAAAGACGGCTGCTCCCAAAGGATGTGCATGGCTTCCTTGATTTTCAATTGGAAGCTAGTGGAAGCAGAGTCCAGAATTTTAAAACAATCTTCTGAACAAAGGGAACGACAATTTACAGAATTTTTCAGATGTTTGAAGATGTGGGAATGTTTGTCGTAGGAGAGATGTTCACGGATGAGAGTGACAAAATGTCTGTTGGTTTCACTAACAGCCATAATTTAACAATTATACAAAAAACTTGTACCCAGTAAGATTTAGCCGTGTCTTTATCAGATATAGAGTGTTTTCACATGACGTCACGGTGTCCATGTTGGTGTCCCAAAACAAAGAAATTGTGGCCATGTTGTTGTCCCAAACTAAACCTCTGGGAATTGAACTCTAATTTTATGCAAATACTTTCCCTAGCTTTCCCTAACTCTAGCAGTTGAAATATAAAATGCGACCTTTAGAATGATGATGCAATATAGAAAAAAGTGAATGACAGAAAACACGTTCTGCTTTTCGGTGGTGTTTGTATAATCAGTGTCCTGAAATGTTTCTTTTGAATCTTTTATGTGTGGTATTTGTTGTTTTTAACTTTGCACATTATACACAACTCAGCAGCCAACTCTAGGGCTGCTCATTTAGTAACAACTCTGCTCCTTTGGCTCGTTTCCTTCTCAACCTTATTTGGCTTCTCAACCTTATTTGGCTTCTCAACCCTTGCATTTGTTTCCTTGCGTTTTTCCACAGGGTACCCATCTTCCTCTTCAGTGTCATCTGAATCCTGATCAGAGAAAAGAAATAACGCGAGCCAATCAAAAAATTCCAAGACTTCTTATAAATATCAGGATTATTTCCTCGGTTTAATAAGAAATGTGCTAAAGTAAGTCACTCACTAACTATCCGTTGATTGTTTTATGTTAAAATGCTTGACAAGCTTGATACACCTAACACGACTCCTGTGGATTTGTATTGTATTTCCTCCAACTACATGTACTAGCTCCTGGGCGCTTATTTAAAATTTTGGGGGGAGGGGGGAGGGGGGAGGAAGGGCTTATTCAATGAACTGTAGCTTTATTTTGGCTAATGCACATAAACAAACTCTTCAGGCACATGGAGATAGAAAATAAATGAAGTGACTGAAAAAATAAACTGTTCTCTTACACGTACTGATGCCAATATAGTGGGGCTAGTGCTTATTAGAATGTGGGCGCTTATTCAATAAAATACGGTACATCTTTTAAGACTGGCCTCCATTTGTAAGAGATGATGGGTTACTCTTCATAAACCCCCCTCCCCACCCCCTGTAGTGAGGGCTGGCTCTCACTGTATATCTGTATAATCTTCATTGCAATTTTTTCAGCCTATCATATAGTTCGAACACATTAGCCTTTTACCAAGATCAAGCTACATGTAGGAGTAACTTCATCATTTTACATCATTTCATTCTGTAGCTCACATCCCCAAAAATCTCTTGGGTTTAGCCAGGGGATTGATCCCTTCTTATCTGCCCCAAAGGGGACTTTAGACAGCATAGCCACTAATTCAGTATATTATAAAACTCACCTCAAATACAAATGTCATTTTCTCCGGTCTTTGTCCAAAAATGTCCTCCAACTCCTCCTTGTTAATAAGAATGAACAAAAAGCTTTATAATCTACAATCACCCCTGTATTGTGGACTATATAACAATTTTAATACTTTCGGTCCCAATCATGCCTCTTGCTGTGACCACAAATTAGATACGGTATGTCATTTTTGTACAAAGTTGTTGCCATTTACAAGAGTTCTCCACCCACAAAAAAAAAACACTAATTCTCACCCATGCCCTTTCTTACCTGTGAAAATTGGGGCCATTCAGGTCGCATTTTCCCTTTTTCAGATTCAGAACTTGACTCAATTTCCACTTGTCCTTCCTTTTTAGTGTGCTTCCCTTGCCATGGCATCTCCTTGAAAATTAAAAGGGAAAGAAAGAAAAACACTTGACAGCAAGATTTTCAGAACTCTAACTAGCTCACAGTAATAATTAATCCTTACAAAATTATGCTTATCTGAGTGAACCACAGAAAACATTCAAGCATCAACTTGATATCATTTCCTAGCCTTTGCGATCTGTAATCTTCAGTTATGTGGAGAATGGTTCAGAAGTAACAGCAGATTCGGCCTGAGTTGCCATCGTGGTAGAAGTTTACTCAGCCCAAAAGAGCTTCGTCTTTTCCTTAATTCGACTGTATTTAATCCATGATGTGTGCTGAGGACGCTGGGGTAACTAGGACCTGTGAAAGCTACTTACATTATGTTTGAAGTTTCATCTTAAGTTCAAGATAATGCACAGGGATATGCATTACAGTTGCTATGGTAACGGTTGCCAATGCTGTATTACCGGTATGAAAGAAAATTCGAAAACTGTCTTTAAAGTGCCTATGAAGCGAAATTTGTTTCTTGCTAATTTTAAAGTTTACCCCTAAAAATGCAAGAATCTCAAAATTGGAGGTGCTCGTGATTAAAATTGGCGATTTTACGAGCGTTTGAAGTTGGGCTATTTTGCCTTTAAAAATGGTCAGGGGTCTGGGTCGAGTTTATTTGCGAAATTCTATGATGTGACGTCATTTTGGGTACAAAAATGTGTTTGCGCTTAAGAAATATAGTGAAATAGTTGGAATACTTGTCCCCAAAATTACGTCACAGCTACTGTCACGTGTCTTTTTGGCCGCGTGATTCAAATGCCATTTATGAGGGCAAAATAGCCCAACTTCAAAAGCTTGTAAAATCGCCAATTTTCATCAAGAGCACCTCAAATTTTGGAATTTTGAGTTTTATGGATTAAACTTTAAAATTAGCGAGAAACAAATTTCGCTTCATAGGCACTTTAACCCCACAAAATGTTTTAAGCTTAAATAAATATTTGTATATACCTGAGAAAACATGCCGCAAAAATTTTTGCTTTTGGTTAAAGCCGCAATTTTTTTAATGATTTTTTAAAGAGCGAGAAAATACATGTAGCCCTTTTTGAAAACACGACCGAGCCACAGAAGCATTGAAAAGGGTCTGGGAATAGTGTAATTTGTGACGTCATTCCAGGTTCCATTGATCGCTTTCTTGTTCAGAACTGTTATTTCTTCAAAATGCCAGTTAAATGCATTGTTTTCGATTTTAGCAACACGCCGAACAAGGTTGCTGCACCCAATACCTTTAGAAGGGGCTGTTGACCCGCAGATAGGCAAGAGAAGAAACAATTGGGTCGAATTTGTCAAAATCAAAGCGTGTTCGTTGGGAGCCCACAACGTACTCGGCAGTAAAGACTTTAATAGTCCACGTAATAACTAGGCAGCCCCACAACATGAACTATTAATTTTTAATTTCAATTAAATCGACGCATCTCATTGGCTAATATCAAAAATCCTTGAAAAAAAAAAGGAAAATGTGAAAAAAAGCCTTTTTGGAGCTAGTCTTTCCCATACCCCTAAGTTCTGTCTCTCGGTCAAATTTGGCTTTTGTTCTATGCGCCAATCAAAAGATAAGAGACAAAAATGTCTTCAACCATGTGCGATGCATTATTTGCTCTCACGACCAAGAGACATTGTCCTGGCAATCTGAAGCAAAATTCTACAGTTTATATTTATCAAATCTATATATCAGAGGTTTTCAGAGTTTTATATTATATTTGCATGAATTGAATAGTATTTTATCGTCAGTAAACCATCTTGAATGCCCTTTAAGAAGCTTTGTTGTTGTCCACGGATGAAGAAAAATTTTGCAGTTCAGGAAAGTGGAGTTCCTCTGGATACAAAGAATGGAAAAGAAAAAACTGTATTTTCTGCTGGGAAAGAATGCGGCTTCAACGAAGGAGGTTTGCAAATTGAGACATGTCATGAAATGGGTGTACTGAAATGATTCAGTAGGTTTGAAATGCATTTTTACATCCAGTATATACTCGTCTGTGAATCGATTGCCTTCAAAAATGTTTGTGTCAAGGAATGTAGTTTCAGTGAATGATAATTTCAGCCGTAAATGTGATAGTTTGGTTGTGGTTATTAGCTTGCTCAATGAATTGCGTGACTTGTATATTCCCGAGAATATTTGTATATTTTATGCACCTGTCAATGTTAGTCCTGAAGGGGGGGGGGAATAGGGGATGAGGAAGGGACTTTGATCTACATTTCCTGCCCCAGGTGGGGAATTTTGATAACTTGAAGAGAATGGTGGCCCAGGGTGGGGAAGTTTGATCAAACTTGAAAACTGAAGAAATATTAATAAAAGACCGTTTCCAGGGTTTGGACATTGCCATGGTATAATACACGCTACGATACTGCCTTCTTGAAACTGGCCGACAAAGCAGAGCCTGGATACGACTCATACGAGTGACTTTGCCATCATGAAAATACCCATAGGTCCCCGGGAAGCACGAACAAGATGGATGAAGGAAAGGTAAGGAAAATTTGCGATTGACCATTGGTTTCTACCAGTGTCCTTTCATTCCCGTTATTAAAAGAAAAGACTGTGATTTTTAAACCTGGAGTGTGTGTATTGTTTAAGCATTTAAGAGGTCAACCTCTTGGATATCAATCCCCACAGTAGGGAACTTTGAACTCAAAACTTTACCTAAGGGTGGGGAGGTTTGACCAAAAATTTGCATTTCAGATCAAAGTCCCCACCCCATCCCATATTTCCCCCTCGGGACTACCGGTAACATTGATAGATGCATTACAGATAAGTGGGTTTTGTGCGTTTCGGTTGACAATTTCTGTTTCTACCACCACAATAAAGATACTGGCAAAAGTGACTGCCATCTTGGTCACCGTCCTCTTCCTGATAAAGCCATGCTAGGCATAAAGAGCACAAAACAATCCCACTAAAGATCATGTCCGTGAGATTGCGACTAGTCTGTGTTCAAACACAATCCGTTTGGCAGCCCACACAGTATAATTGTTTTTATCAAAGACCAAATGGTCTAAAACTTGAAATCGACACGGCAGAGTTTGATGTGGTGGATATTGCTTCAGATTTTGGGCTTTTAGAAGACTTCTTTTGAAATGAAAAACGCTTAGAAAAAAAATCTTGCACGAACGCAGTAGTCATTCGTCATTTGTTTTTTACAATATTTGCATGTCTGGCGCGTACACGTGAAAGTGTTTTCCATCACTGGTTGATGGTTCCTTTGTGAAACCGAAGCGAAAAGGTTGCTGATTGATGTATTACTGTGCCGATGTTGCTGTAATCTGATATAAATTCAAATCTTAGTCTTTTAGCACATAGAAAGTTTGTAATTTGCAAATATGTTATATTTATAAACACAATGAATGCATTACCGAAATAAAAAATTTTCTGAATGAATCATAAACTATCTTATTTCAATTTGAAAATTCAAAATTCGCGCTTTTTGCATATGGGCCAATGAGATACCCAGATTTAATTTGATTAGAGTAATTCGCACTTGAAAATAATTGCCGCTCTTTCCGCTGCCTATTGTTCTTTTGCCTAGTTTTTACACGAACCACTACTTAAGCATCGATGACAACAACGGCAATGGCGAAACCGAGAAAAGACTGGGGAGAGGACGCAGTTGTGGAGTGAAATTGGGAGCAGTTAAGCAGCCGCCGAAGACGCCAACTTCTCTTGAAATATTCATTCGCTAATTAATTTTCAGCCATTTTAATGATGATATGACCAAGGTAGATTTTTTACTGTTGTACAAACTGAATCCGTCAACCAATCAGTGCTGGAGAACGACAAGTGTTTATCGGAGTTTAGATTTCGGGAACAAGATATCACACTTTTAGCCGAGGTAATGTAATAAAATAAAATAAAATAAAATAGGAAAATCACCAATATATTACCTAGAAGTTGCGACTAGATTAACATGAACTCAATTGAAATGTTCTGCATTGAAGGCCGGGATTTGCGAGAAACGCTTTAGCAGTACCAGCATGCATGTCAGTTTCGACATCTTTTAATACATCTAAGAATTTGAATTGAAACTGACTACGATATGATTGAGAGTTTTGGACTTTAGTTTTGAGCAACATAGACTAGTTAAGCTTATTTTTCTCCAGGTCAAGTGTAAATTAACAGCTCTAGTATGTCTTATTTCGAATGCGAAAAAGTAATGTCAGACAGAAATATCGATAAACTGAGTGTGAGACTCGCAAATCATTTCTAATTTCGGAGGCATCGGCACTTGTTGTCTAGCTTTTTGTTTTGAAATAGTCGACTGATGAAATTGTTCAAGCTTATAGTCTGGGAAAGAAAATAAGGTAACAACTCAATGATTCTATTCCTTGGTGTCTTAAGGTATCAATCCATATTAAAATTATCAATTTGGGAGCAAAAGTAGAGCTAAAATATGTGAAATGCTACTCACGTTTTCACGCAACGCCAAACTAAGCTTTCTCACCACATTCTCGTCCCCAGAGCCTACGTTACCCTTGTCCAGCGGCAATCCTTGGCGCTGACCAAAAGGATCGCAGCCTCTGGGAACGACATTGGTCGATTGTCGATTGGTCGGAGTCCTCAGGCTCTTTGGCCAGCGGTTAGTCGCCAGGTAATGGCGAGGAAGACCTTACATAACAATGACCGAGACCAGATTCAGTGATCAGCGGTTTCAGTGGAAACATGGGTTTGTGGGGGGTGCTCATTCTCGCCGGCTCATAAAAACTGGTTGCGGTCGTTGTTATCAAAGGATTTCCCAATGGCGATCTCGTACCCAGAGTCCTCGGGCTGTTTGGTCAGCGGGTGGACGCCCGGAGAGTAATGGACGCCTTTTTCCCAGAAAATCTGGGGTAAAACAATGGTAGCCGTTACGGGCCAGCCAATCAAAAAATTTGAATTTTTTCCACTATCCCAAAGTCTTGGGCGTCCACCCGCTGACCAAACAGCCCGAGGACTCTGGGACTCTGGGTACGAGATTGGGATAATGGAAAAAATTTAAATTTTTTGATTGGAGCTGGCCCGTAACGGCTTCCAATGTTTTACCTCAGATTTTCTGGGTAAATGGCGGTCCGTTATCCCAGAGTCTCTCCTGGCGACTAACCGCTGGCCAAAGAGCCTGAGGACTCTGGGTACGAGATTGGGTCGGGCCTTAGTCGGGCCCCGGACTGCCCCGGAGCAGAACGTCAAAATATTTCGCGTCAGACATGCGCAATGCGACATTTGGGTTTTCCCTCACAGTCTCACGTCCCCGTTGGCGGTCCGTTGTCGATGCTTAAAGTCCCTAGTGTGTGACCCATTTCTTTCACGTCTTTCACTCACCTTGTATTTGTAAAATTTTGCTGGTTTCTAGAGTGCATTCCTCTAAAATATCTCTCTGCGTCTCATTTTATTCATAGGAGGAAAGACGCGCTGGTCCGCTTGTGTCCGCCTGCGAGTCGAACTGGCCTGCAGTGCAGGCGTATTTTGGACGCGCGAATGCATATTTTCGTATTAGGCCGCCATCTTGGATTTGCAAACTTTGGAGAGCTGGGGCGAGGAAAAATTTGTCGAGGGAGTAGGCGTGAGGTGGAAAAAAAAGGGCCAGGGGGAGGGGGAGCAGCAATCCAAGATGGCGGCATCGAAAACCTGGTCTGTCCTGCGTTCCGTTCCAAAATAAGGCTAGAGTCGAACCCGAGCAAAATGCAAGGAATCAGCATATTCGTCTACCACCTTTAGTCGCTTTTGCAATGTCATTTCAAGTTCTTCCTCCATTTTCCTTTCTGTTTCATTCTGAGCCAGCCATTCGTCGTCTGCTATCGCCTCAATGGCATAGGCATCTCCTGGTTCCTCGTCATCTGATCTGAGTACGGTCATCAAATCGTTTGACGAACCCTCGACTTTTAAGTTGTACGAATCCGAGCTAGAGTCAAAGCCAGCATCGCTGGACGACATTATGAATAGATTTGATAATCTCATTTTTTTTTTTTAGTAAAAGAAAAGTTCGTTCGTCAAAATACTAAATCCTGAAAACGCTTGATCATACAGTACGATACAGTAGTATAAACCAAAGCGACCCGATCAATCACGCGAGCAATGGCCTGGAATGACGTCACTAGTCCCATTCTCCTATTTGCTCGGTCGTAATTTAAATGGCGCTCGCTTTAAAAAAGTCATAAAAAAATTGGGTTTTAACCGAATTCAAAAATTTTGCGGCATTTTTCTCAGTGCCAAACGAAGACTCAATTTGAGCGAAAAAAGATTTTTGGGGGTTATAGGCACTTTAATGTCATAAGATGCACTACAAGACCAAAAATCTCTTTAGGCAGGGATAACTGGAGTAGCAAGGGCTCTGGCTATAAAATAAAGGAAGAAATTCTGCACTGTGTTGAATCAGAGGATGATCGATCATGATGCCGCATAAAAAACATGCATGTATACTTGAAGAGTCGTGTACCATGAAATACTGTACGACATTATGCATAACGTATCATGAAATTCAACGGTCACGTCCTCTTGGTTACAAAGATTGATCCTAAATGGGGAAATGAATCGAGCGAAAATTTCTACCTCATTTCTTGTTTTTCAGCCTGGGCATAAAACACGAGAATGTTAGCGTACCTCGGATGGAAAACACTTGTCAAGATATTTAGTAGAACTGGTCCTTTTTCTCGACGGGGCATTTCTTTCGGTACAAGCAACTGCCATATTGTAATGCTGAAACCACCGGTAAAAGTGTTTTCCAAGTGTTCGAATTCTTTGACAAACAGTTTCTATGAGGCTTTACAGTTTCCTGGATTCATTCAATGACGGATGCTGATACCGAAATTAAAGTGATAAATGTTTCATGAGATTTTTAATCTAACAAACAAGCTGTGTTTTACAGTACGTTTCCATTTCTCGAACTAACAAAAATTTCCCTGAGCAGGCAGGATGATAAAACAGCAACAGTTATCTCGATGAGTTGTTGTAAATGTTTGAGCTCTTTCCCCAAGTTTTCCACAGAATAGTCTTCAACCGTATTCAAATCATCGTTTTCAATTACCCTCGAAAGTTTAAACGACCATGTTGCCATAACTACAAACCAACACGATGAATTTTTCACGAGTCTCTTAATGAGGCGAAGAAGAGTTATCATAGCATCCTGTTAAGTTCGCTAATTGCTTTTCACTCGTGTTTCTTTAAAATATACAAACATACAGTAAATTTTTCATAGCGGAGCTCCGGCGGAGCACCATACTTATAGAAACCCGTCAACTGCTTTTCTCATGGGAAAAATGGCTAGCGGTATTGCTCGTGGGCGCGTACGCACGACGACGACGACGACGACGGAGTCGCCCAATAATTAATAATATCCTAATAATAATCATAATAATCCAACATGGCGGCCATACTCCAGCTGATCACCTAGTTTACAGCGTATATCTTTGATATAGGGCATCCGTGTCATGGCTAATTGACACCTGTCAAAACAAGGTTTCCGCTGACCAGTATCACGTGACCATATCGCGGGCTCAAGTTAGAGCTCATCGAGGTCCGCTGTTTTTTTTAAGTTGACCGCTGATCAGGTAATGGTTTTCAATTGGATCGCAGGCTCAAGTCAAGTTAATTTAACCAAAACGAGACACCCAAGCCACAACGAGGCTTAATTTTTCGCGCGCTTTCTGCGGCTCGAGATTTCAGATTCAGTTGGTGTCTTCATTTTGAGCAAAACAACATCATCTTCGAAGTTCAGTTTCTGTCTCTTAATTCGCATAAAGGGCATAAAAATCAAGAACTACTTAAAAGATACTCCGGAAGGTGAATTTTCAACTGGAAAATGGAAGAGCAAAAGGTTGTTCGCAGGAAATTCTTCAATTTTTGGATCCACTTCTATGGCGCCCGGATTGTGTGGTTGAAAAACAAAATGATTTAATGCTTCAGGGCTTGTTCACTTTACCGCGACATCTTGCAGCTCACCAAGAAAATTCTTAACAACTCACCGGCATTAATGGGAGGAACGAGTAGCTCACACTTGGTGGAAGAAGTTCTTTCTTTGAACAGACCGTTTGCTATTTTTGTAGATGCGTGTTTTTACTATAGTGGATCGATGCGTATTTTCAAGTGGTAGAAACCTCGACAACACAGGTAACTTAAATAAATTGAAGCGTAGCATTTGGTTTAATCGTTGTTAATTTTGTTCAGGAAGGAAACTTGTATTTCTGTCTCGAATGGATATAAATAACAGTCTACTCGTTTTGGCTAATTGAATTGTTTGTTTGTTGTTTTACAAGCGAGCGAACGAGTGTTTTCCTCCGCTTGGCTGACTGCACATGTTTTTCGGCGTCTGTGTTTCTGCAGTGTTAAAAACTGAAAGAAACGTTTGCCCTTATGTTATTAACACGTAATCGCAATGAATCCTCGTAAAATTAAGGATTAGTATCACTTATGTTTTGCGCGATGAGGGCAATTTCAGAAACTTTCTGAAAACTGGCACAAGTGATATTTACTCGGCCCCATGCGATTACCTATCCAAACTATCAGGATTGTTTTCCTTTTTCTCTTTTCTAGGACATTTAAGCTATGTCAAAACTTAACGTACTATGAAATATGTTTGTTAAGTCCCGGCTAAAAGATCAAACATTTTCTTCCATTATCGTGTTTGTCAAGCATAACGTTTGGTGGCTAAACGCAAAACAATGTTTGACCAAACACGGGACCAAGTGAGTCCAAAGTAAATGATTTTTGCATATTATTGCTGAAATTTTCGACGTTACGTGGCTCATTTGGTTGCTTTTTACCGTTTGTGCACGATTTGTTTGTTGGGGTGGCTAAACGATCAAACATTTGTTCGTAATGCGAAATTTTGGATGAACATGTTTGATTTCGATCAAACATGGAAAGCCATTTAATGCACTATTGTGAGAGGTGGCTAAACCGTCAAACATGCTCGTCCAACGATGTTGGATGAAAATATTTGATCATTCTTTGATTGCTAAGTTTGTTTTTGAACAAACACACGTGTCGACTGTATTGTTTTCTCGTAATGTTTTGATGTTTTTGAACCGCGGTCAATTCCCGTTGTCTGCTCTAAACATAAAATATTGGCGCAAGGAAAGCCGTGCGGTGTTCTTCAATACCAGTAAAAAAATAATAATCGTGGAGCTCCGCTTTTAGGCTTGGCTAAATCTATATATTATTTCTTAAAGAAAACAGCAGACATGTTTTCAGTGTTTCTATAGAATCAAAAGAAACACTCAAGGTTTGCCGTCTGATCTCACCCCACAGCAGAATTGTAAACCTCCATTAAACCGGCTATGTGATACGTGCGGTATATAAACATAAATTACCAACACCATCACCATTACCATTAATTGAATTTTGGAAGAATTTTACAACAGCTGTCAATGCCTTTAAACAATGATCGTTATAGAACCAGTAGAACTCCCTGGCTTCTCCTCTCCCCTTTATCCCAGTGGTAGTGCACAAGAAAACTTGAGATCGTTGTGGCCTAACAGGGGAACAGAAAAAAACTATGAGCATTGAAAGAGTGGATTTAATCCAATCGCATAGCTATGTATATACTTCTGCTCGCGTCGGGAACTCAATTTTGCCACGAAAACGATCTAACGTTCTCCTTGGGGCGAAAGCTCAACTTGACAACAAGTGATTCACTGCCGAGGGGACACCTGCTCAACGCTTCATCATCCAATGGTCAACATTGTTTCTATTAATTCTAAGGTAACACTGAAAAACACCTCTGTTTTGTTTATTAAAAATAATATATAGATTTAGCCAAGCCTAAAAGCGGAGCTCCACGATTATTATTTTTTTACTGGTATTGAAGAACACCGCACGGCTTTCCTTGCGCCAATATTTTATGTTTAGAGCAGACAACGGGAATTGACCGCGGTTCAAAAACATCAAAACATTACGAGAAAACAATACAGTCGACACGTGTGTTTGTTCAAAAACAAACTTAGCAATCAAAGAATGATCAAATATTTTCATCCAACATCGTTGGACGAGCATGTTTGACGGTTTAGCCACCTCTCACAATAGTGCATTAAATGGCTTTCCATGTTTGATCGAAATCAAACATGTTCATCCAAAATTTCGCATTACGAACAAATGTTTGATCGTTTAGCCACCCCAACAAACAAATCGTGCACAAACGGTAAAAAGCAACCAAATGAGCCACGTAACGTCGAAAATTTCAGCAATAATATGCAAAAATCATTTACTTTGGACTCACTTGGTCCCGTGTTTGGTCAAACATTGTTTTGCGTTTAGCCACCAAACGTTATGCTTGACAAACACGATAATGGAAGAAAATGTTTGATCTTTTAGCCGGGACTTAACAAACATATTTCATAGTACGTTAAGTTTTGACATAGCTTAAATGTCCTAGAAAAGAGAAAAAGGAAAACAATCCTGATAGTTTGGATAGGTAATCGCATGGGGCCGAGTAAATATCACTTGTGCCAGTTTTCAGAAAGTTTCTGAAATTGCCCTCATCGCGCAAAACATAAGTGATACTAATCCTTAATTTTACGAGGATTCATTGCGATTACGTGTTAATAACATAAGGGCAAACGTTTCTTTCAGTTTTTAACACTGCAGAAACACAGACGCCGAAAAACATGTGCAGTCAGCCAAGCGGAGGAAAACACTCGTTCGCTCGCTTGTAAAACAACAAACAAACAATTCAATTAGCCAAAACGAGTAGACTGTTATTTATATCCATTCGAGACAGAAATACAAGTTTCCTTCCTGAACAAAATTAACAACGATTAAACCAAATGCTACGCTTCAATTTATTTAAGTTACCTGTGTTGTCGAGGTTTCTACCACTTGAAAATACGCATCGATCCACTATAGTAAAAACACGCATCTACAAAAATAGCAAACGGTCTGTTCAAAGAAAGAACTTCTTCCACCAAGTGTGAGCTACTCGTTCCTCCCATTAATGCCGGTGAGTTGTTAAGAATTTTCTTGGTGAGCTGCAAGATGTCGCGGTAAAGTGAACAAGCCCTGAAGCATTAAATCATTTTGTTTTTCAACCACACAATCCGGGCGCCATAGAAGTGGATCCAAAAATTGAAGAATTTCCTGCGAACAACCTTTTGCTCTTCCATTTTCCAGTTGAAAATTCACCTTCCGGAGTATCTTTTAAGTAGTTCTTGATTTTTATGCCCTTTATGCGAATTAAGAGACAGAAACTGAACTTCGAAGATGATGTTGTTTTGCTCAAAATGAAGACACCAACTGAATCTGAAATCTCGAGCCGCAGAAAGCGCGCGAAAAATTAAGCCTCGTTGTGGCTTGGGTGTCTCGTTTTGGTTAAATTAACTTGACTTGAGCCTGCGATCCAATTGAAAACCATTACCTGATCAGCGGTCAACTTAAAAAAAACAGCGGACCTCGATGAGCTCTAACTTGAGCCCGCGATATGGTCACGTGATACTGGTCAGCGGAAACCTTGTTTTGACAGGTGTCAATTAGCCATGACACGGATGCCCTATATCAAAGATATACGCTGTAAACTAGGTGATCAGCTGGAGTATGGCCGCCATGTTGGATTATTATGATTATTATTAGGATATTATTAATTATTGGGCGACTCCGTCGTCGTCGTCGTCGTCGTGCGTACGCGCCCACGAGCAATACCGCTAGCCATTTTTCCCATGAGAAAAGCAGTTGACGGGTTTCTATAAGTATGGTGCTCCGCCGGAGCTCCGCTACAATAAAAAATTTACCAATTTTCAGTCTCCAAGTTTGATTAACAATTCGAAGCCGGGGGAATTCCAGTACTTTAAATTTGGCACAATTTTCAACTGAGTGTCGAGTTCTTAAAATGGCGGCAGCTGCAGGTGAAGAGGCCGTCCGTGAGATAAAAGGAATTGTTAAAAGAATCCAATTTTTAGAGAGAAGTTTAGAAAATTATGTTACTGCTATGTGTCAGCTTCTGCTTCAGGAGGTAACACCAAGATATATGTATGAAGACGGACTGGTGTCAACTAGAGGACACTTGGAAGATATCTACTGGAGTTTGAAGTTGCATCTGTTTTTCCACCTTGGTGAGGATGCTGCTAGAGATCATGATGGTCTTAACGAACTCGGTAATGCACTTAGATTGGATGACGCAGAATTGGAGCGGTTGCCAGGGATGGACTGTGCTACTGATCCGGGAAGCAGGTACTTGGAAATTGTAAGTATTCGCGTCTCTTTTCTGCGAAAGATCTCCACACCTATTTCCAGTGACTAGACTGGTTTCATGTTCGTACACCATCTCTCATAAAGAAACATGATTGAAACAAAACCTCTGATATCTATGAGGTGCGATGTGGTCGAGAGTGGTGTTAATTCTGTCGAAACGTGGTATTTTGTTTGCCTTGTCTTCTTCTTAAGAAAGCACACTGAGAATCTCCTTTGTTTCCAAAGAAATTACTGATATATACACATTCACAGGACTTTAGTTTAAGTCACAATTGTAGTGGCAATGCTTACGTCTGGCTTGTTTTCCACATCACTTTCTTGTTCAAACTTCTGCTCGTGTTTAGATAGCGCTGTAGAAAAGTTACTGAAAGTACTGCGTTTGCAGAATATGTTTTCTTTTGGAAAAGCATGTCCTGTGTGTTTCTTTTTTCCTAACAGGAATAGGAACAACCATGCAAAATAATAAAAGAAAAACGCGTCGGAAACGTGTTCGCCAGATTTAGTTATCTGCACCTACAAACAAACAAAAATAAATATCATCTCCATGCAAATCCATGTTGACTGATGAGAAATAAAACCCACACTATCCTCAAATTCAACTTGAGTGACTCATCTGTTTTATTTTCCAGCTTAGTGACTTATCGGAGAGCACTGATTGTTCAAGAGGCAGTGAAGCTCATGCCAAAAAAGTAATGGAAGAAGCAAAGAAAGCGTTTAAGAAGCATCTAAAGGAAAAGGGAAACATTTTTAGGCCTAAAGGTTTGGCATTTGTTAAACGTGATGAGAAATGTTTCGTTGGATCATCAATGGCTGTTAGCAATTTCTTAAGGCCACTTTGCTTGCATGAAAGAATTGTTCATTTTAAGTGTAGCCTCAAAGAGGCGGTAATCTTGGATAGGCCTCTAGATGCAGCTGCAGAAGGTATGCGACAAGGCTGGTCTTCTTCTGCATTTAACAATCGTGATTATGAAAACCACAAAGATCCTTGCAAAAACTGCCAAAACATATTTGCAAATTTAGACAGCTTTATAACCGGTAGTGATTCCTTGGCAAGCGCTGGTAGTGACACGTTTTTGGGTGCATGCGCAGAATACTGTGCTGTTAATAATTTTCTGCTAGATGGTGGTGATACTGAAAGGTTCAGTCCTGTAATGAGCGGGCA
>JAEMWC010000590.1:52500-57500 GCA_016490735.1 Pachyseris speciosa
GTATGCAACCGCTGAACGAAATACAGAAAGAAGAAATAAAGAGACAATTGTGTGAATGTCTGGTAAGTTCAGTTGCTTAGAGAAATCCTTCATCATGGTTGTGGTAGTGATGAATGTTTAAAGGTTTATGGAGAACTGGTTTATGGCTGGTCAGGCTCTCGCAGAATTTGATGTAAGATCGATTGGCTAGGGCTCTTCAGCACCAATGTAACTTAACAAAAAGATTACTAATTTTATTTACAATCAATTCCCCTCTGAGATAATAACATAATAAGATGTGTAAGCTTAATATCAAAATACCAGAATTAAGGTCAAAACTACCAGTATAACTTACGTAGCTGAATATATCCTTGAAATGCAGGACTTGGATATATCTGCGCTAGTTTTAGTCTTTGCATAGTCCATTCCAGATTTTAACCTCCCTTGTGCAAAAATTAAAAGTGGAATGTTAAGATCGTTTCCAGCTCAGACACAGGCTTCCCAAGCTCAACAAAGGTGATGCGTAAAGATGTTGTGTTACTGACTGTAATAAAAAGTTTTTTTACGGGAAACAAACAGAAAATACCACACTTTCTTAATAAAATCAACTTATCTCGATACACTGTTGTATTCTTTATTGTCTAGCAGTTTTTCAGGATGGATTTTAGCGATTTTAGCCGGATTTTTGCCGTTTGGGTTTCCTAACGATAATAAAAATGCAAGGCAGTACATTACTTCCAGATTGTCAGCCGCTCGGAGCGAAGAAAACAAACATTTAAAATATACCCGCTTGCCCATTTTCCCCAAATGATCAGAGAAGAGATGTAAATGCTTCCTATCAGTCCAATCTCAAGCCAAAACTACCACCACAGCTCTTGCTAGAAAGGTTTTTTGCCGAGCTAGCTCGCCTGATAAAGTTTGTCAGTATGCTGGGACAGACCACCATGGACACAACAAACTTTCCAATTGCATGCTGGGTTACAAAACTATCCCGGCAGGGATGTAGGCGGGCAGTTTTTTCAAATTGATTTCTCTGTCGAAAACTGCCCGCCTTTGTCCCTGCTGGGATAGTTTTGTAACCCAGCATGCAATTGGAAAGTTTGTTGTGTCCATGGCGGTCTGTCCCAGCATAGTGACAAACTTTATCGGGTAAGCTAGCTTGGCAAAAAACATTTCTAGCAAGAACTGTGGTGGTAGTTTTGGCTTGAGATTGGACTGATAGGAAGCGTTTACATCTCTTCTCTGATTGTTTGGGGAAAATGGGCAAGCGGGTATATTTTAAATGTTTGTTTTCTTCGCTCCAAGCGGCTGACAATCTGGAAGTAATGTACTGCCTTGCATTATTGTGATTAGGAAACCCAAATGGCAAAAATCTGGCTAAAATCGCTAAAAACCAGCCTGAAAAACCGCTAGACAATGAAGAATACAAAAGTGTATCATGGTAAGTTGATTTTATTAAGAAAGTGTGGTATTTTCTGTTTGTTTCCTGTACAAAACTTTTTATTACAGTCAGTAACACAACAACATCTTTACGCATCACCTTTGTTGAGCTTGGAAGCCTGTGGCTCAGATCGCCTTGCTCTTTTGAAACTGATCCCAAAGGTATTTAGGAGCTAAGTTGTTAAGACATTTATGAACCGTGACAAATTGTGTTTGGTTTAAAACTTTTAAACCTGTTTAAGCTTAATATTAATTTTGTTGTCTTTTGTCTCATGAACAAATCTGGAACAGTGGAAAATAAAAGTTGAACTGGTTTGAAAAAATTAATTTGAAGTGAAAAATAAATATTATGCTATTAATAGTATATTTTGTGAAGGCCTTTTTGGGTTTCAAAACGTTTTTTCCTGTCACCTTTTTATGTACACTGTAGGACGTGTAGCGAAAATCTATTGACACTGCTAGAATGAGCACCTAAAAATTAGTAAAACGGCCCAGTTTGAGTGTCACATCTTGCAAAATAGTGGAAATAATTGTGGTTCTACAGACATTTGTATGCTGGGGGGGGGGGGGGGGGGGGGCAAGTTTATGCTTCCCCCCACTCATATAAACTTTTGTAAAGTCTCCTGACATTTGCTGAGCTATGACTTTGTCAACAAATTTTCATTACATGTCCTGTATCAAAATTTGAAACATCCATGGAAAGATTTTTTTGCCTTGCAATTTGTGGTTTTCTTGGTGGGTAAAAAGTTTCTTATATTATGAAAGGTGTTTGTCATCGTGGTTTCAAATGATAGCTGAGTTAATCTTTTGTCTCACGATTGAGTCACAAAGATGTGGATCGCAACGTTTTGACTGCTATACTGCTGATCTTCATCAGGCGATGGTGTCGACTGGCTGCATGTGAGTATAAGAAGCACCGTGGCTGGTGGTGATTGGTGCGTTTCAATCCTCGCTTAGGCTGTTGTTGATTGGAGGATTTCGATCCTTGTCGTTCAGACTAGAAATTGTTCCCTCAGCGGTCCGCTTTGGTACTGATCGGCTGTTGTGTTGTTTGATCGTGGGCATCCACGCTTCAGGAATTTCAATTCCACTGTCCCTGTTGATGTTGTTAGGGTGAAGTCTTATGTGAATAGCCTCTTTAACCCTATGGGTATACCAATGTGGGTCTTGGTCAATAAAATTGAGACCCACATTGGTACACCCGTAGGGTTAAAGAGGCTATTCACATCAGACTTCACCCTAACAACATCAACAGGGACAATCAAACAACACAACAGCCAATCAGTACCAAAGCGGACCGCTGAGGGAACAATTTCTAGTCTGAACGACAAGGATCGAAATCCTCCAATCAACAACAGCCTAAGCGAGGATTGAAACGCACCAATCACCACCAGCCACGGCGCTTCTTATACTCACACACAGCCAGTCGACACCATCGCCTGATGAAGATCAGCAGTATAGCGGTTGAAACATCGCGATCCACATCTTTGTGACTCAATCATGAGACAAAAGATTAACTCAGCTATCAAAAAGTTTCTTATTTTAGACAATATGGTGGACACTGAGTAAGGATCTAGCTCTAACTAGATCATTGTTTAAAATTGTTATTTTATTGTATTTTATAGATTATGTTTTGGCCTATGTTTATTTTCTCTGAATCTAATAATAGTGTTATTTGGCCTCATTTGTGCCTTCATTCACTAATATTCCTGAGTATTAACCTGTTCCCTGCAGGTTTATATATATTGCAGGTTAATTTGTTCCTAAGGTCAATTTGTTTTCAACCTGGGTCAATGTGTTTCAACCCAGGTCAATTTGTTCTAACCTAGGTTAGTTTGATGTTACAGAAGATCAAGTTGTTATCAACCTTAGTCGGTTAGTTCTAAACCAGGCTAATTACAGTGTAGATGTTAAGGTCAATTTCTTATCATCCTACAGTAGGTTCATTACACTGTTTGTAGGCTAATTTAATAAATTCAAATCAGGCCTTCAAACCTTGTCTTGTCTTGTAGTTCTTAAAGGGGTTAACTTTTTTTAAGTTAGTGTTTGAGTTACGGATTAGTATATAGTTAGGACAGAGGTACATGTACTGAAGGATAATAATGGGTGGTATATTCTTTTTTGCAAGTAGTTTATTGAATATTTGGTGTATCATTTAACCCATTGGCACCCAGCCGTTTTTATGTTTTAAGAGTGATTTTCCACCTATAAACGATCCATAGCATTCATGACTCTTTCTTTGAAACTACCATGGAAAAGTGGTGCTGTCCTAAGGCACTGGAGGCTCAAAGTTTCTGAAAACGTTATTCTGACGTAGTTATTTTTCATATGTGGAGCTACAAGAATGGCCCAAGTTCGGTTTGCTTGCAAATTTTGCTAAGTTTACAGCCATTTTTAGCTCATGGATGATGTAGTCATGCCATGAGGTATAGGAGGCAGTCGATATCACTCACTCACTCACTCACTCACTCGATTCTGATTAATTTATTCATTAAACTTGGATGAAACATTTCTTCTGTCCCTCCCCTGGTAAGTATTGTATTTGTCCCCGGAGTCCTCTTTGCTCAAGGTTTGCAAGTTTCAGGGGGTAGTAGAAAGGCGTAGATTCTTGCACGACTGTTTATGTATCATGAAGTGAATATGAATTAATGGCATCGATCAGAGCATGTGAAGATTGAAAAGCAGATGATTTTTTGTCCTATCCTCTTGAATAATTATACTTTTGTGGAGTTGGAAAGTGGAAAGCTAATATGATTATGTACACAAGCTGTGAGAACTGAAGATGGAAATCGAAGAAATTTGCACGCTGATATCTTAAAAGCGATGATGAAATTGCTGTTCCTATCAGCTTGTCACCCGGAGGAAGAAGCAGGGAGGAATGAACATCTTAATGATCAAAGGAAGTTATTTTGATATCACTAGCACTGAAGTGCACAGTTGGAGTTCAAGACAAGAGAACAGAAAGAAAACAACGCCAAAAGCATATGTTTATATAACAAAACTAGGCATGCTATGGCCAACGAGTGTTTGGAAATAAATTTCCTGCGACCGTAAGTAAGGAAATAAGACATTCCCTATCCTCAGGAGCTTTAGACAAGGACCAGAAGCAACTAATTTGTTTGAGCAAAGGATTGGAACATTCAACAATGAATTGAATCGCCCATTGTATGATGAGTACTGTGTGTTGTTACATATCAGGTTAAACGCAACATCTCATTCATGCCGCAATTGCTAAAGTGAATCAAATATAAACAAAGTAACCAGCAGAGTTTTTCCACCAAAAAAGCCCATATTTAGACATGCAACATATTTGTTTTGGGAGAAAAATATGATCGATTTTACTGCTCAAACTGAAACAGGTATATATTGGATTCTTATTGAAGGATTCTTATTGATGAATTTCTCGACCTACCACTGCATATTTTGAAATTTGTGAGCACTGAAGATGACCACAAACACGAATTTTTGGCGGTAGGTCGGAGTGGCTGTAGACTTAGTTTATATGTGAAAGAACTGGGGGAAGGAACAGGCGCTGTCAAAAATTCTTGTTATTTCCCAGCATGCAATGCAGTCGAGATGTT
>JAEMWC010000590.1:62500-170000 GCA_016490735.1 Pachyseris speciosa
GCGCTTATGCTTGTGAATGAAAACCAGGCTTTAGGCAAGAAACTTTACTAACAGTACACTGGTTGTCACCTCCTTGGGCACAAATTCAAACAAATGTGGATAGTCTTTCAACAGATTAGCAGAAGATTATTACAGGCAGATTATAAATATTATTTTAAATCATTATAGCTCCTTTTGTGTATCTTTAATTTAGTTCTTACAAGGTAGAACCTTTTTGGTCGTTTACCTGTAAACCTTGCAGGTTTGTATGTTGTTATTCTTGTATCATTAAATAAAGACTTCACTACTTATTAACTAGAAGAAGGCCTCAGGGATCAGGCATATACCGGTAACCTTCTTTTACCTCTTCCAGCTTCATTTCATATTTGAGGTGCCAAGAACATAGCCATCTTATGCTGACTTTCAGGTTGAATTTTGTTTTCTAAGCAAGCTGTCACCAAACTCTGGAGAAAAATGAGTGAACTGTTATAGGTCATATGCCAGAAAATATGAGGGTAATCTGAAGCAAAAAGAAAAAAATAGAAGCATTCAGGTTTTTTTCTTGTTTCTTTTGGGTTGCCCTCATTTCTGACATATGACCATAACAATTCCTTCAAATAACCTACATGTAGCACCACTCTTTCCACGTAGTATTAGTTTGGTGACTGGAGTATCGTATATACCATTTAGGTGAAAAGCAACAAGGTTGTGCTCTAAGAAAAAGGTTTGAGAGCCCAGAACTCTGAACCTTTGAAATTCAGGGTGCCTAGCATAGTAATTTTGTGAAGAAAACTAAGATTTTCTTGTTGCCCAAAGGCGAAAGTAAGTTGTCAGGGTCCCCGGGCACTGTTAGGGTACAGCCCTGAGTAAGTTTTGATACTGCAGGCTTTGGACAATTTGAGTAGTCAAGCTCTAGCCTAATTGGACCTTTTACCATTTGTACCCCTGTGAGTGTAACTCTGTGGAGCATATTATTTAAACTATCCCAGGCAGTCCTGATATGTATTATAATTTACACTGATTTGAGCTTATACTTCCTTATTTTGATGCAGCCTCCTTCAGATAATGACATCACCCTCAAGAATGGTACCAACCCTTGTGTGGACTCCTCAGTCCTGATATATATGTATTATAATTTACACTAATTTGAGCTTATGCTTCCTTATTTGATGCAGCCTCCTTCAGATAAAGACATCACCATCAAGAAGGGTACCAACCCTTGCGTGGACTCCTACTCTATGTTTTGGGATAACGGTGACTGCACCCAGTCGTCACTGTTTTTCGATCTCTTGAAGAGAGGTGTAACAGATGTGTATGTATGTGGTTTGGCCTTTGATGTGTGTGTGAAGTGTTCAGCAATGGATGCTGCAAGCCAGGGATTTAGAACTCATGTCATAGTGGATGCGTGCAGAGGTGTGACACCTGAAGGGATTGCCGAAACAAAGAAACAGTTTGCAGACAATGGAGTCATTTTATTGGAGTCGAATAAGGTGAGGGCAAATAAATTCTTTATTCAGGGTTGGTCACTGCCAGAGATTTGTTACGTTGCTAGTGGTTCTTTTATGTCCCACAGCCTGGGAACCTGGGCAGCTAACTATTTGTTGTTTGTTTTTCCACCACAGGTCGCAGATGCTATCAGGGACAAGCAGTAAAATTGATATACATATCTAACAAAGTTTGTTGTTTGTTTGGACGGGTGTCAGAAGTCAATTTATTAATAATGAACAGGACAGCTGCGTTTTGTATTGCAGCAAACTATAATACATGTACAAGCCTGTAGTTGCATGGTGGAAATAGGGCACAGTCACTAAAACCTGTATGCATGATAAACAGAACAGTATTGTGTGTCCCACATAAAGTTTTGTACAACTAATCATTCTTTGAGAGTGAGCAACTTAAGTTTCAAGAACTTTAGCAGGCTCTACTCTATTTCTTTCCTAAACAAGGGAGTTTGCTTTTTAATGAGCTTAAGGGCCATCTTTGAACCCAGATCTAATGTCACTCTTTGTGAGAGATGTCTGGCACATTGCATGACTGTGCATGTCCATTGCTTGTAGCTCACACACTGCTCAAATGATGGTCAACAGGCAAAGTCCATTGAGATTTTCAAGCGTCATAATTATAAATGTCCGCAATAACATTAAAGGGGCAGGGTCATGCTATTTGGCAACTTTATAAAAACCTAGGTGTCTTCACATCAATTCAATTTCAAAAATAATGGTCTAGTTTTGTTATTAAAGACTATTTGAAGGTACTGAAACTGTTTCCTGTTGCCAGTTGCTACGGATGGAAATGGATTGAAACTTGAAAAAGTTGCCAATTTTTTCAAGTTTTGATGCTGTCTTCAAAAAATCCTCAAGAAATTTATTACGGTTAGCCCTCTCTGATAAAATTCATTTGATATCTTTGTCATAGCTTTACAGAAGCATTTTGTTTATGAGTAAAACCTCAGTTATGATTTTAGCGCAGAATTGATGTAAAACAGCAAAATCCTTGTGACACTGCCCCTTTAACCACAAGTCTATAAGTTTCCTTCTTTAAAGTTGTGGGTAAAGTAGAAAGCCACTGCTCAGATGTTGTTGACAACAGTACCAAAATGTATAATGGCTGGGCTGTATTATGCAAACAATTTAGTTATGTGCATCAGATTGGCATACAAAGTTTATCACAACTTTAAACAGAGAGAAACACATAGGTCTAGGTGTAGTTTAATGAGACAGTTTTTTCTATACACAGTCAACTTTATAAGGCAGACACTATTAGAAGCAGCTCTAACTGTCAACCTTAATCCTACCGCACACACGAGGAAACAGCTGAGCAAAATGCCTTGCGAGGCAGATGGTTCAGCATTCCTCTCATGTGCGGTGAAACTTGGTGAGAAATTCGCCTTGTGAGGCCGTGAGATCAAGATCAAACATGTTTGATATTTTCCTCACTGCCTCAAGGCGAAAATCTCACAAAAACCTCATCGCACACGCGAGTAAACATTTGAGCTAACTGCCTTGTGAGGAATTTTGCTCAGCTGTTTCCTCACATGTGCGGTGGGCTTATATTTAAAAAAGTATACATGAATTTGGGTGATCTGGGTTCATCTCTAACTGCCTCATTGCAGGGTTACCACTCAGTGCGGGGATAGAAACAATTCCCTGCCTTTTAGCTGACCACAAACCAATTCTCACTGACCATCCAAGACAAATCCTTGGACAAACAAGCCAGTAGTCTGAATTTCAGCAGTTTCCTCCCCCTAACCCAGATTATTAAGCCAGCAATGAAGCCAAGGAAATCAATTTCTTTGCAGGAATTTTTTTGAAACAGCATTACTTTAGTTTACTTAAAAGGAAACTCCTTCCCAAACCCCATGGCTAGCCAAAAGTAAATTTTCCTAACTTTTCACTGACTTTCAAGTAGAATTTAGAATTTCACTGACTTGATACTATTCCCTGACCCTGAAAAAAATCTCTTTCCCTGGCCATGGCAACCCTGCATTTACAGAAGTGTCTCTATTTGCAAGATTTATTTTAAAAAGATTTATTATAAAAATTATCAGAAACAGCACTCCAGCTTTATGATGCCCAGAATGCTGGAAATTGCATTTCAGAGCTTCTATATTTCAATTTTTTTCTGGGAAAGCATGCCCCCAGAGACCCAAAGGGAAAGGGGTCTTACCGCCCCTTTCGTGGTCAAAGCCACTTATTCTGCCATCCCTAGCTGCTTATGAAAAACGTTTTTGAAACTCCAGTGACTGTAAATGCAAGAGAACACTTGAGCAACAAGTAATTTATTATTGGTAATAGGGCACCAGATATTATTAAATTATTAAGCTTATTTATTATGACTGGCTCTTTCAGCGATCAAGATGAATCAATTCTCCCGCTGTGATTGGCTACCCGCGAGATCAAGATGGAGCCATCTTGACCACTCAAGATAGCCCATTTGTCCCGTGTTTTACTGTCTTTTAATAGCATCCTGAGTCATATAATAAATCCTTTGACCAAGCTTGTTCGGTCAAGATGGAGGGATATTGGCCTCGTTCTTTTTTTGTGTTTATGGACCTCGACTTCATGTCAGTCCATAAACAAGCAAAAAAAAAAAAAAGAACTTGGCCAATATCCTGCCATCTTGACCTCACACTTGGTCAATAACCCATATGTATATGCAAAGGCAGTTTGCAAAGGTTTGAAAATGTGTGCAGAAAATGATTACTTGATGAGAATCAGACAATTGTTATGGCAACCAATCAGATGAAGCAGAGAATTTCTTCTAATCATACACAGTATCATTATGTAAAAGACATTTCAGAGTGTGAATAACATTTAGTATAAATTATATTTTATTTTGAAACTTCATTTTATACAGGGCAGTTATCAGGTGTGTAAACTGTTAGCCAACAGTGGGCTGACATATGGGGGCAGCTGTTGTTCAATTTGACCCAACATTTGAGGAACTGTGGGTAAATGAAGACGATTATAATTTTGTACGTCAATATTATAATTATGATTTTTGTGAGGTGCTTTAATGGGAAATAAGTTATTAAAACGGCTTCATGCATTCCGTTCTTCTGATTCTCTGTATTCTAGTCTCAGTGCAGAAAATATCTCTTGTTCTGATCTTGCTTCTATTTGATGAGGAGGCTGCAAAGAAATCAATGAACAATCAATCAATATAAACTTGAAGACTAGAAATATCAATTGTTTGATCCAAGTATTCAGTTGTAGAAGGTCAAAGACTTTATGTCTGCAGGGCTGTAACAACAACAACAAGCAGCTTTAAAAGACATTTGTACAAAATCTTGAGTTACACTGTAGCTGATCCGCAGGTAGCAAAGGCTAATCTAGGCAGGCCAGACTTACAATTAACTAAAGAATAAATTTAACAATACAATTGGAAAGAAAGGAAAAAAAAACCAAAAACAATAAAGACGGAACTAATAAGAACCAAAGTAAGGAAATACAAGAAAAACAAAAAAAGATAATAGTACAAAAATGAAGTACAGAGATTTGTTGCAAGTTGAGATTTGTTGATTTGTTGCAAGTTGGTTAATTCACTAGTTAAATACTAGCTGTAGCTAGTTAATGAGGCAAAACTGAGGAATCTGCCTCTGTAAAAATGTTGAATTCATGGTAATTTTGTTTCTTATTGTGTGTCATTAAAAATATAAACGGGATCTCTAGTGTCACAGGTGCGTAAGCATTTTTCTTGAGGTTCTTGTGAGAGGCTATACATTGAAAAATAATAAATGAATATTGAAGGGATGTTTTGTTTACTTTACAAGAACGTTTCTTGCCCCGGGTATTCTAATGCCATGGTGTGAAGTCCTTGCTAGGATAAAAAAGCTGTCCATGGGCCACAGGTAAGTAATGGCCAACCTCTGAAAACTGGCTTTTGTGTGCTACTGACAGTATTTCTTACAGGACAAATTTGACAAACTTGTATCTCTTACAAGTACTTACAACATAGTTGTTATCCCACATTCCATGGTTTGATAATTTGATTTTCAACATCTTCCATGCATAGTCCCTTATTGAACGGTTGAATTGCTGGATAGAAGAAACGCAATGCAGACACTTTAGTCTCTCTAGAGACTTGTCTATACAGTGAAGGGAATGTGTGTGCAAAGCCATGTAACCCCTAACACCACAGTTAGAATGACTAAGCACCATAAAAAGATAGTGTGATTATCTTCACATGTGCATCCTCCACAAGACCCTCAGTTGCATGAACACGAAAATTTATTACCAACTAAAATTAATGGTATATTAAAGATTGTGAGGCCCATGAAATTTAACTAAAATTTTCACATGATGCCTGTTTTCTTCAAAGATCATTTGCCACCTCTCAAACTCCTCATAAAATTTAATTGATAGAATGAGTAGTTTGGTCAACCTCTAGATTCTGTGGGTCACTGCCCCTTTGCATGACATATATGCAATATCTGAACCTCAGAATCCAACTTATGGTGCTACCAATCACAATCACTGCAACAACCAAAAGACTTAAAATAACACAGGCAAAGTGGATTGAAGTCTGCCAGTCATGCACTTTGATTCACCTTTTGACACCATATAAAAGTAAGATGTCTTTGTTTTCTCAGATATCTCCTTCAACTGACCACATACAGGAAAAAAACTGTCTAGTTACGGTTGGTTGGTTGGTTTTTAATCTCACAGTGCACATGTAGTGTACATGTATATATCTTAAAAAAGCACTGCAAGACTAACAAATCTATTCTTATTTCAATGACTCTTCACTACAGCCTTATACCTAGAGACAGCTGCTGTGGTATAGTCAACTTGATGTTTTCCTATCAAGCTGGTAGCCCGACATTTAATTTAAAAAAAATGCTGGGGAAAATATGCAGCCCTCAATGACAGCCCTGTAGAGTTCTAGCATGGTTGTTATGAAGTATGAACTTGGGCATGTTTGGGTCTGTGTCAACAACAACAACAACAACAACTTTATTTAAGCTCGGTAATTGCATAGCACACAAGATGCTGGTTTGTCCTAGGTAAATAAATCTAAAAACTATAATACTTAAAGGATAATATATAATTCAATACTAAAAAGAAGAATTAAAAGCTAGTAATAAAGATAAAATTATAATAAAAATTATAAGTAACGATATAAAACTATTTACAGTATATTCATAAAAAATACAGCAAGATCAAATTTAGATAAGTTTTTAAACGTGCTAAGATCCTTTGATGTTCTAGTATTATCATCAAGAGAGTTCCGTAACTAAGGTCCCAAGTATAAGTAACGATATAAAACTATTTACAGTATATTCATAAAAAATACAGCAAGATCAAATTTAGATAAGTTTTTAAACGTGCTAAGATCCTTTGATGTTCTAGTATTATCATCAAGAGAGTTCCGTAACTAAGGTCCCAAGCCAAGCTTAGGTCAAGCTGTACCTTTGAGCCTGTCCATCCTAACAAAGCAAATGGGAATTGTTTATGTGGTGTGACAATAAGATCCACTCTTCTCACAGCCCCTCCTTTTTCTTCTGAGCCAGATGTGCAATGTAAATCTGTCTTCTTCTCAGTTCTATCCACTGTACACTCATTTTCTGTTGTTGAGGTGGCTGAGGTTTTGGTCATCACTTGAAACATACAGAAGCAATGGTCAAGATTGTCCATGTGACCTCGGCCCTGTCTGAAGAAAAGAGAAAGGGTTCCTTAAAGTTAAGTAGCCTGCAAGTTTCATTCAGGTTGACCCAGGCTCTTTATTAGTGTTGTAGTAAAACCGGGAAAATGTTGGATTTTTTTGGTGACCAAATGAGGGATGAACTATGAGCAAAGGAAACAAAAACAAAAGAAAAAAAGGAAATTAAACAGTTAAGAAAGGGAAATGTTTTGCGCTGCCAGGGCACAGTTACAATTATGTGAAATACTGTACAAGGGAGTGAAAATAGTGATTAAAACTTACTTTTGGCTGCTGTCAGAGTGAGGGTTATGGCCAACCATCAAATCTTTGTGATGCATGTGACCCTTGAAAAGCCCCAAAAAGAAAAATACTATTTTACTATTAAGTCTGTAGCAAACGAGCATTATACAGCACAACAGTTTAATGAACTTGAAGCTTAATTCTTATAGCACATAATTAGTGTCAGGTAAATCTTGAAAGGATTCTTCCACAAGAGGTCACTTGTGGGAGGTTTAAGACAGTAGAAAAAATTCCAAACCGTCAGTACTAATGGTGGTCTTGGTTGCTTACAAGAGGCAGTAACTTATGAGAGGCTCTAAATAGTCAAGAATGATTTGGCAAGGAATATTTTGGTATTTTGGAAAAGTGGTCAAATACAGAGGGTGGTTGCTTGCAAGAGGTAGTGGCAAGGGAGTTTGAAGGAAAAATCATTTCACTAAAATAATATTAATTTTCTGCTCACCAGCTTATCAAGTCTTTCAACAAGCTTTACTAACAATCCTTCCACTCTGCTATTATCCTCATGGGTTATAAGTATGTCCACATCATGCCCTGAAGGTTTACCTCTAAACAAGTAAATGGAAGAGTTAGGAAAACACAATAATGAATAAATAAATATACTTTTCTAAAGCACTAAAACTGATTAAATATTCCAAAGTGCTACCTAACTTACAACAATAAATTGAAATTTCATTCAGTTCTAAAAGGCATTAAACAATTTAAAAAAACTTAAAGCTACTCATTGAAAGGAATAGGTCAAAACAATGCACAGAACAGCACCTACGATAACCTCCAACTAGTTCCACAGTACAGTTTGGCTGAATGCTGTTTAACTAAAAATAAAATATAAAATGCAAACAATAAGGGTGGTGCTTCCTATTGTTACTGCACTTGGTTTCTGTGCATCCCAGGATTATCCGAGACGGTGTTTTTTAAGGACAGTGCGTCTTACACGCATATGAGAAAAGAAGAGCATACTAAAGCATATTGCTACCATGCATTTTCACAGAAGTAATTAAAGCTTAAAGGGGCACTGTCATGTAATTTTGGTCTGAACTCAAACATGTGTTTGCAAAGTAGAAAGTTAAAAAATTTTGCAGTTTTCCTACGAAGTACTTAATATGATACGTGTTTTGAACTATTTACGCTTGTCTATAGCCATGGATGATGAGGAGGAAATGGATTGCAAGTTGAAAAGTTGGGTTAACTCTTTTCAGGTTTTGTTATTGTGTTTAAGAAAAAATCGGCATAAAATAATGCTACTTCCTTTTCTGTCCAAGAAATAATTAGAAATCTACCTCTTTGTGTTAGACAGGCTGATCGCATAATAACAATTTAATTAAGATGGGATATGTAAGGATTTTGAAGTCTAGTCGAGTAACAAGTTATATGTTTTCTATGC
This sequence comes from Pachyseris speciosa, assembly GCA_016490735.1. Classification (NCBI taxonomy): domain Eukaryota; kingdom Metazoa; phylum Cnidaria; class Anthozoa; order Scleractinia; family Pachyseridae; genus Pachyseris; species Pachyseris speciosa. Next base: position 71,304 of record JAEMWC010000590.1, read on the forward strand.
ACAAGGCAGCTGAAAATTATATGGCTGCGATTAAGAAAGAGGCTTCAGAATCTGGTCTGGATACTCCCCCTAACAAGCCATTAGTTACACTGTAAGAGTACATGTCATCAGCTTCCAGATCTCATGTTTGAAATAGTCAGAGGACATGAACATCATAACAAGATGAACATGTCGAATAAATGTGTGTAATAAATAAACAGTTTAAAACACTTGAGAATGAAATGTTAAACTGACCTCATTAACAACTATATCCTTGATAATAATGGCTTCTTCCCTTGGCACAGGTTGAATTAAATCATCATAGTACTTTAAGCCTGCAAAAGCATGTAATTGGACTTTAGAAGCCATGAACAGAAAGGTGGTTATGAGGATAAGTCCTTCTTAATCTTTCTTGTGATCAGATATTTAATATGTTAACCTGAGAGAGAACTTGTTGGCATATAATGATCAGAGTATAAAAATGGGAAAACATTGGCAATACACCAGAGAATGATTTTGATGAAGAGCATGGCTGCTTTGAACTTCACTCAAGCTGGCAAAACTGGCATGGTTTTGTCAAACCACACAGTGAAATTATTTTGTGTATAATGACACCGAGTGGAGTGGCCCAACTTACAGTTAGAGTACAACATTTTTAAATATTGGATTAAGCCCCCATGATGAGCTTATTTAGCTCTTGGGGCAAACAAGTTAATTAATATGTTTAAATAATAAAGACAAAATGTAGAACAGGGGTTCACAGATAATTATATTAATTCATTATATTAAATTCTAACTTCAATGTTTTTGTAGATACTCCTACAGTTGTATATGCCTAAAAAGTTTGGGTTGGTTAAAAGAAATGTACGGAATGTGGGCAGAGGAGGCTTCTATAATTTCTAGCATTTCAACAAGATCTCTAAGAAACTTCACATTTTTGCTAAAATCAGTAGAGTGAAGCTGTATTTATTGTGAGTTCAGTTTTTCATTAACATTAATGAAAATTATTTGATTAAAAAAGATCACACCAACAGCAAATTGCAACATTGGACAACTACCTCTTAAAATTAGTCAGACAATGTCAAGTACTGGTAACAACTGACATCAGTCTTCCACAGGGTTCGTACTCTTTTTTGGACTAACAATTCAAGGACTTTTCATGGACATTCCAGGGCACAATTCCAATTTTCCAAGCACTCCATCCAGTAAAAAATGCCATTAGAATGTGATACTAGATGATTGGGTTTAAGGGATAACTGCCAGACTTGTTCAAGTCTTAAGTCTTTTCTAGTTCTTCCACTAAGTGGAAACAGTCAAACAGCAAATTTCAAGGTTTTTCAAGGACCCAATGTACTTTTCACGGACTTTCAAGGCCTTGAATTTTGATTTTCAAATTCAAGGACTTTCAAGGACTTTCAAGGTACGTGTGAACCCTGCTTCCAGCTCTGCAAAATTAGCTTCTTTTGAAGAAAGTTTGCTCAAAATAATATCCTAAAGCAACTTACCCATTGCTTGTTGTTCTGTTAGTTTCATACCATCTGACACAGCCTTAGTGATGTCAGATATATTGCGATAACCTTTTTCATACCACTTTCGACCTGTAGCAGGCCCACAGCCATATATAGATGAGAATATCTGAAAGTGCAAATTAATCAGCTCATTCATTTCATTTCACTTCCGCAGTTCATAATTATATGATTTATTTCATATATCATTCACGCTCATTTCTTTCACGGGAACATATGAACCCACAATTGACCTGCTCCCAACGTCAGTGGCTTCATAGCTCAGTTGGTTAGAGCATTGCACCGGTATCGTGAGGTCACAGGTTCAAACCCCGTTGAAGTCCTGAATTTTTTTTCAAGCTTCTTTTCGCAAATGGGAAAATTAAATTGCATTCACAACTGCAAGGATCATTCTTCATTAATTTGATTTCATTTCCGCAGTTCATGTATGATTTATTTCATATATCATCCACATTCATTTCTAATAATTGACCTGCTCCCAACATCAGTGGCTTTATAGCTCAGTTGGTTAGAGCATTGCACCTGTATCGCAAGGTCACGGATTCAAACCCATTGAAGTCCTGAATTTTTTTTCAGGCTTCTTTTTGCAATTGCATAAATTGCGTTCACAACCGCGAGAATCATTCTTTATTTGATTTCATTTCCGCAGTTCATATATGATTTATTTCATATATCATTCACTCATTTCTTTCACGGGAACATATGAACCCACAATTGACCTGCTCCCAACGTCAGTGGCTTTATAGCTCAGTTGGTTAGAGCATTGAACGGTATCACGAGGTCACGGGTTCTGAAACCCCATTGAAGTCCTGAATGTTTTTTCAGGCTTCTTTTCACAATTGCATAAATTGCGTTCACAACTGCGAGGATCATCCTTCATTTGATTTCATTCCTGCAGTTCATATATGATTTATTTCATATACATCATTCACAAAACCTTAACAAACACACAACTACTCCAATATTCAACTAGCATATTCTAGTAATAGTTAATAAATTGAGAGGGAAACTGCTTGCCCTCCTGATCAACTTCAGAACAGTTCAACTGATTGACTGGTCGACTGTCTTTATTTCTAAATAATGTACATTTAGCTGGCTGGCTGGGGGACTGGCTGAATAACCTACTTGCTCTAACTGATGGACTTAAGACTTGCCTAACTGGTTGGTATGTGAGTCAACTGGTTGGTTGCATTGGTTTGCTGCAATAATCTGAAACTAACAAACCAGCCTATGGATTGTCTGAGATGCAAGGCAACTACTATTAATATTACATAACTGAAATACAAACCTCCATAGATTTGAAAAAGTCACTAGAGACGATCTTTTGAACTTCGGAAGATGAGCCATTTACCAGAATATCCTGTTAAAGATTGCAAGACAAAACAACATTTCAGCCAACTGGGGTATTTAGAAGACTGGCATGTATAATGCTAGCTTTCAAAGAAATGTTAGTAAGAATACAGTTAAAGCTGAGATGAAAATAAGCTTTGCATATTAATGATAAAAAACAATAAACTTGTTAAGAAAGGGAGACTGTAAACCCCAATGTAACGGTGTTGGTCTTTAATAATAATAATAATAATAATAATAATAATAATAATAATAATAATAATATTTAATACTTATATTGCACTTTTTCTATAAGAATAATCAAAAGCGCATTACAGTTAGCATAGTAAAACTACTGACTAAAATTAAAAGTTAAACCTAAAACCTACAATCTTAACTTCATTTAAAATATTAAAAACTTTAAAACTAAGCATTAAATTTAAGAAAAGGCCTGAGAAAATAAAAAGGTCTTGACTAAACTCTTAAAAGTGTTAATATCCTTAGCTTGTCTTACTGAAAGAGGAAGGCTGTTCCATAAGACTGGGGCTGCAACCATGAAAGAGCGATCCCCCATAGTCTTTTTTGTTTTGAACCTAGGACTTGCCAGCAATATGCCATTACCGTTTAGACACAAATGATAAATGGAAGGCGGTAAGATAGAGACTAGATTCTTAAGATAGCTAGGAACTAAACCCCAAAGTATCTCAAATGTAATAAGAAGAATGTTAAAATCTATAAATAAGCGCACCGGTAACCAATGAAGTTCCCTAAGTAAAGGGGTAATATGACAGTACTTAGGTGCGCAATAAACAAACCATGCACTAGCATTCATGACTCTTTGTAATTTCCTAATTTGATATTCCGCAACCCCATACAATAAGCTATCACAATAGTCCAATCTACTTGTAATGAACGCGTGGCCAAGCCTTTCAGTAGACTCACGAGACAAGTATTTTCTAATATGACGAATATTGTACAGATAATAAAAGGCACTTCCACAAACTTTAAAGTCACTTGAGTGGACATGTCCAAACGAGAATCGAACCAGGCACCCAAGTTGCACACTGAAGAGAATGAAGACACCTCAGCTTGACCAACCTTGATCTTGTCAACAGCCACTCTCAATAACTGACGTTCTGTTCCAATGATCAAAAACTCAGTTTTATTGTCATTCAGTGACAGCTTATTATCCCAGGGGGCCTAGGCACGAGCCCTACGGGACGATTTAAACCATAATGAAGCCTTGCCGTTTGGACTGCAGCCTGCTTAGAAGTATACCATGGTCCACAGTATAAATTGCAGCACTGAGATCCAACATGACAAGTAAGGTGACATGACCTTTGTCCACATTCAGCAACAGATCATTTTTAACTTTCAATAACGCAGTCTCAGTGCTGTGATTCTGCCAATACGTGCTTTGAAGATCAGGAAATAAACCGCTGGCTTCCATATGACCTTGCATTTGAATGGCTACAGACTTTTCCGTAATTTTGGACATAAACTGCAAGTTGCTCACCAGTCGAAAGTTCTTGTTAATACAGTGTAGGTTGGAGACCTGCTTTCTTGAGAAGAGGGTGTACTAGAAGTATAAGAGCATTCTTCCAGGCCTCCGCAAAGACGCCAGATTCAAAAGAGAAATTAATGACTTTCGTAAGAACAGGGAGTAGTTCATCCAGATAAAAAGACAGAATCGACGATGGTAGAGTATCAAGAACACAAGTTTTTATACTTGAGGCAGCAATTTTCCGTACACTCTCTTCAGACAATGGAGTAAATTCAGAAACCTCAATGTCACTGCACAAAGGAGGGGAAGCACTACCAGTAGCACCACCAGTAGCAGAGAAATTATTCGCATCCAACCTAGACCTAATAGCAGTGATTTTGTGAACAAAATATTCACCCATCTCATTAGCTAGCACACGAGCGTCAGTGTGAGGCGGCAGAGCCTTGTCCGCCTGCAAGTTCAAAAGGTGCTTGCTGGCCCGAAAGAGCTTACCCTGGTCAGAGCTGTTATGATCAATATATTGCTTGTAGTAGGCACATCTAGACACATTCATGACATGCAATGGATAATTCCGCCTCGCTTTAAATAGGGTGAAATCCGAACCAAGCCTGCTGGCCCGCCACCACCTCTCAACACTCCTCCTAATCACGCCTCGCTTTCATTACTTCATCATTGAACCAAGGAGGGTGCATCTGAGTGGTAACATGACAACCACAAACGGGTGCATGTTTGTCTAATAGTGAATTAATTTTTAAAGTATCATTGTAGCATTTCACAAGTTCGTCCAGGGTGTTGGGGGCATCACAACATAAGCTAGAGGTACGGATATCTTCCAAAAATTGTTGTTGTCAATTGCCTTGAGTTTCCGGAACTCAGCATGCCTGACTTTGGGATGTGTAAAATGCAGTTCTTTATCAATGTTATTGTCAGTCATATAATAGGTCTTAAAACATGAAAGTTAGTAATACTTAAAACCATGTTACTTAATGGATTTCAAAGAATAAGATGTAATGTGGAATTGAATAAGAGTTTGGTAACGGAATAACCAACTTGCCTGGATCACATTCTTGCTGTGGTTTCCTACATTGCTTAGCTTGGCTGCCTCTTCAATTCTACTGATTTGTCTGGAAACATATTGATGACCATGATTATTACAACATAATGTTTAAAAATAACAAAGTAAGTTGTTATTATCAGCCTACAGTACCCAAAATGGAGAAGGATGGGCACTGGGGGGTACCTCATTACATGTATATCATCATACATTAAGCCATTTTGGTCCTAAAACAAGTATAGAATTAAACCATTGAGGCTCGCAAAATCCATTAACATTTTCAGACTTCAGGGTAAGGCATGCTTTTCTCAAAATTCCCGAAAAACATTTTGGGCCCTAAAAACAATTTAACATGCATGAAGGTATAGCCTTAACATTATATCTCCGAAATGTAGTCCTCATAACAGTGATCTCCGACTTTTATCAATCACCAATTTTTTAAAAAAGAGAATGTGTTCTCTTGTTTATGATTGCCCTCAAGGAACTGTGTGTTCTCCTTTTAAAAACTACTTCAAGCGATTAAGTCATGATGTAAACATAAGAAACAATGGAAATTCAGTTAAACTTCCGAAAGTGAAACTAGAGTTTGCCCGTCGTGGTTTTTATTTTTTAGATGCATCGATTTTTAATTCCTTGCCTTTTAGTCTAACAAGTATAAACTCTAGAGTCTTATTTAAGAAAGCACTGGAAGATTTGTATTTGTAAGGTTTTATTGTAATTTTATACTTTTTACTAGAATGTTTTAGCTTGTAATTAGTTAAAAAAGGGAGAACAATTTAAACCTTTGAGGAGAAAAAAGAACCACAACAAATGCTTTAATTGATGGGGTCAAATAGCAATTTAACCTAGTTAACAACTAGGAGCAAGTTTGCTGAAGTTATTGGTGCGGCGAAGCGTGGCGTGGCATTAGCATTTAACTTAGCATTTGCTAGTAAATTGTGGGTTTGCTGGCAGCTGTATAGCCTTCTAGCTTGCTCGTGTGTTCTTTTATGTTCTTGTCTTCAGGCAGTCCAGTGGTCAGCGGTGGTTCTGTTATAGTTTAAGTGTGTGCTTTGCATGTGCTCATAGTTTTACTTTGCTCTGAGTATGGAGCATTGTAGCTCGTGTGTTTTTTTGAGTATTTCCCCTCCCTCCTCCCCCTTTATTATTATTATTATTATTATAATTATTATTATTATTATTATTATTATTATTATTATTATTATTATTATTATTATTTATTTTTTTATTTTTTTTTTCCTCCACTGAACTCCTAGAAAGAGTTTAGTGTGATGTGTGCTTGGTCTGGCACTGGGTGTGGCAGGCAGGGCTTGTGGCTGGGTTGCAGGTAGGGCAGGCTTATGACCTGGGTTTGGGTCAGTGGTACCAGCCCCCAGGTCCCTGAGCACCCAACCTCCATTTGCGACGCAGGCATTAACACACATACAGCCACAGGTTTTAAATAAGAAAGGAACAAAAACAACAGAATTCTGGCAGTTGTGGTCAAGTGATGCTATTATGAAAGTTGCCTATTCACAATAATGATATTATTATTGTTCCTGCAAAATCATCCAGCAGAGCTTTTTCAGAGAACTTACTTTGGGTATGACTTGAGAGCACATGCTGCTCTTCTGAATGCCAGTGCTCTGGAATCTCTCTGTCCACTGTCCACATACACTGCATGCCGCTCAAGAATCTCAAGAGCATCCTAAGCACTCAATCCATAAAACAAGAAACTAGTAACTGCTTACTGGATTCAGTATGTTTTCCCCATGTTAACATTTTATAGAATTTTTCATTTATTCACTCTCTGATTCTAAAGACAAGATCTCTGGAACCTTATGGCGATTATTATTCAATGCATCATTGTGACAATGCCCAAATATGGTCATGACACTCAATAAAATTCATTGTGTGCACTCAACAATATTGAGAGCGCCATGCTCACAATGTGTTGAATAATAACATGCAATATACATAATTATTTTGTGTGCTGCTGAGAAAAATGGCAGCTTTTCCAGCTTTTTGGTAACTGTCAATTGAATAAATTCAAAAAAGCCATTAAGGAGAGGTTTTGGTAAGAGGGGAATATGCATGGGGTGAGATTGGATAGTGCAGGCAAATCTCTAGCCTAAGCTGGGTTTGTACATGTACCATATGTAATTAATAGTTTTCTTGAGTACAATAATTAATTATTTATTTTAATTTATAATATTACTCACTGTGATTTTAGCATTGCAGTGTTTCAGAGGAGTGGCTCTTTGGCAAACATATTTTGTGTCCTAGAAATAAAATAAAAAAAATTTAATAGTGATAACAAATAATAATAATTACTGTACACCTTACAACATGACCAATAAATTATAAGTGAGAACAATAATGTTGATAATTTAGTGCCACACACTAACAGGGGCCTTGGTAGATTTGCAGATGTAATCTGCAAATTTAAAAAGCACACAACAAAAGAAGCTCTCAATATCAAGACTTTGCTCATTAAAATAATGGATTTAAAAAGTTTTGCCCATTTGGCGAACCTACATGTAAACCTAAAATATTTTCTGTAGGATAAACACTTAACTAATAAAAGTAGGTTTTAAAAATTAAAGATAGAGGCTTCATCTTTATCTTCTTCAAGGATTGCACCGGATGTTACCTCAACACTCAAGGAGAAATAACATTGCACTGAAAAGTTTGTAATAGCTAAAAACTAGTAAAAACAAGTTAAGTTCATGCACTTCATGTAGTTACCTGATAATCAAGAGTTGTAGTTTCACTGTTTGCATCCTGGCTTGCATCAGTTCTAAAGGAATGAGTAAAAACAGAAGAGCAGCAGTCTTGACTAGTAAGTTTAAAACAATGAATAGCTGTATTCGCTCAGTACAAAACACGTACATGTATTTGTCATCTCATTTAAATTTGTTTCTGGTTTAATTTTTTTCAGACCATTAGCAGTTTGACTTTATTCTCTATTGTTCCAGATTATGACTTCACAATAAAACAGTTTTATTAACTGGTTGGAGACATTTAACATCAAAAACAAATTTAAGAATAAACATAATTATTAGAGCATTGGCCAGCCTCAGTTAGCACACACCCAGACCTGCCATAACTGACTGAGGGTAAATAAAGTACATTGTACATTAAGTAATGTAAGTTTTATAATTCTCTTTCTTCTTTTATTGTGAAGCACTTTAGAACTTTTGTATAAAGTGCTATACAAATAATGTTATTATTATTATTATTATTATTATTATTATTATTATTATTATTATTATTATTATTATTGTACAGTATATGTATGTACTGAGAGAAACATTTCACTTAGAAGACCAATCCTGCTCCCTCACCCCTTAAAATGTAAAATCCATCTTTGCAGTGCCCAGTGGCCCCTGGTGATTTACATTGCCTTTGGGCAACAAGGAAACTACTATGCTGGGCACCCTGGATTTCAAAGGTTCAGAGTTTTGGGCACCCAAAAATTTTTCTTAGAGCACAGCCTTGTATCATTCTTAACATTTGAAATTAGAGAATGGTACATTAGCTAGATTACAAGTCCATTACATACAATCATGTAAATAACTGCAATCTACTCTTTCAATAAAAAAATCCCCCATTAAAATAGTTCAGACTAAGTTAAGATTTCTCTGCAAACCTGGAAACTTCATTTGTTGAGGTTGCCGCAGACCCAACCCTGACTTTGTCCGTAACTTCCACTATTTTTCCTGCGGTTGTACAGTCAGTTAACCCTAATGAAAAATACATACCTCTTACACTAACTGAGTTTGAGGTCCATACTGTATGTTATGGACCGACCGAATTTTTCCCATTGCTTTATGGCCCAAGTGCGAAGCTCGCGGGCCATAAATTAATGGGAAAAAACAAGGATCTGTAACTTACAGTACAGACCAAGAAAATGAGGTTAGTAAGATGTTTATTTATTATTTCTGAGGTTAATACGGCCTGTGGGAAAGAAAACTAGTTGAAGTCAAACGGGCCATACTGTAGAATGTGGCCTGCAAAATTGACCTGAATCACAGCACGCATACTAAGTGGGAGATATAATAAAAAACTTTATGACTGACTATATTCCCAGGGTTAAAATACCTACCGGCATGCTATTTATTTATTATCTATTATTAAATACTGAGTACCGTAAAACCTTGTGTATAATTATAAGCAGCATCTTTTTGCCGAAATTTTGGGCTCAAAATCGTGGGTGTGGCTTATATACGAGACCATTGCTTTCAGAGGGAGTAAACTGGCTTCTATGGGGTTACAAATAGCACTTAAACACATTGCTTTAGGTAGAAATGGTGGCTCCTAAAGAAGCCATTTGTATCTTCAGGTTCTAAACCTGAATCTTGCTCACTAGTAGTTCTTAACCATACAATCTCCATACTTCCACAATGCAAAGCTGCTTATAATGTGGTCTTCGACCAATCACTTCAACACTGATGTCTCCACTATGTGCGAGAAAATACCATGCTGTTTGGAAGAATTTAAAGGTGTGTTGAAAGTATTTTAATTTGAATTTTTCTTTCAAGTGCAAATGAGGTATTTGGAAGAACTCGTGAGGCAAATAGACAACCGTTTCGTTGCCTTTCATTACTACCGAAACAGGTAGACTATTAATTCAGAGACAAACGTGACAGTTGACTTCAGCACCAAACGTCAACTATTTTGGTCATGTGGCTTTGTTTTTCAAATCCAAAAGGTGAACGCATGTGATCACATTCCTGTGCGGGATTGAACAATGGCGTATTCTGTAAACAGCAAAGGGTGAACTCTAATTCGCAAGAAATCCATAGATGAAAGCTTAAGAGGAAGCATTTTAGACTCCATCATCGCGGAAGGCAGAGACCCGGCATCAGGATTCTTCCCAGGAAGATATTCCGATGTTGCAGATCTCTTTCAAGTTTCAAATCAGTTTTTTTCAAAGTTGTGGAGAAAGGAATGTGACCACGTGCGTTCACCTTTTGGATTTGACAAACAAAGCCACGTGACCAAAATCGTTGACGTTTGGCACCAAAGTCAACTGTCGCGTTTGTCTCTGAATTAACAGTCTACCAGTTTCGGTAGTACTTGCATGTCGTGTTTATCCTTGGGGTTGTTTTAAAACTCTCATTTAGCGACAAGGTTTTCTCCGATTGATGGCTTCCACACATTTTTATATTAAAGCACTATCCACGCACAGCTGATGGGGAAGCACTTTCCATCTCTTTACATGTTGTTTACTGATCGCTGTCAGCTACTGTGGTGTCCAGACTTCCCTCTGTAAATGTCTGAGTGGTTACTAAGCAAACTTTGTATCGTTCTCCTGCACTTTATTTTCATTCAAATTTCATCATTTTCATGAATGTCACTGTGGGCTTTAACAATGAAGTCAACCGTTATCAGTCCCAAGAATTAAGGAAATCGATTAAAGATAAGCTTGTAAAAGGTATTTTAACAGTTGTTTTACGTATTAAGGTTATTGCAAATATACAGCATTAGATTTCTTCAAGTTTATCACAACAGCGAATAAACAAACAACTTTTTTGCCAGAGTGCTTTTTCACGTTTTTATTTTTTTTCCAAAGTCATACTTGAAATTTGGGGATGCTGCTTATCTACGAGTGTGGCTTATACACGAGTTTTTACAGTAACCATTTGATAAAAAAACTTCTGTAAATTCTCAGTGCTCTGCTCTGTGCTGCAAGTGGAACATAAGTCAGAAACCCCCTTCCATTCCTTCCCTGAAAGGGCAAAAAAAAAACCATTTCATTTATTTTTTTCATTGAACTTCTTCGTGTTACATGTTAATACCTAAAATGTATAACAACCCACAGTACAGTATACTTACAATCAACAGTCACTATTTCTACATCCTCTGGAGGCTTCCTAGTAAAAGATTAAAGAAGTTTGCTAATTACAAGGTTAAGAAACCAACCAATAAAATAATTTTTATTTACCTACTGGGTAATTATCATGCAGATTTAATCCACTTTTGCCAGTCTTGAGTTAATTAGCATGTGTGGTTATGGAAAATGTCTGCCACTGCCATCATTCAAAATGCTATAGAAGAGTATTAGCAGAGGAGACTCTCAAAAGCCAGTTTTTTTAAACTTCATAAATTAAAGGAAATTAAAGTGTACTTTGCACTTCTTCTGGAACAGCTTATTTTGACTTTGCCAACCAGGAAAAAACAAAATTGAATTGAGGTGCTTGTGTGAAAAAGTTCTATCATCCTTGCTAGGGTAACAACCCTGGTATTCAGAAGGGACACCTTACTGAGTAAACGTAGCTGAACTATGAAAATTAATTATGAATGAAGATACTAGCAACTACTTTCTTGCATTGACGTAGTGTACTAATCAAAATTAGGAGCTTGAACATCCATCATCTCTCTCCTGAGCATACCATGGGAATGTATCATGTATAATGTACATGTACATTGTAATATATGTAATAGATGTCAATATTTAAAGCATGGTTGTCTGGTTGGACACTGCACAGCAGTGTCCAACCAGAAAGCTTTCACTACTTTGGCCACTGCTCACATATGAATTTATTCCTTAATGGCTTAACACTTCTTAATGCTTTATTATTGTCATTTTGTTACCTTATAAATTGTTCTTCAAATTGTCCCTTGTACGAAGTAGTATGCAATGTTCCTTTGATTGTCTGCTGATAGCACTTTTAAGAAGTTGCTTCCTGATGGCTAAGACCTCTTGCCGGGTCGTATTTGTGGGTAGGTGGAAACAAAGAAACCTAAAAAAAAAACGCGACCCGACAAGATGTCTTAGCCATCAGGAAGCAACTTCTTAAAAGTGCTATCTAATAAATTGTATTTAAATGCCCTTTATGGTGTGAATAAATAAAGAATTGAATTGAATTGTCCCTGGAGTTTGTTTGCAAATGAAGGGAAATTTGAACTGGAAGTAGCAGGATAGGTTGGGAATGATATTTTTTACAGTCTTTATAGGAACTGAGTTGTTTAATAAAAGAGCAGGAGTGAATGGCCACCTCAGCCGGAGATGCACATGAGTTTTTGAATAACAGCATTGTTTATTTGTCATGCACAGCTGGCCCCAGTTGTTCAAAGGGCAGATAACTCTATCCAGCGGATAAGTTGCTATCCAGCAGATAAATCGTATTGCAACTGACGCATTTTATCTGCTGGATAGTGACTTATCCACTGGATAGAGTTATCCGCTCTTTGAACAACTGGGGCCTGTTGAATAGTGCTGACTGTTTCTGAAATCTAACTCTTAAGGATAGGGCAACATTTTAATGGCTGAGGGGCAGGAATTTCAGCCAGCCTGTTGCCAAAAGTTTGAATGCCCAGGGGACAACCAAGAGAGAGGATGTTGATGTTTTATATTATGAACCAGTGCATTAACTTTATCTCTCACCAGCATTTTTCTTGATTTGCACTAAGGCCATGAATTTACTTTAATTGTACCTTTCTAAGAAAAAGGAAACCCTCTCTGCTGATTCATAAGTTGTAACAATGTGAGTCACTGAATCCCTGCAAAAACAAAATCAAACCTGTATTTTGGTGTGACATTTTGGTAAAATGGGTTAGATTATAGATCTGTAGCTTCTGAGAAAAAACACAATATTGGTATAGAGCGCTTACGTGTGATGTCACAAATATTGGAAATTTTGAACTTATGGGATTTGTTGAGATTTTCAGAAAGACCAAGATGAAAGATGCTAACTTGCCAAAAATCAGTATTTAAAGGCAAATTGGCTCTGAGATATTAGCACTTTTATTCTCTGCTGACTCCATACAAATCCTTCTAAATTTGACTCGGTTCATAATGCTAGGAACTGAGTAAAATTTAGAAGGATTTGTATGGAGTCAGCAGAGCATAACGGTGCTAATACCTCACTCTCAAACTGTAAGAAAATGCTGATTTTTGGCAAGTAGGTCTTTTTGATCGTGTTCTTTCTGAATATCCGAACAAATCCCATAATTTCACAAATTTAGTTTTTATGATGTCATCACTTTAGCACTCTAATGATTGAACCCCTTTGTGGCCCTCCTCCTGCCCAACCTGTAACATGCAGGGGTACTACAGTGTAGATATCAAGTGCTGGCGAAGGCCGCTGGCAGGGGCAGGGCTTGGGGAGGGTGTGCGCAACAGGGATCCTGAAATGTTCATGTTTAGCTACATTTTACAACCAGTGAATGACACCCTATTCTACACTAAAAAACATACCATGCATGACATTGCTTTATGCATAAGACTTGAGTTTAAATCAGTAAGCATGTAACAAAATGAAATTACTTTGTCTTCTCATGAATAATTTAGGAATAATATGGAATGTAAAGAAGTTTGGTAGAAAATTTTGACAAAGGTTGAAGTCACTTGGGTAATAATATGGTCAACAAATTGTATGATGACTTAGCCTGAGTTTTGCAGCAATCAGGCCCATGAAGTTTATTCTAGGGCAGCATTTTTGGTTTTGCTTTTAATAAACCGCCTGATTCCTTTAAAGCACACAGCTTTCAATCATACCACAACAATACTAATCAATGTTTTGTGCATTTTGAACATTTTAAATTCAAATCATTTTAATTAAAAGCACCTTCTCTTATTCTTTTTGTCAATGAATAGTGTTAGGCCTGTCCACAAGTTGACGGCAACTTTTTGAACAACTTTTGATTTTCAATCAACCTTTTTTGATTACGAGCAACTTTTTTTCCATTTTCAATGTTTTGTTATTGATTTCAGCTAGATCTTTATAAAACAAGAGCTATTTTTTGCTTATTATTTTAAACGCTTCGTGACCAAAAAGCAGAGAAAAATCACTTTGCATATCTTGACTTAATTGCGCTTGGGAACGCTTATGCACATGTCATCGGCTTCCCCGTGGGGTTGACCCCCAGGCCTACCAGGGAGATATGTGGGGGAATAAAAGGAGATGGATGGGATTCTTTGCCCGAGGGTAGGGGGAAATCTTGACATTGTTCTACGATCAAAGATTAGGGGGTGGGGGAATTCACAAGTTTGAAAAGGATGTCACGGGAATTTTCAGCTGAGAGACACCTAACTCAGGAGACTTTGTCTTGAGAGATTCCCCGACCCCCCGGGGAAATTCCTCAAGTTTGCTTCACTGATTTAACAATCCCCCTGGTTAGCCCGGGGGTTGACCCCACAGGGAAGCCGATGACATGTGCATTACGCCTGATTGGTCATTGTCTGTTGCTCCATGCTGTAATGTTTGGCGCGTACATTTCAGGTTGTTGAGTGGCCGTCGATAAAACGAGGAACATGGGACATTCCGGAACATCCCAGTACATTCTGGGACATCTCCAAAAGACGAAGAAAGATCACTTTAAAAAATTTAAACATACAGAAGAAAAGAAACTAACATGAAATAAATATACCGGTAATCCGAGAGATTAATTGGAGACAAAAACAAGACAAAAAATATTTATTCCGAAAAAAAAAAAAAAGACGTTTATAAATGCCCCACCTGGAAATGATAGCTACCGGTATGGGGCTGGGTGAGGATTGTTTTAGCGTTTTCGTTTGCTTACAACATTTTCACACTCATTCAGTTGTACCGTCTTCTGTCATTGCTCTTTTTTTCGAAAAAAACCTAAGTCAGTATGGTGCCCAATATAAGTTGAAACTTTTATATAGGAACCTTGAGCACGCAAAATCCGCTGCTCTCCACTTCTGATTGGTTAAGGATATCTACAACAACTGAGGACTCGGTCAGGCCTACTTTTACAGTAGGCAATAAACATGGTTAATCTGGTCCAAGAAAGATTTTCTTCCCAACAGCAATGCTTCTCACTCCGTTTTTGCAGCGAGGACTGCACCGCTTGGGCCTGTTTGTTTCTTAAGGTTAAACATGTACGAGGCTAGTATAAAATCTCACAGATCAGCTCTTTAAGTTGCATTTAATGATCCTGCATACGGTCTTTCTTAATAGTTATCCCTATATCCCTCCACATCAACTCAACTGGAAAGAACAAACCAAGTCCCAGACTAAGACTTCACTCCTGTCACCTACCTCCTCCTGTAAGACATCTATCGTCTTCTTCAGTTCTTTTAACCCTCTTATTAATTATTATTTCCAGTTTCTAGATTCTGGATTCCGGATTCCGGATTCCAGATTCCGGATTCTGGATTCTGTATTCCAGATTCCGTGTTTTAGGTAAACCCGATGCAATCGACGGTATCAGAAAAGACAAATAGTCTAACAATGAATTACAAACATGCAACGGAAAACTTAACTTTACATAATAAAGCGAATTTGATTAAGCTATGCAACAAAATAAATTACAGGTAATTTTGTTATCATTAATATTGCAATCAAAAAGAGATGAAGAGGGAAAAGGAGAATCAGATTATACTAGCAAAAGAGAAGGACAAAAGAGGATCAGTTTTTCATTAGGTCAATTATCGTTTCCACTTCAATATAGGAGAATACAGTTTGAAGTATGTCAAATAACTTTCCTTTTAGGGATTTTTTAAAAGATTTTTTGCACTTTTTTTTAGAGTTGCAGGTATCCCATTCCACATTTTGACTCCAAAACGCGAGAAGGCATTTTGTATGGCATTAATGCGAGATTCCTGATCAGAGGTAGAGGAACGCGTTTTATAGGAATGGACACTAGAAGTACGAGAAAACAAATTCAAGATATTTCTTGGAGCAGTATAAGCTTAAACACTCCTTGCAATTTAGAAAACTGTTATACATAAGCTTAAGATATAACAAACCTATTTTGAGGGGAGTGAATAGGGGTCAGAAAATCCGTCGATCCGAGCTAATTTTTCGCAAAATCCGCCAATCCGCAGATATTTTTACAAAAATCTGAATCCGCAGCGACAAGAAAGCCAACTAGGCACATCGGGAAGTGTTACACGCAAGCGCGAGACGTGAAACAAAGAAAGGAAAGACATCCTGGTGCTTGCGCGCGTCCCCATCGCTCTAAGATGAAAATGTTTGCTGCTGACATTTGAGCCCGGGGGGGGGGGGGGGGGTACTCCCTTATATGGGCTATATAAGTATGTGCGTCCCCAAAGGGTATGGGTTTTTTTTTAGCCGTTTTGGTCTGAAATAGGGTATCGATTTTGATCATTTTGGTCTGAAATAGGGTATGGTTTGTGCACTCTAGTCTTGAATTGGATATGTTTTTTTCGAAGAAGCTACTTCTTCATAATTAGGTGATACGACCGTCAACAAAAGCCCTTAATTTTTGTCTTTTAATTGTGTTTACGCCAACCGTGTACGTGAAATAGGTCTGAAATAGGGTATCGAATTTTTGGTCAAGTCTGAAATAGGGTAGGGAAAATCGAAGATTTTGGTCTGAAATAGGGTAAGGGTTTCAAGAAGCGGGACGCACACCCCACCCCCATGGGCACACAAGGGATTTTCTGCTTCATTTGCAAAATCCTTTGTGTTAAACAATAGGGCAACGATCTTGCGTCATCAAATCCAAAACCAATGAAACTTAACAGCGAAAATGGGCGATGATGATATCCATTTTTTTGAACGCTTAAAAGTTATATCCACGTTTTAAAACAAAATTTGAAATCTAGTAATTATTACCTACAATTTAGCGTCAATTTGTTGTAAGAGTGGAGGTTCCCTTTAAAAGAGTGTAGAGAAATAAAGGTTTAATCCCCACCATGACCACTGTTTTGTAATCATTAAAGAAATCCAATCTGAAGACAACAGAAGTCTCGTAGTCTAAAACATAGCAATCCGTTTTAACCTCATATGCTCGTGTACTTTCACTACCCCTTATTTAACGCTTTTCCAATTGCTGGAATCGACGCAGCACCGAAAGTTGTTTTTATGAAGGAAGTCATCGCCTTTGGCACCTTCTCAGTAAAAAAAAAAAGCGACGCAATCGATGTTCTTTGTCTCAATGACCTGACCCTCCATGTTGACCGTGCCTATGGTACACGTGGTGGTCTGGTGAGGACAATGGCTTTTTGTCTGGCCAGAAGCGGAGATCCTGGGGTCCTAGAGTTTTCTGGAGTCCTATTACATTGTAGGTAGTCATGTCAGGTCAAAGATGTGTTATACATGTTAGCCCTTTAACTACCAAGTGTTTTGCCGAAAAACACCTCTTGAAGCTCGTCGAGCCACTTTCTGGCCAGAATCTAGCCAAAAAGAACCAAAACTGCCCAAAAATCCATTTGCTGGTGGACCTCCTCGCGCCCTTCTGTCCCTGAAGATATTAGCTTTTCAAGTTCGGTCATGCACAGGGTTGAAAGTTTCACTGCCCCCTCTCCTTCTACCTTTGGCTTTTTTTTTGTCTCTTGTCTTGTCTTTTGCTGGGCATTTTCTTTCGGTGGGAAAAGGTTTGTGGAAAACTTTTAGGATCATAGGATTAGATGGAAGGAAGTGCAGGTGGGTAGTGGAACAAGATTTTCATTCAAAATTTCGGCTCAACGTCACATGGCTTTTTTTTTCGCGTTTTCTCCGACCTGTTTGACGGAATGGTGATCATTTGGGTAAGGTTTGAAAGATCTGTCCCCCCTACACCTACTACATGTAAAAGTTGTCCATGAGCATTAAATCTGATGACGTCACAAGCGGTACAAGGGACGTGGTTCTGTGCGGTCGGTTTTGGCCGGTGTGGTAGTCAATGGTACTGGATTTGGCATCTTATGGGCAAATTGGGTTGTTTTATGCTCAAAAGGTGAATTTCGTTTTTCAGAAAATTGTGTCCTTTGCTTAATCTAGTCTACTACTAAGGTCAGGCAGAAAAAAATTGAAACAGACCACCAAGTTAAGTTCCGCGATCCGCACTGCAGAACAAACAAAATCCGTAATCCACGCTGAAATATTGAAGAAATCCGTGATCCGCTGAGCGTTCAAAATCCGCCAATCCGCAAAAAGTATCCTCAAAATCCGAAATCCGAGTAGTTTTTTTTAGCCAAATCCGCCGATCCGCGAACCTATTCACCCCCCTCTATTTTACTCGTGTATATCGGATTGTAGCAGCTTTGCAAGGGTTTTCTTTTAGACAGTAAGTGAGGTGGTTCAGTACGTATATTAAGCTTAAATATATGGCAAAAGGTTCCTAGAATAGACTGTTCAGAAGTTCCCACTTTTTTGGGAGGGTGCCAGCGGTTTTCGCCTCCATATGGTAAATCGATATATGAAGGTTGAGCTGCCTTTAGCTTATCAACAAGCTAAGGTAAAGATCATGCATCAAAAGCGCGAGCGCCGGGCTTACCTGAAATGTTCTGTTATGGGAAACCCTTTCTTTCGAGACAGATTGTTCAAAACTTGCAGTCTAGCTTTTGGGATCTTCTTCGGTAAAATATAAATAAGCGTCTCTCTGCAGTTTGTTTCTTCATTTTCCACGCTATCACTCTCAAATTGACAGTGTTGGCTGAGGTCTAATTTGGGCCTTTTGTACGACGCCATCTTCTCGTTTGCCCGCCAAATGAACTCGTTACCAGTGCCCCTTCACTACTTAGTAGCGACCAGGCCGCGACTAAACCGCGGTCAAACGTGAGGAAAAACGGTTTATACTTTGCCGGGGAATTAAAAGCTGCTAACTTTGTTGCGAGTCTGCTAGTTCATTAAATCATTTAATGATACACAAAAAAATTTTTTAGGAACATTTAAGCAAATACGTTTTTCCGTAAGTTTGAAGCACATAAAAAAGTCTGAAACTGGAATGAAGGCTAAATGTTTTTGGAATAGATGCAAAGTTTTCTATCAGCAGTAAAATATTTTGGCGTTGGGTACACTTAACTGCTTAAACCATTGTCGTCCCTGATTACCACTTAAAACTCTTTCCTTCCCTGACCCCATTTCCCATAGTCCTTCCTCTTCACCAAACCTTATGACCTCAGTCAGCTGCCCAGGTACTCTGTACTCCCTTTTCACTGACCAAACCATCACCTCTCCTTTCCCAACCCATCAAAACGTGCGCCTCGCAACTCTTACAAGGTCTCACCTGATTGGAGACCACCCTTCAGGTGAGACAAAAGAACAAACAATAGAAACAATGGACCCTAAAACAATAGGGCTGTGACACTATCCCAGCTACTGAAATTTAGAGCTTAGAGGAGCTGCGAGGCTACCAAAACGTGTTGGCTCAAATGAGAGCATTTGATCTATTAAACTGTCAGTAGTTCCTTTCTGGATAGTGGGGAGCTCACATCAACAGCTTTTTGCTTTTTTCTCCTTGCTACAGTCTCAGCACACTGTTGCTCACCACACTGTTGATGGATTACACTTTTTGACTGTTCATAATTCACTGCCAACAGTCTGATCTACTGTCCAAGGAGATTGGTCACTTATGCTCTGAAGAACACAAACACAGCAGCATATACTGTACAGTCCTTTATTTAAAAGTCTCCAAGTTTCTTGTTGAACTTAGTATATGATAATGTTTTTTTTATAATTATTAAACTTTAAAAACTTGATTTACTAATAATTTATTTTGCTAAATTTGATCGTTAAGTCACACAACCCGCCTCGATTAGCTTTGTTACATGCGGGTTGTGTACAAAAATGTTTTGCCACGTTGCTTCCACCAGCTCTCAACCTGTTTTTTTCAACATTGAAGTTACCCTTGTCTAAGGAGTAGCTAGATCACTAACCCAACATTTTGTAATATTATAAGGGTTATACACACACGTAACATGCTAATCCAAGCCTAAGAGAGCATGGAACATAATATTATATAGTACAGTACACAAATCCCTTCTTTAATTAAGGTTAACTTTAAAATAAGCAGTATTGAAAAGAGTGAGGTAAAGAAAATAAAGGGAAGAAAGTGCCTGAATTAGCCACCATGACTGGTGTCAAATCAATAAACTTCACTACACTGACAATGCTCACCCCACACTTGTGATCTTTAAAATAATACTTTTACTTCTTACAATCTTTCTTGACCACAGTGCGACTACGGTACCTTTAAAAAGAATTCTTTTAAAGTTAGATTGCGTCAGTCCCTTTGTAGGTAATAGGAAGACTTCACTTTAACCCCAGCTGAATTGGTTCTCCCAATTATCCAAGGGTTAATTCCTACAAGATGTTTGTATCTAAATATGGAATGCTAATAATCCAAGTTTTTATCATAACGAAATTGGAAAAAAAAGATGAAGACAGCATTAAGGACAGATGAATCTGTCAATTTCTACAAAATTTATCAACTACCAGTAATAGCTATACAACCTAAGAACAAATGCAGTTTTGTAAAAAATTGTTGCTCCCACAGTGGAACCCTCCTACAAAACAAAATTTGGAGGATATTTACCAACTGGCTCCTGCAATTTTTTTAGAAAATTGGCAATTTTGAGCCATGAATGATCTTCACCTTCTCCAGCCACCAGCCTATGAATAGACCTTTTAGCTTGTATGTTTTGTTTTCCCAATGTAGGTCATGTGATGTTACCCTGGAGAACTGTTTCTTTGAAATTTCGCCATATTCACATGCATATATGTTCGCATAATTTATGAAAAAACAAAAGGTAAATTCCTTTGGGAAGATCACATGGTCTACGAGATTGGGAAAACAAAATCTACAAGCTAAAAAGGTCTATTACAGCCATAGTGTCACACACCCTATTTGCAAAATGCAATATAACTTGGAAGCATTTTACAGATTGTGTTTGACTGTATGGAGACAAAGGTTGAAAAAAGAACAACCTAGACACGTTGTGTTTTGTCCTTTTTCTCTTTTCTTTTTCTTATGTGATTTTGGGGCCCTGCTCACAGCCATCTTTGCCCACAATGAAAGGGTTTCCACTCGTTGGATGGACTACAGGAAATACACAAGCTTTAGACTGCAGGCAAAATAAGGCACCCATAGCAGTAAGATTGAAGCCCAAGAAACAAACATCCTTGGGTTCCACTGTGCAAATGACCAACAACCTCTCTAATCTATGTACAAAGGTCACAAACAGTAGAAAATCCATTCAGTTATAAACAAATGTACTTGACTCTCAAAAAAAGAGTTAAAATGCCATTAAAGGATTAGGTGACTTGTTTGGAGCTGTACCGTAGGCATTTTGCTGTTCATTTTCCATGGGTACAACATCCAAAATTCCAGGACTGGAAGCACAGCGAGGTAAACTACTGTGAGCATGTATTCCACTTGGTTGGGTCATTTTCTTAAACAAGGAAAACACAAGATTTTGTGGCTGTACAAGATTTCTGGCATCATATTCTGCTTCCATTTGCTTTCTTAAGAGCACAAGATTATGCCCTGCATCTTCATCTCCTGCTTCAGCTGCCATGCGGTAGAAGCGGGCTGCCTCTTTCTTGTCGACAGTGAACCCTCCAAGGCCATGCTCGTAGAATACACCCAGATTGTACTGAGCTCCTGTATGACCATGCTCTGCTGCAGCCTTGTAAAAATGAGCTGCTCTGGACATGTCCCTTTCAATTCCGAGACCACGCTCATAGCATATCCCGAGATTGAACTCAGCTGATGGGTCTTTTTTAGCTGCAGCCATTTCAAGGTACAGTATTGCTTTGAAATAATCACAGTGATTTGTTGACTCATCTGCATAGTATAACCCCAGGTATAACTGTGCTTTACACAAGCCACTTTCAGCAGCTTCTTTGAGAAGTTCCAAAGAGTGTTGTTGATCTTTTGGTAGACCTCCAAGGCCCTCCATGTAAAACAAAGCCAAGTTATACATGGCACCAGCTTGACCCTGAGCTGCAGCATTTTTATAGCATTCCGCTGCTTGGATCAAGTCTCTGTCCACTCCTTTTCCATTTTCAAAACACAAACCAAGGTTAAACTGTGCCAGAGGATGGCCTCTTTCACTAGCTTGAGCAAAAAGGAGAAAAGCTTTCTGATGTTGTTTCAGGGATGCAAACTTGATACCAAGTTTGTTCTGAGTAGCTGCAGTGCATTCACTAAAGCTGGACTGGAATGATGCGATAGCCTCATCAAGGGAGTCAGTTGGTTTGGCATTTCCAAGGTGAGAATGTGAGCCCTCTGCTATGGGAAGTACTCCCAAGGGAGCATATAGCCTGCTTGTTAAAAATCTTGACAGTACTTGAGATGGAATATGGTAGACTTTAATATGAAGAGGAGACTTTTCATCTGTAATAAACTTGCGACAGGCAAGGAGACTAGACAGGGCCAGCACACCACTGCACCACTGTTGAAAAACAAAAAGGTAATCATTATTTTAAGAAGAAACACAACACACTTTACTTTGAAAGACCTGCAAACCATTGTTTTATTTGTCTTAAACCTGCAGAACAATCCTGAAAGACACTAATTTACGGATGTTGACATGTTTTTTTTCCTGTATGTACTGGCTGCAGTTGTGCGACCAATTCACAGAGGAAGCATTCAGAACACAATTTTTTTCAGAAATTCAGACAAAGGGCTGCTTTCTTAAAATTTATTCTGTTACTAAGCTAATTGGGAAAATTATAAAAATATGTACTCGATTATTGATTTTCTGCCTTTACATTCTCCTTCACATAATGTTTCCTGATTGCCGATGATGCATTAAGTAGCATGGATCCCAAAAGTGTCAATATTAAGAAAGGCCACAAACACTTGGGCGTTGTACTGCCGCTTCACTTGTTATATAATTATGAAATAATTAATTTAATCATCAGGCAATTAATTGATGATGCAATCGTATTTTGACGCCATCATAAAAACACAAACAACAAAACCCAAAGACGAAGTGGAAGTGGAAGTTTTATCTGTTCAACTTAGCACTGAGAGCTGAAATTTCCAATTATTTCAATCTGTTCACATGAGGTCACAGGATAGAGTTTGAGGAAGCAATTGTTTCGAAGGTGCTGCTAGCCGGCACCAGGTACAAATAGCAAGCCACAAAGAAACGATATACGTCTTTCAATATACGCTTTCACTTTCAACTTACAGATCGTGTTTCTCCAGAATATGGATTCGAAGATTCTTCTTCCTTCCCACTGGCGAAACGAGTTGAAAATCTAAGAGCTCGGATTCTTTCATGATCATCCTTCAAAAAATTCTGCGATATGCAACGTAAAATGCTCAAACCCAAGTTATGAGCAGTGCAGTCTATGCTTTCCGCAGCTTGAACAAACTTGCTGTGATCATGAACGGGATGAGGAGCTATGTCTTTTTCGTCTAACGATGATTTTATCGCGTCGCCCTTGTCAGCAGGTTGAATCTGCCCAAGACAACGTGAAGAGTTTGGGGGACTCTTCAGCGCTGAAAGAAGAAACAGGATAACGAAGTTATCAGAATATCGTATTCAAGTTTAACTAAAAGTCTAAGGCAACTATAACATCCTTTTACTGCCAACGTAAGCAAACACTAACCTTTTCTTACAGCTCTCCACATCTTGCGTGAAAGACTTTTAAATTGTACTTTGTACCAACTACTCACGCCATGCAGGCCACTTGTAACTCCTTCCGAGCCCCTTCGGCAAGACGCTCGAACACTTGACGTCATTTTCCAATAACCTGATTGGTTGAAAAGCAAGAGGAAGTTCGTCATAGCTGTTCGTCATAAAACGTCACTTGAGCTCGTCACTTGACTGTATACTTCGCATGCTGACTCATTAACAACAAATAATAATAATTGTGGAGATGTCCTGCCCGGGTGGGGAATTTTGAAAACTTTGAAGAGAATGTTGGCTCCAAGGTGGGGAAGTTTGATCAAACTTGAAAACTGAAGAAATATTAATCAAAGACCGTTTCCTGAGCTTGAACTTTTACTTGCCTTCTTGAAAACCGACAGAGCAGAGCCTGGATACGAGTGACTTGCCATCATGAAAATACCCAGAAATCCTCGTGAGGCACGAACAAGATGGAAGAAAGATTTGCCCAGTCTTTTGTCATTGTAAACCATCAGTTTCTTTCATTGTTCTTTCATTCCCGTTGTTAAAAAGAAAAAACTGAGATTTTTAAACCTGGATTCAGTTGTATTGTTTAAGTATTTAAGAGGTCAACCTCTTGGACTCTCAATCGCTACAGTAGGGAACTTTGAACCGGAAACTTTACCCAAGGGCCGGGAGACAAAATTTGCTTTTCGGATCAAAGATCCCAACCCATCCCGTATCCCCCTCCCTCTCGGGACTAACATTGATAGGTGCCTAACATCATTGTCATTTATCTATTGACTAATCACGTGCAAAATGGTGTAAGGTCGCAAAATCTCTGATAACATGGTGTTAAGCTTGCTGACATCCAATCTTCAAATTCCATCTCTGAATTAATACACCAATGATTATCTCTTGTATAACCAAAAATGCAACCTAAAAATAATTCGCTAATTATTTATTTTATGGAATACCTACCAACCAGGTGACACGTGTTACAGGAAAAATGCATTTGCTCAACTTCGACTGTAATTAGCTCATATCCGGTGAGAACCGTATGTCGGTCTCGTCATTTACTTGTCGCCTATCCTGCAATTACAAGCAACTGACAAAAGGCAAAAAAGGATTTTGACAAGTGAACGGTGCTAACTTGCTAATTGCTGGTGAGCAAAATATTTTTCATCGTAGATGATATTATGAATTTTTATCACGGTATAAAACGAGATGAGACACGAGGCATACCCACGCGTTCCGAAGTTGTTCGCGGTGTGCTGTGAAGCTGGTCATCTTGTCCTCTTGATGCCTTCCATCTCAGAAATCAAGTTCCCTGCGGGTTAACTCCTCTTTGAGCTCCCAGTTGAGAGGTTAGTGAAAGTAAACGATAAATTATTATTACTGGCAACGCTTAATCTCTTTCGTTCAAAATTTCAGCCCTGTCAATAAATTTCGTGAGCAGACTGAAATTCGTGCCTACTTCATCGATTGATTCTCTGATTCGTGATGAATAACTCGTTACCAAATTCAGTAGAGTCTTAACTAATGGCTTTCTATTTCTTTTGTTAGTTTACCGTTTTAACACGGACTGGGTGAACGATAAATGGAGCCTGCAGAAACGTTTGGGCACAACTCTTCTATTTCAGAAAGGTAAGGTTTGTTTGATCCGTCTTCACCGGCGTATACATGCACATTTGATTCTCTTTTCAGCCGCTAGCGCGACTACACACATACGGCGTCAAACTCAATTTCAATTATTATTAAAACGTCAGACCAACGCCCTGGATGATTTTACGTGTCAAAATAAATCTGATTGCACAAGAACTAACCACTGAATCTGTTCATCTATGTTTTAAGGTTAAAAGGATAGAAATAAGAAAGATCCACGACTGTCGAATGTGTCAGTGACTAGAAGTACAAGATTGTTCAAGCTCTGACTCCGGTATCAATCAATTCAGATAAGTACAGCAGCTGTTATTCAATTTTTTCAGTGATTTAGATAACAAACGTGTCTACCCGATGCTAGGATAAAACTTTCAATTACGAGAAAAACAGTTAAATTAAAATTTAAGGTTCATCAAAACGTGCACGGGTACTTTTGTTATGGTCAATTTGTTACACCCTGAATTGACTTCACTTACAGTATTCAAGATTGGAATCGAATTTGTGATCAAATTTCTCTAGGTTTCTGATGCAACCATTTCCGATTGTATCTTCGGGAATTCAAAACGACTTCGGCCGATGTATTTTGCTAAATTAAAAATTCTCAGTGAAGGAGGAGGGAGGCAGAAAACATCGGGTATATTTTCCTGTTCAACCAAGGAATCGAAAATGAATTAAAAGCAATCAGAATGATAGCGTTTCAAGTAACACCGCCAGTAAGAGACTTTTCATCAACAACAAAATTTATCTCCATTTTTTGGCGCAATTTTCATGTTCGTTTTCCAGGGGGGTCCAATTATAGGGTGGCCTTAGTAATGGGCACTACAAGAGTTGAAGGGGTGGGATAGGGTGTCTAGTTTCATATTATTCTTCTGTATAGAGACATTAAGTGCTTGAACTGGTTGCACCCAGGTAATCTGCTGTAAACGAAGGTAGAGTAATCATAACTTTGGCTCATTTATTCGCTTACTGTCAAGAAATCGGGATTCTCTGAATGTCGTTACGCCAAAATAATCATTTGCCACGTCAGCAAGGCAGAGTTTGTCTGTTCTGTCTTTGTGAGTGTTTAGTACTGTAAGATTAATTAACCTTTCTTAATTCTTTTCTTTGAGCGAGCCTTTCTTGAGTAACTCTTCAAGAGTTACTTTCACAGACAACATAGAACACCTTAAAACGCGCCTTATGTCTAGAAGTTACCCTAAGAAAATGGTGGAACAGATACTCTCAGAAGATAACTATGCGGACAGAAAAACAGCTCTAACACAGAAACACTGAGAACGCACAAGAAGCTTCTACCGCTCTTGACGCAATTTCAACCATCGTTCAAATCAAATCAAATCAAATTTATTTTTAAGCTCGGTAACGTGGGGAGTGGTTAGCCAATCTCCCGAGCCGGGGGCTCATGTATTAAACGCCCAAGCATTCCGGATCGAATTGGAATTTAGAAGTGTTGTTTTGAGGATACAGAGTCGTAAGGACATGAAATAACATAGACATTAACCTAAAACAGTTATCTCTAAGTACATTGAAGGATAAGTTAAAAAAGATGCTAGATTACCAGTTAGACTCAACGTATCCCTTGATTCTTAGCCATCGTTCATTTTATGCATACAAATGTTTCTGTTATATTTTAGTAGTTATCACTGTTAGAGTTTAAGTATTGAAAAGCCCTGTTTGGGAATACTAAAATAAAAAGTATGTATCTTTGTGTCACTCATGGCTAAAAGGCTGGGTCGGCTGTGGGCACGCAGCTTACATATTTCTCAGAAGCGCTCTAAAGTCAGTTCAAAGAAGTGAGATTTGTCAGTCTAATTTGCTTCCTGGCATATTTACAAGACAGGAATAAATGTTTTGATGACAAATCAGTAGATATGAGTTATTTATTGTTATCGAGAATATAGATGACAACAAAGACACAGAAAAAGTATTTCTCGTTTGTTACGATAGAAATTATTCGTTAACAAACGACGAGATATTTTTTTAAAATGGCTTATAAGCAATCATTCTACAACCACTTCACAGAGTTATGGTCTCTGTTTACAACATGTTGTTATTATTTACTCACTTGCAATAAATCCTCGATTAGAACTGAGGTTTCAACATCATTGAAAATAACTGTGTAAGTAATTTTTAAGTTAAGCATTCAAAAGGACTTTCAAAGTTTTTCTCGCAACGATCGATAAATCAATCGTGATTACATTCTTTCGGCATCCGATCGATAGACACGTTCGAACGCGCAACTTTTTTATTCATCGATTCTCTAGCGATCATTTTTGGCAAGGGCAGAAACAATCGCTTGACATGTAAGTGTTAAATTTTGGAACATTTGCTTTCCGCCTTCTGCAAGCAAGAACGCGACGTCAAATGACCAAATCCTCAGGGGCGTACCTACCTGTACGCACGTTCGTACCTGAAAAAGTCAAAAATATAAATAATGAATAAAAAGCAAATAAACAGATAATTTTTCTAGTAAAAACGTACAATTTTCTCAGCTCTATTCATTTTAACTCTGCTTGTTTCTTTGAAATGTAAGTTGTTGATAAAACAACAGACGTGCGGTGTTTTTCCACACCGGATGTCGGTTTCCACGGAGAAGCTATGTGACTCATCGGTGGACCGAATGGATGAAAAGTTTCCTAAATTGTCGCGTGTCGCTGGTCGCGGGTTTCAAGTCGCAGGTTAAAACAAGCCGTGGCTTTTTAAAAGTCGCGAGTTTTTCAAAAGCCGCTGGTTTTCAAAGAGGGCTTGTCTTTCTCAATGACATTAATTCCAGCAAATTTAAACCATAAACCTTAAACAAATGCAAAATCGTAGGTTTTCAAAAGATTGCGTTTTTTTTTTTCGCGGGGATGGGTGATGAAGTCGTGGGTCGCATTTGCATTTCGTGTACGCCTATCAAGACATCCTCAGCCTATTATCTTTTTGCTGTAAACTTCACATGAAAAGCCCCTTTGAGCCTCCTGAAGTACCTTGTTCCTTATTCCCTGTTTGTTCAGGGTATAAATCATAGCAACGCCAATAATCTAGAATAATCAAGATTATTTATTTAGTGTGAATGATATATGAAATGAATCATATATGAACTGCGGAAATGAAATCAAATGAAGAATGATCCTCGCAGTTGTGAACGCAATTTATGTAATTACGAAAAGAAGCCTGAAAAAAAATTCAGGACTTCAACGGGGTTTTTTCAGGCTTTTCGCAATTGCATAAATTGCGTTCACAACTGCGAGGATCATTTTACATTTGATTTCATTTCCGCAGTTCATATGATTAACTTCATATATCATTCACACTCATTTCTTTCACGAGAACATATGAACCCACAATTGACCTGCTCCCAACGTCAGTGGCTTCATAGCTCAGTTGGTTAGAGCATCGCACCGGTAATCGCGAGGTCACGGGTTCAAACCCCGTTGAAGTCCTGAATTTTTTTCAGGCTTCTTTTCGCAATTGCATAAATTGCGTTCACAACTGCGAGGATCATTCTTCATTTGATTATCTATTTATTCATTTACTAGATAAACGAAACTTTCTCTCGTTTTCAAACAGACTAACTTGCACAAGTCCTGTGAGAATCTGACGGCCCTTATAGGCGCTCGTGCCACTTTTTCAGTGCCCACTTGCGACATTATTCTAACAGACAAAAAAAAACTAAACATTCATATTTAATATTTCATTCACAACTGATTTCATAGTTTTCCTATCAACTCGAACGTACTCAAGTGCACTTAGACATTACTAATTACTTCACTTGAAAGGCTGCCACAAAGGCGTCTCCATTAACAAAATACGTGAAATATTAAAACAGTAAAACTAACCAAACGGAAAAGGTGAGGAGTATTTAGTAGTTTTGGACGTTATCCGACCACCACCTGCCTTTCGTTAACGGTACCTGCTGCGTGTTCACTTAGAAATTCGCCGCTTTTTCGGTAGGTTAATGTGGTTACTACAAATACACAATATTAGAACGGTTTTCCCCCGCGTATCATAAAATCAAAACCAAAGTTATCACTCCCGCCAATCACAATCGACAAAGTGACAAACACAATCCAATGAACCAATCAAAACTCAAAGTAATTACATGTAGCCGGCGTGAAG
Source organism: Pachyseris speciosa (assembly GCA_016490735.1). Taxonomy (NCBI): domain Eukaryota; kingdom Metazoa; phylum Cnidaria; class Anthozoa; order Scleractinia; family Pachyseridae; genus Pachyseris; species Pachyseris speciosa. The sequence continues at coordinate 100,700 of JAEMWC010000590.1, forward strand.
CGCGGGAAAAGTGTACGAGCGAGTCACGAATGGTCTTGGTTTTACTTTTTATTCGCTGAGAAATTGGTACGACTATTTAAAACAAATCATTAATCGTAGTACTGTAATCCAAAGTAAACGCAGAAAGTGGAATATCTAGGCGATGTGGTGACTCCTGAGGGGATTGGTCCTGACCCGAGTAAAGTACATGTGGTAGAGCCGGAATTTTCCAACCCCAACTAATTTGAAGGAATTACGAGCTTTTTTAGGGTTAGCGAATTATTATAGACCGGGGCAGGGCGGAAAAACCGCTCATTGGCTGAAGTCCATCGTCAGAGAGCATGCTCGATGCGATATCCGCTGACGGCCTGCAGGCTATTTGCGAAGGCACATGGTTCGAAATCACGTTGTTTTATGCGTCCAAGTTGTTTTTATTCTGCTTTCTTACTGTTTGTGAAAGTTCAGGTTGATCCATTTCGAACAGTTAGTCACGGAACAAGAAGAAGAGAAGCTACGGTGGGTAATAATATCGCAATTCTTAATTCACCGTCGCTTTTTCTGAACATGTTTTTAAATCACTTGCTTGTCAATTTCATTTGCAGTCCGTGAGCTTACGATTTTGTTAACTGATCTACAGTTTCTTTATCTCATAGATGGCTTAATATTCTGGTGTAAAAGCACTGGGAAAAGGTTAATGGTAAGTTGAAACAAAGTTTTCTTTACACAAATGTAGAATTTTCTCCACGGTGTTGACGTAAGCTGCTCAGAGAGTGGCAGGCATTTTGTGGCGCCATCGGCCGTTGGGCCACGCACGTTTTCTCAATCGTCAGTCAAAAGTGGCATAAGCATTGGTTCCGTTTTTTTTTTTTTTTTTTTGGAAAATTCGATGTCTGTCTTTAAGTTGTGTTTTATTACGTGTTTCCTTACCTGGTAGAAGGCAAACCTTGTTGATTTCGATTTTGCGGGCTCACCTGAAAAAGCTTTGTTCCCGCCACTGCGAACTCCTCTAAGATCGTCTTAAAAATTACAGTAAAACGCTGAGCCTTCAATTATAATATATTATGATTTTAGTTAAGAAGTTATAGTTCATCCATGATGTAATTAATGAACAAAAGTTTTCTTGAAGCCAAGCGAAACCTAAGTTAATTAGCTTTTTTGACGAATAATTTTATGACTGGATGAGGGACGTACGCGCCTTGTTGTTACGTTACCGAGAAAGCATAAACTGTATTACTCTTGTGACTTAAAGCATAATCGCTTTAAGAGTAGATGCAACTTACAGAAAGATCGTTGCCTCAGAGTTTAATGTTTTCTTTTTCTTTTCTGGTGTTGGTGTTGTGATTTGCCCTATCCTGCGACAATTTTATGTCCAGTTACTGGTCTCTACAGAATTTCAAAATCCTCATTATTTTACTTTTATGAGACTAAAGGCGCGGTAATACGGGAAAAAAATTCGTGCAACTTTCCACGCAACATTGTTGCGATGTGAATTAGAGTGATGTTGCCCGTTTTACCACCCGCGCAACACTTCCCGATCTTGTTGCGCAAAGTAGAAGGCGGTTCTACTTTCTGCAACATGTTGCTGCAACATGAAACGACGAAAATTGTTGCCCGACAAGTTGCTCGCGCGGGTGGTAAAACAGGCAACATCGCTCTTCAACTTGTACCGCAACAATGTTGCCTGGAAAGTTGCACGAATTTGTTGCCCGTATTACCGTGCCTTAAAACAGAAATTAAGAGCTAAGGTGTGACTAATTGCATAACATTTACAAACATTTCAAGCATTTATATTTTAGTTATCCATGCATTTTTGGTCTCAAACTCTATTCATGCCCACATTTGATTGTGAGGAATAGTATGAAAGAAACCCATTTAGAATTAACGAATAGTTCTCTGTGGAGGTTTATTCTTCTAAGTTTACTGTTTGTGTGAAGCCTGGTGAAGGGTCCAGCCCCTCTTGGTCTTGTAAACCTTTTTGCAAGAAGCACAATGTTATTGAGTCCCTGTTTCTACTGTGGTAGCTGCACTGTTGATAATTGCTGGCCTAGATTTTGTATTAGTGTATTTGAAAAGTGGTGACCAGGAGAGTTTTTGGAAACGTTCTTGAGCTTTAAGGAGTAGCTTGCTTTTAGCAGTCTCACAGTTTTGGTCACCAGCAACATCTTTATCATCAGAATCATTCTCATTGTCATCATTGTTGTCAGGGTCATCGTCATCATCACTGTCAGGACCATCGCCATCATCTGCATCAGGAGTGTTGGCCCTATCATCATCCACCCCAGCTAACAAACCCTGGTTGAAGCTTTTTGCAAGCTCTTCTATTCTGAGGGGCAGTTGCTCTGAGCAAATAAAGCACTTGATGCGACCTGCCAAGGAGTACCTGTGGTCACCAGGTTGAGCTGATTCAGTTAGGCACATTTTATGGTAACTGTGGCCACAGTTTAAACGGAGAACTGGCAGATTGAATTCATCATGCCCTGCATTACAGGCTGGTGAATCACAGGCCAACAAAGGATCTGGCTCCTGCCCACTCCAGGCATAACCTAAAGGAAGGCTCCTTTGATCAACTGTTGCATCAAGAGAGGGAAGGTAATATGGCTATAAGTAAAAAAAGGCAACGTTTTAGTCTATAGAATATTTTTATCTTATTAGAGTTTGTATGAGAGGCAATAATTTATTTTTGTGCTGATATACAGCAAAATAAATGGAAAAACAAAACAAACCGGTGAACCAAGTGTACTGGTGAACACTAATGAAAAATCTCTTAAATTCAAAGTCTGGGGTTTGTTCTATAATATTATAACAGTTAACAACAGTTGTTAAGGGATGAGATTTACAATCAGCCATCATCATTCTGTTTTTGAATAAATTTATTGACTTTTTAAAATACCAAACAATATTAAACACTGCTTCTGTGAATTATGCCTTATTGTAGAGTAACAAAGTTGAGTTTTTCTGTTTGTACCTGATACTTGTGATGACCTTTTGGTATTTTAGAAGAACGTCCTAGGTTTTGTTGCACTGAGATGAACAAGTCAATTAGGAATTCTGCAGCTTTGTCTGAAAGTTGTTGCAGGTTTCTTGTACCTTTTCCCCTTCGGTTTGCTGGCAGAAACCAGGTGCAGAAGTCTTCAGCAAACCTGCTGCTATTGAGAGCCTTTGCAGCATCTTGTATCTGTGCAGGTGTCACATCAGGTGGTAGAGATCTGAAAGGTTGAAGAAATTGTAAGGCTTTAAACTGAGAATTTGCCAATATTCTGTTTTTCAGTCTTACCTAATAATTATAAAGTGACGCACTGCTTTATTTTAATAATCAGCCATCTATGTTAAAAACAATATCTGTCAGAGTGTATCTAATAGTAACTGGGGCCATTGGACCTCGACAAACTTTGCCTCTAACGATTGGAATAAATTAGACCCTTCAATCAGACAAAGCCCATCATTAGCCAGCTTTAAAAGAGTGTTTAGAAATGTAAATAGTTTTTAGTTTAATTTTTATATATTCATATATTAGTCATTTTTTTTCCTTTTCGTTCTTTTTTTTTTATCTTTTGAGTACTCTTTTGTAAATCACCTATCAGTGAAATTGATATCCTCAATAAAGATTATTATTAATTAATATGTTGCTGTCAATGACAGCCCACATTTAGCGATTTTTCTGCCTATCACACATCAACCCCTGGGTTTCTTTGATACAACACACACAAAAACAATCACAGCAACAGTCATAAACTATTTTTAGTTCTTAGCATTGCTTGGGTCAAATTTTAGTTTGTAATCTCTTACCTTCGAAGTAGTGAATGGAAAACTTCAACTTTTTTCTCTGTTAATTCGTTTAGCCATTTTTCCAAGAGATTTTGAAGATCTGGAATGCCCAAGCTCATTTGGTGAATATGGTCGCTCATCTGGCACAGGGTAGCCTTGTCGTAGTGTTGTCGTCGTTGTATTACGAACATCAGGGCCAGACGTACCATGGCCTCTAACCACATCTGATAATTTCCCCCTCTAAAGATAATTGAGCAGAAGTAGAAGACTAATGGGACCAACTCATCCAGGAGTAACACCAGCAACACATATTCAGGATCTTTGCACTGCCCAAAGGCAGAACACACGGCAGTTCTCACAGATAGTCATCCTCCTAATACTACTGTTATGAGCATGGAAATTCTGTGTGGTTTGGGTTTCGTGGGTAGTACCTTTTTCTGGCCAAAAAGGTATTTGTAAAGCTTGTCAAAAAAGCAGTGGTAGTTGACAACAATATTTTCTTGTGAATTCAAGCATATGTGGAATGGGCCCTGCCATGGCACCAGGGACAACATGTAAACTGGATCAACATTGTGTTTCCACTGTGGGAAAAAAATTATAATTGTATACATCTTTTATTCATTGTCACATGGGTTTGCTCTGTTTGGGGTCTTTAATAGTGTGCACACAGTGGAAGTCATCAATGATGAGAAGGAGAAAGTTGTTGTTCTGTTGAGGAAGAATATGTAATACTAGCTTATTTTAACAAAGCATAGTAATACTGAGGTGTTTTAAACAAGTTCATCGTTGGCTGTTCAAAACACCATGTCTGTTGGTTGGATACTATTGTTTTCAAAAGAATCATTTCTATTGTAACAGAACCAATTACTCTTTGGTCACTGTATTGTGCCAATAATTTTTTCACATCAGAATATGGTTGACAATAAACCAGTGGAAGCCATGGCAACCTTTTTTTTTCGATTAAGGTACATCTTGGACATTACCCTTAAGGAAGTATGCAGTGGTCTTAAACATTCACTGTAATTAGACATAGGATTTTGTAATTTTTTACTGATGATTTTTACCGTGTTAAAATAAAGTTATCTTTTCTTATCTTATCTTACACAGTTTTGTCAGTTTGAAGGTGTTCCTCCAAGAATAGACAGTGCTGACCACATTAACCAATTATTTTGTATTTAATCCTTGGATTCAATGATTGGTTTCTACCTTGATCGCACTCTCAATGATTGCTTGGGTTTTATGAATACTGGTGGCCGATTGCCCTTTTTTATGATTCAACACACTTCTGGGGTGAGTGCTGAATCCCAAAAGTGATCCAGCAGTAAGGGCGTCATCACTGGCACCATGGAAGGAGAGATGCACCCCACAGTCTTGTTGTAAAGCATTATTTTTCTGTTAGGAGTAAATGACAAGAAAATCAAGAATTATTTCATTGGTTTATGTCAATTTGTTGTATGAAAAATACTAAATAGAGGAATAGATCATTTCATTTTATTACAAATACCCACTTGATTTCTGAAGTATGACAGCTGAAGTATGACAGCTGGTGAAAATGTTTTAACCTTTCAAGGAAGGATGTTTCTGAGAACCAAAAAAGGAAAAATGAATAATGGCAGTGTGATATGACATTCTCCATTGATTTGTATGATGTTTGCAGGTACCTTGAATCTTAGTGCATTTTTCTTTCAGTGCAGCATTTTCAAGTTGTAGTTCAGCAATAGTGACTTTTGCCTTGGCTAACTCATGGCAAGTTGCTTCATACTCCGTCTGGGAGGCCACACCCTGACTGGTTGTTTCCTTCATGGGGGTGGTGCATTTTCTCTACAAATAAAAAAGTCTGTCTATTGCTTGCTTTTGTAATTACAGATTTGTTAGAATTTCATTTGTAAAAAAACACTTACCTTCCTTGTACCAGGGGGTGCATAGAGTTTGTGGCTCGTAAACCTGGGATCCAAATCCACCAGACGGAGATGTTTTTGGCACAGGAAAGTGCCACCCTTGTAGTTGTCTAGCTGGGTGGCCACACTAAGGATTCTTTCTGGACAAGGGACTAGGTTTTTCCCCTCCTTACATTTTCTTTCAGCTGGAAAGCAGCAGGTTTTCTGGGTTTCCATTTTTTTTTCTTCTCGCGTGTTTTAAACAAAGCCAAACAGGTCTCGGGTAACCACAGAAAATAGCTTCCCTTCCAGAGTAGTAGTTGGTTGCACCCCAACATGCCTCTGAACCGCTTCGTAGGCGAGGGCTGTATTCGCACACATTTTCCATATTAACTTTGGGGCTGTCTTAACCGGAAACGTAAGACAGAAAGGGCCGGAAATTTTAGTTCCACAGCTGTTTGCAAAGCCAGCTTTTGGCGCCAGGACGGCTGTCAAATTGAGGCGGGAAAAATGAGCAGCAGCACCACTTCCCGCGCGTAGTTGCCGCAACAAGTTGGTGTATGACGAGCAATGTCACAACGTACACTTAGCGCTTAATGCAAACGGAAACAATTGATAGTTTGAAGGATGAAGGGAGTCTATTGCCCTTTATAAGTCGTATTTGCCTAATGGTGAGTGGTGTTTGGTCGTCTTCATGGCTGCATTTGATTAATTTGTCTGATATCGAAGAGGCGTCCTTCGTAATAATGTCCTTTAGCATGATGATTGCGAGCGTGACATCTGAAAGCCGAAATATTTTTATGTACGTATCCTTCGATTTTTTTACATATTTGACATTTTGTTTTTATACTATTGAGTACTTGATTTAGGCGCTTTTTGACCTTAAATAGTACAAGAGTTTCTTATTTTTTTAAATTTTGTGAGTGGTGGTGAACAGTCGATGTGTACTGCGACCTCGAAAATCTCCCAGACTTTGATGCAGAAATCGGAGCGTCATTCATAACCTTAGGCAACTATAACTTTGCAGACTGATTCTACAGGAGTTTTGTTTTGGAGAACAAGGGAATTTTTCGTCAAACTCGTAATAAAAACGGATTTTTAAGAGGTCAAACTTTGTTATTTTTGTTGCTTATGCGAGCCGTCGTAAATAAGTCAGCGGTTAACACTAAAACCCGCGAAAACGACAGCCAATGAGCGGTTTTTCCGCCCTGCCTTATAGACCCTTTATCAAAGGGTTTGCTGATATCGCCAGTCCTCTTAATGCATTCACTAGGAAAGGAGTTAAGTTTTGTTGGACTGAACTTTATGCTGATGCACTTGACAAGCTGAAGCGCGCTTTGATTTCTGCCCCTATGCTAGCATATCCAGATTTTACCAAGCAATTTTTGTTGTATGTAGATGCGAGCTCTACTGGTATAGGTTTTACCCTTGCGCAAAATCACCATGGTAAAGAGGTCGTTATTTCTTACGATGGCAGAGGTATTAATGATGCAGAGAACTACTCAACGACTGAGCGCGAAGGTCTCGCTTTGATTGAAGCAATTAAGAAATTTCAGCCATATCTGCATAACCGCAAGTTTACGGCCTTTACTGACCACAGTTCATTGCCTTGGCTTATGAATGTTAAGGATGCCACAGGTCGTTTGGCTAGATGGTCACTGCTTCTTCAGCAGTATGATTTTAATATCGTTCACCGTCCTGGGAAAGAGAATGGCAATGCTGATAGTTTATCTGGGCGTCCGTATGACTCTACCGAGTTGAGTTCACTTCAGGCCGAAGATCCGCAGGTTGCCAAAGTTCGTGACATGAATGCAGAGGCGCGACCCTGCGCTAAGTGAGATGATCGATTTCTTGATGGGCGATGGTTTGCCTGTTGACGATAACAGGGCGAGAAAGATATTTCAGTCTAGTGACAATTTTTATATAGAGCAAGATGGTTTGCTTTATCGTTTGGATTGCGACCAGAAACGTAGTGTTCGTGAATCGTTTTCTCAGCTTGTAGTTCCGCAATCTATGAGGTATGAAATCTTGTGTAATGTCCATGATCACATAGCTGGTGCTCATTTTGGCGTTCACAAAACATTCCATAAGCTTAAGCAAAGATTGGTGGCAAGGCATGTTCAAGGATGTCGAGCATTGGTGTAAATCGTGTTGATTGTTCAATGAGAAAATCACCAAGGAATTCTAAGAAGGCCCCTCTTTTGCCACTTCCAGTAGAAAGTGCTTTTGAGAGGGTTGCAGTAGATGTGTTAGGTCCTTTCAGGCCTTCAAATAGGCAGAATCGGTATATTGTAGTGTTTAGTGATTATTTCACACGATGGTGTGAGGCTTTTCCAGTCCCAAGTGTAGAGGCCAGCGTAATAGCTCGTCGTTTGGTTGATGAGATCATTGCGAGGCATGGTGCTCCAAGAGTTCTGCTTTCTGACCGAGGAACTAACTTTTAGTCCAAACTTGTGGCTGAAGTTTGTAAGATTTAATCATATTCACAATGTCAACACTTCTAGTTATCACCCGCAGACTGATGGTCTTGTTGAGAGGTTTAATTCAACCTTGTGTCAGTCTCTTTCTATGTCTGTTGCCAAGAATCAGAAAGATTGGGATGACTTAATTTGTACCGTTGATTTTGTTTGCTCACGGGACTTCTGTCTTATAAGCAATTGGCGACGCACCTTTTTATGTTCTTTACGGTCGTGAACCTCGTTTACCCATTGATGTCAAATTTTTCAGCCGCCTGTTGCTGATGACGTCTCTTCGTCAGTCTTGCGGAACATCGTAAGCGTATTGTTGAAAAGGTCGAATTAGCTCAGAATTTCGCGAGAGAAAACTTGCAACGGTCCCAACAGAAATGAAAGAGTATTATGATCGCAAATCGAAGAATCTAGTGTTTGAAATCGGTCAGTGCGTTTGGATGTATACCCCAAAGACTAGGAAGGGTCTATCAAGGAAACTGTTACATAATTGGTTTGGTCCATATAGAGTTGTTGAGCAATCTTCTCCTGTTCATTACCGCTTGCGAAATGACACTAACAAGAAGGTAACCTTCGCAGTTCATGCTAAATAGAATGAAGCCGTTTTTCGATCCCAACCTGAGACCGATCGACCCACCGTCCGATGATGACCCTAGTGAGCCATATTTTAACAATTCAGATATTCCGGACAGTAGTTTTGCTTAAGAAAGTCCTGTCGGCTGTAATTCTCCTAATACCGAAGCTCCGCGTGATCTTGCCAGACTCTCAAAGTACCGTGCAATCACCGTCAGCCTGATACACATCTCGTAGATAACCAAACAATTTTCAATGCCGAGAAAATTCTTAAGTGTCGTACAAGAAAAGGCAGGACTCAGTATTTAGTTAACTGGCTTGGATACCCCAAGAGTGAGTCTACTTGGGAACATGAGGAGAATATCTTAGATGAACGTCTCATTGAAAATTTCTACAGCTCACAAAAATGATTATCTCTGGTTGATAGTTTGTTTCTTGAGTCAGTTTATTTGTGTATTCAAGCTGTCGTTGTTTTTGTTGGTTTCAGCTGAATTGTTTTACTTTGGCTCTGTTTTGATACGATGCTACTATATTGGAAGTCGCTCGGGAAACTGAAAGTTAGAGAAGACTAAAAGTTGTAGTAAAAGCACAGTTAAGCGAGAAAAATCAATCAGATTTCTAGACTGAATAAAAGATTATTGTTAGGTTTTCATCGATTTGTTGAACTTTATTTCTATAGTGTTGTTTTCTTAGCAGTTGTTTATAGATGTTGAAGTTCACTGTTCTTTCGGAGGAAAGCTCGTCTGTTCTTGATAGCCCAGTGTTTAAAGGAGCACTGTCACCGGGATTTGTGCTGTTTTTGGTTCAATTCTGCCAAAATTACTACCTTTTACCTGTTATCGTGCAAAAAATGCTCCTACAGAATCAGCAAGATGAATTCCAATGAAATTTTAGCAGGAAGACATAACCATAATAATTTTTTTGGTAATTTTTCAATGCATAGCTTGAAATTTTGAAAAAAATGGCAAGTTTTTTCAAATTTCAATCCATTTCCATCCTCGTCATCTTACATGGAATACAGAATTTTATGGTGTCAATGCAGTACTACAGTCTTTGGCAACAAAACTAGACCATTATTTCAAGGTTTCCACTGATGCATTGGCAATTCAAAGCTTTTTAAAGTGATGGTACAATAGCGTGACACTGCCCCTTTAAAGTCGTAAAATTAGTAACTATTTGAATTTCGGTGTTTGGTTGTTAGCCCCGTAAATACTTGACCTTATGGAAGTTTGGTTTATTTATTTATTTATTTATTTATTTATTTATTTATTATTTTTTTTTATTGTTATAATCTGACAGATACAATAATTACAAAAAATACATGAACAATGTAGAGCGCGCGTAACGTAGCTTAGTAACAATTGAATCAAAGATATAGTGTGCAATCACAATTTAAAGAAGAAAAACATTACAACAGAAAAGCTCACTTTTGGAAGAACTTTGAAAGTGTTTTTTCAGCCGTAGCAATTTCCTTCAATATGACTAGTTTTTCATGTAGCCGCAGAAGGAAATCCCGGAAACGTAGCCCCTCCTCGCGCCCACCAGTGCAAAAAATTTAATATTTTGCAACAAGAATACAATAATTTAGTGCCTGCCTTTTAGCCGATCTATCTCTCGTAACACCCATACAAGATTTTTCTAAATTTAACGAGATATGTTAGATTTTTGATACCACCAGGTTTGAAACTGGCTCCAGAAGGAGGCAGTCTCGTTGCAAGAGACTAAAACGTGGTTTAGAGTTTGCTTCTCGCTTTTGCCAAAAGGTACAGAGATCGTTGTCTTTTATGCCATCTCGATGTAAGCTCGCTTGAGTAGGAAGTATGTTATGTAGAATTTTGTACTGAAACATTTGAAGCTTAACTTCTTTTGTGGTTTTGAACGGTAAGCTATAGACCTTATGCAGATCATTCTTGGAGAAACCATGTCTCAGAATCCTACTTTCCGCCGTTGGCGACTCATATTTCGTTTCTGGGATTGTGGAGTAAATAGCTCTTGTTGACATTGCTGAGTGAGAAACATCTACGTTAGATACTGATTCTGATTTTTTACGCCCCTCTTCCAGATTAGCAAAATAGCATCGACCAGACCACAGTATATAGTAAAGGGTGTATTCATATTGAACTTTGCATTAAATCCCGAAAGGCTAAGAAAATTGTTATTTTCGTTCAACAAATCATTAATGTAAACGATATTGCTTGAGTACCAGTCCTTGTAGAACACAGGTTTCTTGTCGATCAAAATCTTACAATTATTCCACAAGATTTCGGAACTATAATTACGGGCGTTGCTCTTAGACAAGTGCTTGAACTCTTGCCAGTAGGTTAGAATTTTTCTGTAAAAAGGTGGAAGTTTATCTAAGTTAAGGAGGTCAGTATTGTAGTTGCAGGTCAGTAAGAAAGCAAGCTTGCCGTATTCCCTTGTACCGTGGTCTGGAATTACTTTCCAGGAGGCGAACGTTTGGTCCGAATTCTATCGACCCATGCAATTTTTAGTGCTTTCTCCATGATTGAAAAATCACACATTTTTAATTCACCGTTGTTTCTTTCAGCGATAATGGTGCTTTTCTTTATTTTGCCTGGTTTACCCTCCCAAATGAACTTGAAGACAATGTTGTTTATTTGTTTTATGTAATGATCGGGAACATTAAGCACAGAAGTGTTGTAAATCAGTTTTGAGAGAGTGAGTGTTTTAATGATGTTAATTTTCCCGTACAACGATAGTTTTCTTTTCTCCCACGCTTTAATAAGGGTTAATTCTAATTCTCGGAGTTTAGCCCCGAAATTAAGTTCATCGGCCTTCGTTTGGTCGTACGAGAAGAAGATTCCAAGCGAATTTATAGGATCTTTGGCCAATTAAGACCAAACGCGGTTTCTTGATTTTCTCTCCATTGTCCCAGCCACATTGCTTCAGATTTAGATGTATTAATTTCGAGTCCAGATTGGGCGCCGAATTCGTTTAGAAGCTCAAGTAAATGTGTCACAGATTCCTTGTTCTGCACGAAAACAGTGGTGTCATCTGCGTATTGTACGATTTTTAATTCCTGATTATCGACCTGAATGCCTTTGATACAGCCATCATTCTTTAAAGCTCTGGCAAAAAGTTCAATGCCTAAGACAAAGAGGATTCCTGATAATGGGCATCCCTTTCTGACGCCACGTTCTAGGGAGAAGAAAGAGGAAGCGTGGCCATTGTTTACAACGCAGCTAGAGACATCGTTGTAGAATATGTTAACCCATTTTAAAATATCAGGACCGAAGTTAAAGGAGTTTAGCGCGGCGTTCGTGTAACACCATTCAATCGAATCAAAGGCTTTCTTGAAGTCTAAAAAAATTGCAATGCCCTTTTTGTTTGCTTCTTTCGTGAAGTGCATTATGTCACTAATCATACGAACATTTGCACCAATATAACGTCCCTTCACATAACCGGATTGGTCCGGATTAATGATCTTCGGCAGGATTTTCTCAAGTCTTTTAGCAATGGCCTTCGTGAGAATTTTATAATCCACGTTTAGCAGAGATATTGGCCTCAAGTTCTCTAAAAGAGTTTTGTCTTTTAAACTTTTTCGGGATGAGTGAGATTATTCCACGTCTTTGACTTATAGACAGTTTTCCAGTTTCAAACGCATAATTAAAACTTTCCGTCATTTCTTTTCGAATTTCTGGCCAGAAAAAGCGAAAGAACTCAGCTGGGAAGCCATCAGTACCCGGGGTTTTGCGATTTTTGAAGTCTTTTAGAGCTTTTAGGCATTCTTCTTCTGTAATATGACCTTCGCAGGCAAGTCTATCATCATCATTTAGCTTGGTTATGTTCTCAGAATTAAAAAAAAGGCGAATCTTTAAATTTTTCGGTACCTGTACATGTGGATTTATATAGTTGTTCGTAAAATCGTCTTTCTTCTTGCAAAATTTCGAATTGATCATCTGTGTAAACGTTCTCGCCTATCTTTAATGTTGTAACTCTTTTTCTCTGAGAGTTTCGTTTTTCTAAACCGTAAAAATATTTAGTATTATGTTCCCCTTGTTCGTGCCATCGTACCTTGCTTCTTAAAATTGTGCCTTTCGTTCTCAGCATAGTTATTTTCTTAAGGCGGGACTTTACTAGCTCAAGCTCAAGTATGGTCTTTCTGTTTCTATTTCGCCCAATTTCAATTAGAGCTTGCAATTCGTTCACTTTTCTTTACAGAAAAAAATTCGTTGTCTCTATTTTTTTTTTTGCCTTTTGCTTTGAGTACTTTACGGTATAGCCTCTTATTTCCATTTGGATGAGGTCCCATTTCAAACCAAGATCAGTTTAATCGTTATACTTCGCCTTAAAATCTAGTAGCTGTTTTCTTAACGATTCAATGTAGGTGGAGTCTTCTAGCAACGAGTTATTGAATTTACAGAAACCAGGACCTCTTTTTTGAGTTAGGAAAATCTGATGGACACAGCAGAATGATCACTTTCGGGTGCCTGTAAAATTTCACATTTTTTTGTTAATACACTTAAATCTTCCGAACTGACTAAAAAGTAATCGAGACGGCTTTGTATTTTCAACGATTTGTTTCTCCATGTGAAACGCGTCAAGTCCAGATGTAAAGCTCGCCAGATGTCAGTCAAGTTGAGCGAATTGCATAACCGTTTGATTTCATTGATAACAGAAGCTTTCTTAGTGACAGGGTTTCCGCATTGTTTGTCCTTGGAAGACAGTGCACAATTAAAATCACCACCAATGATTATCTTTTCTTCACAGAATTCTTGAAGGTGTTGGTTTAGCTCTTTGAAGAAGCTAATTAATTTGTTGATTGGCGTCATTAGGTGCATAAATATTAACGAGAAAAATTGGGTTTTCTTCGATTGTTCCTTCTAGGATAATAAACCTTCCGTTTTTGTCATGGATGAATTTTCTCACCTTACAATCTAAAGTAGGGTTAATTAAAATCATTACGCCTTCGCTATGATTAGTGCCGTGACTAAATAAAACCTTTCCGCCCCATTCCTTTTCCCACACAGACGCGTAATTATTAGTACAGTAGCATTCTTGCAAGAAAACGAAGTGGTGTTTTCGTTTGTGCAACCAACGAAAAATCATTCGGCGTTTAATCGTTTTGTTCAAACCTCGGACATTTAAGGACAGGCACTTTAAATCAAAATTGTTAGTCGAAGTCGTGTTTATGTGGATGAGCTGAAGAGCACCAGTTGACGCAAAACGAGCAATATCCGGAACCCTCCAACGGCGACAGCAATTAATTTAGCGTTACAAAGTTTTCCGGTCGGTGGGCAACAAAGACAAAAATAAAAAATATAAATACAATAAAAAACCACACACATATGCACACGTACGTACATGAACATAACACACACACAAACATAACAAAAGGAAACAGAAATAAGAGATCCACGGGCTGGGAAATGCATAGTGTTTGTTTTAGTGCCCTTGCGTGACAGACAAGTTTCTCTCTGAAGTTGTATTAGCCTGAGTTGAGGTATAACTAATTAGTGGAACAAACTCAGTTGTTCAACTGATTAAATTTGACACTTCGAAATAGGTCAATTAGATAGCCTAGTAGTGTTGTAATGATTGGGTTTTGCCCGCGTTCCTGAACTGAACTGTTAGTCCTGTGGAGTTGCTGTCAATAATCATAGTGTAGTGGCTGGTTCGTTCTCATGAAGGAATATTCGATCTCTTAGCAATTCGATGTATATTCTGCCTGGAAGTTCGTCGTTGCGCGCAAGTGAGCCTACTTGTTCGTCTTATACTCATATGCATCCAAGGAACAACTCTAACGTTTGAAGTTACATTGCTACAGTTCCTGTTATAGCTGTTTGAGTGGTTTACCTGTTATGATATCATCAGATTTGTCATCAACAGTTGTCTTGCATCATTATTGTGCAGTCAATGAATGGGAACACTTGCGTTTTGTATGCCTGTCCCCAATCCTTTCTTCCTGCCTTCACAGTCGAGGAACCGACAGTTTCAAGCGTTTCATAGTGAAGCTAAAGTCCCGGATCGATGGGCAACTTCTTCCACTTTTTCAGTGTTGATGTACTTTAATGAACTTCGTGAAACATTTGATAAGATTATTGTTGTAAGATGATTACTGTACCTCAGCTTTTTCATCACAAGTCTAGTACGGAGGATTTCTATAGTCATCGATTGGTGTAGTATTAATTTTTAAACACTTCTGTTTTGTAGGTATATCTAATTTTTGCATCGAGGACGATGCTTGGTCTGAGAAGGGGGGTACGTTATGGAGCTGATGTTTATAATTCTTATTCCCCTTATTAAGGTTCAAGGTCCTCCCACTCATGAATTGTGTGAGTTCCAAATTATTTTGTCCACTAGTTTAATTGTTGTAGTGATTTCTCACTGTGGGCATGTTTGGGAATTCCTGCTGACTTTGGCTGGGACCTCCGTGATTGTTTGGAAGTTCAATATTCGTTGTGTGTTCGCGTTGGTATATTTGGGTATTCCTGAATGGGCAACGTCTAGAGTAATTCATATCCCCATGGTCTGTGAGCCCAAACAAGTCTGCAGACAGAGTATTTAACTGTGAACATTTAGGCTTGTGAGGTAGTCGGTAGTCAGTAGTTGTCAGTCGGTAGCTGGTAGTCAATAGTTGACAGTATGTAGTTGGTTGTTCAGCTAATCGCTAGAGGTTTATCACTATGAGATGTGAAGAAGTATATGTGCGTAAAGCCATCAGCAGAAGATTAAAGCCGTTGTCTTAGAGTCTTGGTGCCTGCTCGCTAGGCGAGTGTACCTACCACTTGAGTAGGTCCGCCTGAAGAAGTCCCCCACACACACTCGGCGGACAAACTAACCGATTCTTCTTGGAAAACCCACAAGAACCCTAACACAAGTGTGAACCATGCTTAACGGTGTGGTGATAAATTAAACCAGAATGCAATAGTAGACTGCTGGTACTGGACAGCAAATGCGACCCGCGACTTCCCCGCTCATCCCCACGAAAAAAAAAACACGATCTTTAAACTCGATCACTAAATTCACGGCCGGTTTACAGTAGTTTAAATTTGTTTGAATGGATCTCATTGAAAACTAAATCCGCGACTTCAAAACCGCGACCCGCAACTTGAAACTCGCGACACGCCACAATTATGGTTCAAACAAGGCGGGAAAATAACGATTAGAAAGCGAGCGGGATGGTAAAGGGTTAACGCGTTGTGGTTACCTCGTTTTGTAGCCTTGGATCGGCCAAAAAAATCAATGACAGCTTATTATTTTATCATTGGCACTGACAAAATGACAGAGCAGGATGAAGAAGCTGAAGCAAAGCTTTAGTAGCATGAAGAGGCTCAAGACGCCAGTTCGAAACGTTATGTCAAATGCGAGGTTGGCCTCGCTATCCGTCACACTGACATTTTCATAAACAAATCGGCTTCAATGAGGTCATTTCTGAGTTTGTTGGAAAGAAAGAGGGAAGATTAGCTCTGCGCGTAACGGAAAACAAGCTATGACTTCTATGAAAGCTATGGCGAAATGTCATGGGCAATTATATTTTACATAGCCTCAGGATTTTGGTGCAGACATATACACATTGATTGCGTTTTGTAGATTTCTAAGAAAAGCCAGGGGCGGAAAACAAGAAAAGCAATTGTTTTTTGGATCTGCATCTGATGCTTCAGCGCTAAGATAAGCTTTGGTATCCTTCTTGCTAGGGTTAGCTTCTTGTTTCTTCAGTTTTTTTTATGAAGCACAAAGTCGCATAGGAACGTAAAGAACGCCTGATCAGCCTGAACTCAAATCAACTGAATTCAACATACATTTATAAATATAAATTCGAATAGGCAACGATAAATGTCAATCGTTTTAGAATATTCTTTCCTTTCGACGCAAGACTTAATTTTACAGCTATTAGAACACTTTGATTTTCCCCTGTGCGTACCGACTGGAAAAATTTTGCCTACGCCCCTATTCTCTTTCTTTCACGTACTTTACCACCGTTCATAGCAGTTAAATTTCTTGATACTTTGCCAACATCTTATAAGTTGAACGAACTAGAATCTTTACCTAAGAGTTGATACAACGATAATTTTTTAATGCAAACTTTTAAGCAAAACGGCATTACAAAAGACGATCAACACATAACATTGCCCTTTGCTTCAATTAGTGAAGAATTAATATTTTGATTAAACGTGTGTTTTTTTTAAATATCCTTGCTGAAGTTCCCTAATATTAATACAGCTAAAGTAATTCCCAGCGTTGAGGAGTAGGCTAAACTAATACTCCGGGGTAGGAAAATGGCGGGAAAACTACTTCGGTAAGTTTTTCCTCCATAAATAAGAATTTAAATTGAAAGGAGCGAAAAAAATTTAATTTGAGAGCAACTATTACCAAGAATGGAATATAACGGGAAACATCAAACTGAGTAGAATCCTGTCTTGAAGTAACAACAGTTAAAGCAAGATTAGTTTATCGAAAGACTAGTTACGAAACTCCGGCTGTATAACAAACACACAATAACTGGTCCTTATTATATCTCTCACTTAGCACGCGCGCTGTGATTGGTCAATTTTGCGGGCCGTATTCTACACTACGGCTCGCTTGACTTCAACTAGTTTTCTTTCCCGCGCGCCGGATTAACCTCAGAGATATAATAAATATCTTACAAACCTCGTTTTCTCGGTCCGTACTGTAAGTTACGGATCCTCGTTTTTTCCCATTAATTTATGGCTTCGCGCTTGGGCCATAAATCAACGGGAAAAAACTCGGTCCGTAACTCACAGTACGGACCTCGAACTCGGTTAGTAAGAGGTATTTAACAAATTGGGTTTGGCTCACCTCTAATGATTACCTTAAAACTTCACATCTCTCCGGGGTAATAATCAGCTGAATAATTCGGCCGGAATCTTCGATTGTTATAGACTTCTGTGATTAAACGAGTGACCACGCCAGGTTTACTTACAAATTCTATTGTCATTTCCCGTCCTCCTGTATTCTCGACCTTAGTCTATATTTGTAATCCCCAAGTGTAGCTCCTGTATTTTTTCCCTTGTAATTGCTTTGTAAACAATGTGTAATAAATGAAAGCAACACGGTACTGAACTGGAAATCGTAGAACAAACAAAAAGTTTTTAAAATCGAAGCGAACGTTCTTAACTAAGGACGGAATTTGCAAAAAAAAAAAAAAACATTTTTTATTATCAGTTTTTTTTTTCATAAACTCTAGGTAGAAGAAAAACAATTTTCCCACAGCAACATTACCAATGATAGCACATGAAAATGACAATTAATTTCATCGTAGTATTTTGATATTCCCCATTTGGTTAAAACATTTCTCCGTCTAAATTTTGTTTACTGAACAGTTACACTTCACCGTCAAATTTGAGTGCATGATTTAGCTTAAGTAGGTAAACCTGATGTTTTCTGCCTGGCTTGATTTTGAACCCGATTCTGGCTTATTGTCGGAGAACAAGAGAGCGTTATATCAAATGCCTTAGTTCTTATGAAAATACGCGGTACTTAAATTAATATGGAACGCGCAGTTGTAGTAAAAAGGCCAAGTTATGGCAATGATTTAAATCCTGATTTCAATTTTTCTGTTTTCCGCTTTGAATTGCGACAACCCAAGAAAGTGGCCAGTGCTTAAAGAATGGAATTCACAAGAGTGTTCAGCGACTCCTGCGCCAGCTGATGAGTTGAGATGCGAAACAACTGAGGTGAAATATCAAAAACGCCGTTATCACCCCAAACCACGCAAAGAATAAACCACGGTGAGTTTGTTATATTGACTTTATTTAAATATGTGAATAATCATCACAATTATGAACATTACTTAAGCACAAGTGAAAATAAAGCCTGAAGAATATTCCAGCTTGTAAAGGATTCGTACCCACGACCTCTGCTATACCAGTACAGTGCTCTATCAACTGAGCTAACAAGCCAATTTGGAGCTGGTCGATTTGTTGGTTCGTTATATATCCCTGAGTGATGAATACGTCAGAGTGAATATATGAAAATCACGTATTTCAACTGCGGATTAAAGAATGATATCTGAATGATCATCGCAGTTATGAACACTTCTTGAGCAGTAGTGAAAATAAAGCCTAAAAATATTTAGACTTGAAATTGACGAATAAAAAATAAAATTTCGTTTTACCGGGTTATTTTATTTCCCGACAAAGTCTTGTAATCCAATACTGCAGGATCACACACAACGCTTGTAAGAATATTTTGAAACACCCTTCGCGAATAATCATCCTGTAGTAGTTTTTAACTTGTGATAGTTTTTATCCTGTAGTAGTCATTAATTACACAGGGCCCCTATTGTTACCAGCCTAGTCAGTGCTGAAACGGCCACCCTGCCTAAATAAAGATGACTTAACTTGACTTGGCCACTTAATTTGGAGCCTCGCTCTGTTGTGTGTCCCGCACCCTCGTATTTTGTAAGCATGGTGAAAGCGATTAAATCAAATCATGCGCATGCGTGTTTTATGATGAGGTAGTTGCAATACTCCAAAGTCGAGTTACACACTGGTTATTGATTTGGATTTTTCTCTTTTATTTCAGTTTCAATTGCAAGAGGCTTAGAAAGTAGCTTCCTTAAATATTGGATTTCACTAGAATGTTTTCCGACACCTAAGACGTCTTCTGAAGGAAACTGAGAGTGGGGTGAAATATAGCAAAAAATGGCGACAGCGTCCCAAACCAATCAAGAACAAACCAATAGGTGAGTTGCTTTTATTGATATTGATCAACAAAACATAATATTTTCTTTATTTAATGTTAGGAATACAAAGTTAAAGTCTTATTAAAGACCTTCTAAAGCCCTCAAACTCTCAACGGTCTATGGTAACCACTCAAAGGTCGGGTTGCGCGTGCCCAGTTCCTAGGCCACTCTCTGTTTCTTCTCGGTCAATCCGTACGGGTCACGTGGTCCGGCTGTTCGCCTCGGCTACCTCACCGAAACGAATTGATCATGAGGGACTGGGAGAAAGCAGTACAGGAACTAGGCAAAGGTTGCGTCACAAGTAACGCTTGCAAAGAGCTCTAATTTGAACTTTCTCGGATCATGAGCCTCAGCGGGCTGTACTGAAACGAAATAAACGTTAGCAAAGAGAATGGTAGATCAAATATCTTACATTTTGTGAGAAATGTCGAATTGCCCTTTCATGATGCACTTGTTTTATGAAAAGTTAAAAGTTACGGTATGTCAATGACTGAACTCTGATTTTTCTCTTTTCAGTTTCAACTACAAGAGGCCAAGAAAATAGCGTGCTTAAAGGATTACAAGAGTGTTCAGCGACTCTAGCGCCAGCTGATTCAGATATATCCAAGGACTTTTACCTCAAATGTTTATCACTCACAAGGAACAGTTACTTTCAAGCATGGAAAAAGAAGAGACATTTTTCACAAGATGCAAAGACTTGTTTATATGGCCTATGCGTAGGTATACAAACATTTTGGTTAGTTTTATCTTAGAGTTTTCAGTTTCTCAAGACTCTCGAAAACATTTCTCATTTTCTTACGAGCACCATGTTAACTACCAGAGATTCGGTTTGGATAATTTGGAAAGGGAAAACGGCAAAACCTTTTAAAGATAAAGAAACACGTCACATTGATCTATTTTGCACCAAACGCATTTTAACAGACAGAATGTTTCAGTTGGTATAGTATTTTTCTCTTTTCGAATGAAGTCAGTCTGGTACTAAGCGAAAAATTGAAAGTGATCCAAAACGAGTAACAAGCCAACTGAACTGAATTGTTAGTTTATTAGAAATTCAATTTTGGCAAGCTTCTGACCACGAACAGGAACTAAAACGTAAAGTTTTGGAGCGATAACGTAAATACATAAGGCTTATAAAATTTTCAACTTTTTGTTTAGCTGTATCAGTTGTGGGAAATCCATATCTCGCCTAAAATGCGACTTTTACGATGATTACAAAAATGAACTGATTTTTATTTTGAGACTAAATCCGGCCAAAGACTAGTAAGAGATCTCACTTTTGTTATTCTCTAAAATAAATATTACAGCATGTCAAATCTTACCGATCAATCAAAATTACTAGAAATGCAAAGTGAGAGATTCAGGTGACTTACTCAACTTTTTACCAGTAATGATGGAATTCTTAAAGAGTGGCATGTCTTTTTTCGTGCTTTTCGTCGTCCGAAAAAATCGTTCAGACGCGCGATGAAGTAGTCAAGATAATCAATTCGTTTCGACCAAACTGTTTCGCTAAAACAATAATGAAATCAACGAAATATCCTACAATCAAAAATTATACAAAAACTTAGCGTTGTTTTCTCTAATGAAGCCACAAGAACCCAATAGAGAAGGTTTAGTATTTCAATTATCAGTATGTCTTTTAATGATCCAGCACCTTTACCGTTCTCAATACTTCCTCTCTTTAGCAAAAAACCATAAGAGATAACTAACAGAACTTCAGACACGAGTTTTAATGGCAATGTTTTACTTTCAACTTTCTTGTTCGTCCGAAAGCAAGAGACTGAAAACTAGCAGACAATTTTAAGTAACAAAAGCCAGCCCATAAGGGCAATGGTTTAGTATTTCAACCATCGATGTGTTTCTCAATGTTTTGCAGCAAAGGAAGAAATTGTTTCATCGTTATTCTTAACTTTTACCTCTACCTGAAAACAGTGTAAGCGACATAACTTTTTTCAGGAATTTTTGGAAATTATTTCCTTTATAGCTCTATTCTAACAACAGATCTCGCTTCAAAGTACAACCTTTTGGTTTTCGTTATGATCATTTTGCTACAGCATGGAAAAGCTTACTAATCAAAAGCAGAAACTAAAAAAGCACAATGAAAGTTGAAACTTTCAGCCGACACTATCGTGGTATCAACATATGAAGAGCGGTCATATTTTAACAAGTTTTCACTTAAAATGAACTTAATTCACAGCCAGAAAAAACATTCAGGCATGTTGCGTTAGCCGATTCATTTCAACTGAAAACATATTAAAATAAGAAAGAAATATCGCCAAATCATATTATATCATATGCAAGGAATTATGCGAATACAACTGCAATATATTAGTGAAATAACGAAAACTCACTAAAGAGAGCGAAAGTTTAGCATTTCAATTATTATCCTATTTTTTTTTAGATTCTCAGCTGCTAAGAATGAACATAGAGCTTGTTTTATTGTAAGTCTCAAATGTTGTCTTTCTACTGATGGCAACTTGGTCACGGATGACAGTTGCACTGCGTATCGAGATTTAAGAAACGCAGTTGAAACAACAAAGTATTATTTGACTTTCTACTTGTACGTGAGGCCGAAATCAAACGAGTCTTGTTTAATAACAGACCGAAGTTTCACAATTCATGAAGGATTTGCCGGGATGTCTTAGTTTTCCAGTGATCTTAATTACTATTTGTGACCACCTGGAGCGGACAAAACACGAAAATAAAACTTGGAAAAATATCATGAACTGTCAAGAAAATATAAGAAAAAAAACGCGCTATGACATCGTTACTCAGAGAGGAAATTCCAGATAAGTGGTAATGTTTTATTGGATATTTACTTTTGAGCTAACTTCAGGTGAAGTTTAACCTTGTGTTATCGTTTTTCTACATTTTTGCCTTCCTCTGACGTGAAGACGAAAATGGACGACTGCAAGTCATACAATTTATAGGCAATGTCAGTTATGACTTTCTCTGTTGCACAAAAGACAAAACGACTTTGACGCGAAGTACTTTGCTTTGTTGTCATAACGCCGAAGTTCTTAGAGCACAATATACTGTGCGAAAAAAAAAGAAAATTCAAACATATTGCAATAGCGCTTCAGTAGAAAAGATTGAAATAAATTAAGTTAATCATTAATATCATTTTTTGCATTTTGGCCTCTTAATGCAAACGGTGAAAATGGACAGCATAGTTAAAAGAAATTTAAGAAACGCGGTTAACGGGAATTTCTGCTTGAATGTTAGGCCGAAAACAAATGCAAACTAAAGAATCGTGTTCAATGCCTGTGAGATTTAATAGTTGTATGATGGATTTAGATGACTCTATTATAGATAAGTAACAATTTGGGATCATCTGGATATCAATTAATTTCCGCACTTCAACGTAGGCAAAACTACCGATAAAAAAAGCGTAGCAAAACAAAAGGACATAAAATTACAGCTTTGAAGATTTGAAGAGCGACACAGAATATGCTGTCATTTTCCTAAACTGATTACTCCTCAACTATTGCTTTTAATTCCTGTTCGTAAAAGAAACTTCTTTCAAAAAGTTAATACGCCTATAAAAAAGAACTTTATTAACATTACTTTACCAGTAACAAATTTAATTAAAAAAGAACACAAAATTTTCTCAAACCTAAATATTTATTCTTCTTAAATATATCAAAACAGAATTTAAATTGCCAAACATTCCCAAATCTACACAAATATTCTTAGTGATAATTACTTTCGTTCTCACAATAGATGCTCACAAAACAAACTTGTGATTTGTATGCAAACTTACATAATAACTAAAAATACAATCTATCAATAAAACAAGTTGAAAAAACCAAATGAATAAACTACCGCACACCTTTTGGGTGACTGCGGCCAAACGCCTTCTCCCGAGTACATTCTTTTAACTGCTCCCCCTCTCTGGAACAGAGGGACTCCCACACCCCTCCCTGCTCCCCCTCTCTGGAGCAGAGGGGGAGAGGGAGGGGTTTGGGAGGGACTCCCACACCCCTCCCGCGCTAGTTCTTTATGGAGAGTTGGTAACATCTTCTGGTTGTTTGAAAAAGCAGAGTCACACAAGTGAATAGAAATGTTGAAAATCACTTGTAAAAGACATATATCATAGTCCCAAACAGGAAGTAGGGTAGCGTAACTCCAGTCCTTTTCTTCCTCTTGTTTGATACCCCTCCCCCCTCAGTAGTGCTTAAAATAAATCCGCATTCCCTTGGGGGGCTTAATAGAGGATTTACAGTAGTGCCCCTTGGGTTTTTTGGGTAGGATACCTGCTCTCCCTTTCTATTTGACGGCTGTATTTTCTTTTTCCTTCATTGTTCTAGAAATTTTTTTCCCGTATTTTTTATTTTTAACCCACTCCCTTTCCCCAATAAACTGTTGTAACGCGGAACTGAATCACTTATTGACATTGAGGAGACAAAGTATTTGGCCGTATTCACCATCTGAGGGTGTGCGGCATTTTATTCCTTGTTTCTGTAATATGGAGTATGTTAAATCTACTTTTATTTCTCTTTTCTTTCCGAGGTACACAGTTGTAAAATATAGCAAGTTAGGTATTGATTGTCATTTAGTAAGAAGAATGCTAGCCCCAAAGGAGTTTAAACACTGCTTTCTGTCTGTATACTTTTTGGGGTGTATGATTTAAATTGCAAGTGTAAAGAGTTTCGTTATTAGAAAACAAGATTAAGAGTGCCAAGTCTTCTACTTGGATGTCAATATTGAAACATTATCTAGGCGTAAGAGATATTCGCACTTCGTTTTCATTTAATGAAATGTGGTTAAAAAATCGTTCAAAAAATGTTTGTTTTAAATGACCAAATAATATATATTTGTAATCAGGGAGACTGCATTTCAGTCACCAGAATCACAACAGTGGACCACAAGGTTTGCAAAGTACTAACGCCATTCCTATTACCATTTTTATGAATAAAGAGTGCAGTTTGATGGGGAACTACTTACAAACTCTGTACAAAAAAGGAAAACGAAACCTCTAATCTGGAAATAAATTGACACTAAATCAATAAATTAAACTACTAAATTTGAGTGCAAAGCATGAAAATTTAAAAGCCTTAAAAAGTTTTAAGGAGCTATTACAACATTCTCTCCACATGATGGAAAAAGCTTAAGGCAATGTTAATGTTTAAAATAATTAAAGGGCTTTCCACAGTGTACCTGCAGGATTTATTTAGCATCCAGAGTACACTGTATAACTTAAGAGATTCTGAGATTTAACTAAACCTGCCCAAGTCATGCACAAACTATTGCAAGTGGGCCTTGGGCTACAGCTGGGCACTACTTTAATGGAATAGCCTACCAGTAAATTTAAGAAAACGAGACTCTTGGATATTTTAAAAGGGAACTTGACCAAATTTACAGCAATTTTCAGTAGGGCTCCCACACGACAAACTTGAAAAAAGACCAAAAAAAAAAAATGAATGAATGTCTTAATAATCAAAACAAGTTATTTCGATGCCACTAGAACTGAAGGGCACGGTTGGAGTTCAGGACAAGAGATCAGAGAGAAAACAACGCCAAAAGCATATGTTTATATAACAAAACTAGGCATGCTATGGCCACCGAGTGTTTGGAAATAAATTTTCCTGCGACCGAAAGCAAGGAAATAAGAGATTTCCTATCCTCGGGCGCTTAAGACAAGGACCAAAAGCAACTAATTATTTGTTTGAGCAAAGGATTGGAACATTCAGTAATGGATTGAATACCCGTCGCATGATGATTACTGCGTGTTGTTGCATATCAGGTTAAAGCTTAGATCTTATGTTTGACACAACATACAACGTTGCAATCGTTACACTGAATCAATGTAAACAAAGTAACCAGCAGAGCTTTTCTACCAAAAAACCCATATTTAGACATGCAACACATTTGTTTTGGGAGAAAAATATGATCAATTTTACTGCTTAAACTGAGACAGGCACGTATTGAATTCTTATTTATCGAAGATGAGATCAAATTACTCATGATTACTGAAATGTCTGAAATAGCTTTCCAAGTCAGAGGCATATTACAATGGAGGCTATTTTTATTCAATGGTGTGTAAATGAAAACCGCGTATTCTGAAATCTAGCTGCCAAAACACCAATCTTGATCAGAAAGTCTGTATCCTTTGGCTTAAATAAATGATCAGTATATATATTATTTTGAAAGTAATTGAATTTTGTGCCAAAAAACAGTTTCCATGCTGTAACTTTTGGGGTGTCACACAACGCTCTCTTTGATGGGAGGTTGCATGCGGGTGAGAATACATCACAACCTGTCTAGTTTGAAGACTCTGGGAAAGAGGTTGCATTACTAGTCAAGTGTAGATCACAATTAGTGTAGCAAGATGCATCCATCAGTTGGCTCAGAGGAGCCTTTGATTATCTTTAAAAGACATTTTAGAAATGTATCTGCTTGCATGTTTTCATCTCGGTAGCTTTCTTGTTTTGAAAATAGAGCAGTTTAAATTTTAGAGTTTTTCACAGTGCATGACATAAAGATGTCTGCTCACAAGCATGTCACTTACACGAAAGCATCGATTCACCTGAGTTTTTTGAGGTTTGAAAAACCAAGAGAAGTGTCTATGTGAATGTTTGAAAGCTCAACAGAGAGAACAAAGCCTTTGAGATAGCTAAAGAAAGATATGGTTTAACTCGTTTCTGGCTGCCATCTTGGCGTCCCTGAGAAGATGGCGTTTCCATACAAAACACTATAATTTTGAGTGGTACATTTTGCCAAATAATTCCCTGCTAGCAGAGGCCTCTTTTCCCTGTATTCAACATATGGGAGAAAAGAGACCTCTGCCATGGGTTGAAATGGTCTGTGTTGAGCAAGTGCTGCAGTTTCTTAGCAGCCGAACCATCACGTGATGCTTTTAGCCCATGATCGGTCAGCAAACAATACAAGGAGTATGCACAACAGTGGACAGCGGCTTAATCAAAGACTATTTCAGCCCATGGCAGAGGTCTCTTTTCTCCCGCACGCTGAATACAAGGAAAAGAGGCCTCTGCCAGTAGGGAAGCTGAATTAACTTGAGTACGGGATATCGCATGGCCCTCCAGAAACTATTGCATGTTGTTTATTTATTACTCTACTTCAATCTATAATATCACAATTTCTTGACTTTATCTATTGAATGGTTGATGATCAGTCATTTTTTACTTGTGTGACTGAAAATGCTCTATAATTCATTTCTGTCTGTTAAACTACATAATACACTACGAGCCACTGCGGTTTTCTTTCACTGAATTCTCCTCTGCGCCTATGGAAGATCAAGTTTTAATTTCTTTCATCTCCCCGGAGAAACTGCAGAACGAGATATCTTCCTATGACTGATCTTGCTTCTTTCTCAGTTTCCCATGAACTTTGAGCTCTTTTGTTTTTCGCTTTCTTTGGTTTGGCTTATTTCGCACGTCAATCTGTAAAAGAGAGAAATTGCATGATTTCTGAGTTGTTCATCAATTCAGGGAAACTTGCGAAATTACTCTAAAGAAATGTCATCAGAACTTCTGCGTTAAACAGTCAATCTCTTAATTTGTCTTACTGCTGCCTGCAACTGTAGTATAAAATATAAACTAAATTGAAAATAAGAATCCTTCATTTGCTGTTACTCTAAGGCATGATTTTGTTGATATCAGGGACTTACAGGTGGAGATGCATTTTCCTTCTTTAAGAGCCTCTCCAGTTCTGACTCCTGTCTCCCATCTCCCTGAGGCTTCTTCATCTGGATCTGGCTCTATCTCATCCTGTGGACATTTCTTCAGCGCTGTGACAGACCATTTCTCTCGGGAAAGTTGGGTGAGATCTTCCTCTGTCAAACTATCCCACCTGGCAATAAATTATTCCCTCCACTGAAGTTGGGCACCAGTCATTTGGTGGGACCCTACCTGTAGTTTTGACCTCGTTTCTCTCAGCGGAATTGCTTCCCTCTTCACTACGGCTTGGGCGGACCAGCATTGGTACACCTTGAGGAACAGCGTTCAGGATTGTGAGGGGTTCTTGGTGAGGTTGCCAGATCTCTTCGGCTGCTCAGTTCTTGTATTGCATTTTTGCTTTACTGTCCTCACCCAGGAAAAACCTGAATGCGTGGTGGTATACATGGCTTTTCATCGTCACAATGCTTTCCCCATCTAATCCGAGATGCCATGGACAAATTTCAGAGAATGGCACACAGGCTTGGGCGTATATGCATCCTCAACCACCATCTGTAGCTCACGTAAAGTAACAGTGTTCTTCAATTCTTCAGTTTTACATCAATTCTACTGAAAACCTACCAAAAAAAGAAAGGGCTGAAATTTCCAGCCCGGGTTGAATTGTTGATCAAGAACCTCATGTAATCGCATTCAAATTTCATCCTGGGCTGGAGAGTGAGTTTGGGCATGCACAGCGATTGTATTTTTGACGCCATTTTGCTTTTGTGCAAATTGGAAGAGTCGAGAAGGAACTGGGCCTTGTAGAGTGAAAAGGCAAAATAGGGTGGGGTTTGGGTGGGATGGTTGGGGTGTGAGGTGGGATGGGTGGGATGGGTGGGGTGTGAGGTGGGATGGGTGGGGTGTGAGGTGGGATGGGTGGGATGGGTGGGATGGGTGGGGTGTGAGGTGGGATGTGTGAGGTGGGATGGGTGGGGTGTGAGGTGGGATGGGTGGGATGGGTGGGATGGCCTAACACTCAGGATGGAGTTTCAACCTGGGCTGAGATTTGGGGAGGGACGAAATTTCAGCCCGGGCTGAAATTCATCATTTAATCAGGCCCTTACCTCTTTAAAAATTTCGTTTTCAATCAAGTACGTTGCAAATCCCATGATATACTTATTCTTGTTCTCCCTTTAACAGTTGTCCATTTGCAGAAGAAGACATTCAGGGAGACTTCCGCCATCCTGTAACAACCAACTCTCAATTATTTAATACGTATAGCAAGGACGCTAACTCAACAAAATTGTTCGTGTTTGTTTGTTTAATTATTTTTAGTTAAGTTTACCAAGTAAACTCGTCGAGGAAAAACCTAACATTCTACCTTTTTTGTGAATGAGAGAATACAAACCAAATGAAAACTTTTTCTCTTGTCTAAGAACCAAGGGAGTATATCTGTAGAGCGGAATAAAGCTCCCCCCAAAAATTACTTTTCTCATACAAGAAACATGTTTAAGAATTCAACTCAATTCTTGATGCCACTGGTCTCCTGCATAGTAGTTTTTTGGGATGTCGTGTGACATCCCAAAAAACGACTGCAAAGGAGACTATGAGGCCACATGAGAATGTACCGGGCTTGATTTAGCGACACACACCCTACAACAAACCTGCGTCCCTAAATCAAGCCACATGTGCATGAGAACAAAAAAAAGTGACAAAATTAAAGTTGCACTTAGATAACATGTACATTTAACAGCCTGGCAGCAAAGCTACCTTGGATATTTCAGTAAATATGTTCAGAAGAACATTAAGTGTCAAATTGGAATCATGCTTTCATTGAAGTAGATCCACAAAGTATATCACTTTCTTTTGCCCATGCATATGGCAGATTGCCTGTTATGTGTGTTTTGAGGAAGTGGGATGGTTCAGTCTGCAAGATGAAGAAAAACTGGGGTGAAAACCTTATTAACGAACAACCGTCAGGCTTACTTTATATTAACTTAAGCCTCATCTACACGAGCAATTTTTGTATGACAACTTTCACGTGACAATTTTTATTTGCTTGTGTAGACAAAGAAAATTGGCCACTTTTTGTGACAAACATATTTGATGACAAGCTGGCGTGTTAGCTTTTATGTGACAAATAAAATCTTTTAAGTTGTCACATATGAAAAATTGCTCGTGTAGATGACTTGTCACATAAAATGTAGCAAATATATGCTTGTTCTTCCTCTTTACATCAGTAAAAGTTTTGGTTCTTGTTTATCTCCAAAATTTTTCATGAAACTTGTTAAAACTGGTTTATAGAATGCCAAATGAACTGTACTCTCCGAAAAAATTTTGGAATTCGTTGCAAGGTCAGTCTCTCGCAGTTCATTTACTAAATTATGGGCCCAAACCTGGGCTTCTTGCCACTGCTTAGTTTTCCAGGGTTTTACCAACCACCTACGCCTATTTTTCTTCATTCTTTGTTGTTTGTAGAATTCTAGAAATGCGATAATGACCACAGCTTCAACTTTTTGCCTGTTTGTTGACAAACAATTATTTGCTGTGCCATCTACATGATCAAATATATTTGTCACATAAAAATTGCTAACTAGTGTAGACAAGGCTTTCAGTTGCTAGTTTGCTGCAAATACAACTCGCCTTTGAGATGCTGGTAAAATGAGGGATGTTGGTTTTTGCCTTATCCATCCCATCAATAATGATTGAGAGGTACTCGCTTGGTTCTTTCTCCGCTTTTCCCGATTACCATAGTAATGGTCTTGCTCTGTACTGGAATACATTAGTCAAAAGATAAGTTATTTCAGTGATAAAGTTAAGTTGCTGATGATTGATATATTGATTAAAGTTGTCTCCTTAACCAGAACTTAGACTCTACTTGTAAGACGGTAACTTCTAACTTGCGATGCGCGATGAAATGGCAATCAACTGACTGATACCGTCGAAAGGGTAAGTCAGCAGTACTGACTGGTTTTACTGCCTAACGTGCTGTAAGCGAGGCCTTCCAAGGGGTGGACTGGTTTCGCTTTGTCGCTCGTTTACGACGCTCGCTTGTTTAGTAAGGGACAAATGTCACTGTGGCAAAGAAATCAAAGACAAGTGGAAAGTGAATTGTGGCCGTTGTAAACTGCCGTGCTACCAGATTCAATTTTCAGTGAAAAAACAAACATCAAACAACCAAAAAAAAACCAGCAACAACAGAAAAACAGCTACAACTGCACAACTTAGTGAACCTGCTTTGCTGCCAAGAAAGGACATACAGAGATAATCTACAGTATGGAGCACTCTTAACAATAAGGAATCACATCTGCCTTTCAAGACAACTTTCCACATAAGGCTGAAAGAACCCTTGTTTACAGCTCGGTATACATTTTGACTACCTTAGGTATGATGGCATTTTTAAACTTATTCTTCCACAATATTTGTGCAGAAGGAGAACCAGCATATTGCTTCTGTTTCTTCATCTGTTGAGGAGGCAACGTCCTCCATGTACATGTGGTGCACCTCCGTCTTTGATTGGCAGGATGGGAGGCATATCCTGTCTTCATGTGGCATGAAATCACCACAATGTTCTATGTGATGAGATCTGTTGATTAAAAGAGTCAGGAGTCCTTAGTGACCATGCCTGCAGATGTTGATCAATAACAAAGAGAGGTTTTGTAGAGGTTACACTCAAGAACTTTTCAAACTCACTTTTCAACCATCCAACGGCTTTGCATATGTGTTCGGAACTCCACGTGGTTCTCTTCCTGGCACATACCCCTGAGGCTCGACCTTCTTCGAACTCTTTCATAAGTCCATAAAACCTACAAGAATGAGAAGGGTAAACGTCAAACCATGCGTGCAAAGTTCCATCTTGAAGAGACAACTTTAGGGCCGCTGACCTTCCCAAGTAAACTAAGGCCCGGTTCATACGTCACATTTCTGCCATGACGAATTCAATTCAATTAAGGGCGGCAGAAATGCGACTGTTGATTCATGTTGCACTTGTGCCGCATTTAATTCACACTACACATTACACTTCTGACTGTGCTTCTTCTGTCTCGAGAAAATGCAACAAAAGTTTACCGTTCCTTCCTTAAAACCCGTCGGTATGTAAATCTATGCATTAGATTCAACACGGCAGAAATTCAACGTTTGAATTGGTGCCGCATTTCTGAACGTTAATGCGACGAGACCAGTCGAACGTGAGGCAGAAATTCGGCAGCTGATTCTGATGTCGAATTTCTGTTGAATTTAATTAGTTTAATTGAATTCGACATGGTAGAAATGCAACGTATGAACCGGGCCTAAGCTTATATTACAGCAACTTTTCAAGCCAATTCCCACGTTTACAACCAAGGGAACAAAATTTTCATACATAAAGGAAATCTTTTTCTTTTAAAGTATAACCCCACATTGATCTGCTCATTGAAAATAGTGATATCTAGCGATGTGTTTGCTCAGGATAAAAAGCTATGAAGGATGAAACTAGCTGCTTTCGTTCTTTAATATTGCTATCAAGTGGTGTCATGTTAGTGCACCTTAGCTTCAGCGGTCAATGACCCATGCTAGCGTTCGAGGTTAACCCTGAGCTTATAGGTACTGTAGCTATATTTACCAGGTGCGTGAAATCCCCAAAGCCATGTTCTGCGCAACATGACAAACCAATTTGCCATTGATGTGGAAACAGTACTTTGTCGTCTCCCCTTCACGGTAAGTGTAACTGTCGAAAAATTAAGGGGGCTCTGAACCCTATGTACTGATTTTTTTTTTTTAATTTGCAGGAAAATAAATCTTCACACATTGACTGCAATTCAATATTAATAAAAAAAAGGGGCTTATCCGCCTCTTTTTTTGAGTTACAGGCACATAAAGCCAAAATTAAGGGTGTTTCTAAGAGGCTGTACTGTTGCTATGTTTTTATGTCAAAATATTGATCACAACTCAAACAAACATAAAATTGTGGGAGTATCGATCCATCAAAGAGTTGGTGTTCAAAAATATTGCAACCATTTTGAGCCACATTTATTTAAAACAATCTTTATGCACTAATGAACCATCACCCATGTTTATGATGCTAATGTAAGACATTAAATGATCTTGCTTTATTCTCACTTTGTCTCACTCTTTGTTTCCAACTGTGAAAAACGTTTGTGGCCCGAAGTTAAGTTCAATTTTTTGTTAAGCCTTCAACTTAAATTTCAATCATGCATTACTGATTCCTCTTCACTGAAACGTAGGTATTTAGTAGGAAAATTGATTGTCTTTATTTTCATTTGTCACTCTGCTGGTTCCTGTTGATGAAATAGAATGACATAATCTATGGTGCCCGTAGTGCATGAATAGTAATACTCCCTTGATGCAATATGTTGCCACTCCCACCATGTGCTTTGATCTTTGTAATGGCGTAGACTCTACATATTAACTGTTATTGTTTTTATTCCTTGCCGTACTTCTTGCTCTCCACCCAACTCAATTAATGCTGTGCCAGTTCCTTTCAAACAAATTCAGCATTAATTTTAGAAAACAAGGCAAGTTTTATTAAGAAAGAAAGTGTTGCAGAATTTAACTTTATCTCCATTGAACAAGGTTGTGGTGTATGGAAACACTAAAGCCAAAACAAAGTAGAAATTAATAACCTTACACATAAGTACCTTTCAGTAATTTTCAGGCATTGTTTCGACTTTGTTGTTTAGGTACACTGTAGGTGATCATTCAAAAGGATCATTTCATGAGTCCTTCTTAGTATCTCTGTCCCTTCTTTTGTAAAACTGGCTCCAGCTACCCTTACAAATAATAAAATATGATTATTATATTATTATGAATGACTGTCTTACAACATGTTTTCACATGAACACAATTTCCAATCCGATGAAAGAGCAATATACAGAGTTGAATAATAGTCCATTCTCCTTGAGATCTTCACTCACCTTTATATCAAAGCCTGCTCCTGGCCCTGATCATGATTGAGTTCTAGCAATTTTTTCACTTTGTAATTGCGTTAATTGTTCTGTTATCAGAAAGACAATATTCGGATATTAGTAATATCATTTAAGGCTGGTTTTCACTAGAGCATAAGGCAGCATAACTTAACATAAGCATAAGCGCAAAGTGAAAACGGCCGTGACATAAACATAAGCGTAAGCAGAAACTTAAGAAGAACCAGCCCACTTATTTGTCTTGTGCTGTTTTCGCTAGTAACGCGCTCGACATATGATAAGCATAAGCATAAGCACAAGAAAAACAGAACTGTTCGTTTTTCTTGTGCTTATGCTTATGCTTGTGTTGTCAGGGCCTCAAGAAGGGCAAATCAAGTGTACCTAAATCTACAGCAAATCACTGGTTGCATAAGCATTTTGGCACGCTCCACGCTCGTAATGAATATTTTATTCTAAAATCGCTTACCTTTTTCAAACCAAATCCGAAAAATTGTGCGCCAAAACTCTTTTCCGATCTTCGCGGAATCTTGAAATGAAGGGAATGAAGCGGATCCCGTGACGCGAAGACGCGCGAAACCCTTTAGGGTAGGTACGTCATGTATGGGGACACATTATGTACCGATAGTCGCAATGAGGGTAGTACGTCATGTAAGACTTGACTATTATGTCCGAGCACCACCCATGAGTAGCTATGCACTAGCTGTCACGGCCCCTGTAGTAGCTGTAGTAGCTGTAGTAGCTGTAGTAGCTGTAGTAGCTGTAGTAGCCGTAGTAGCCGTAGTAGCCGTAGTAGCTGTAGTAGCTGTAGTAGCTGTAGTAGCTGTAGTAGCTGTAGTAGCCGTAGTAGCTGTAGTACCTGTAGTAGCTGTAGTAGCTGTAGTACCTGTAGTAGCTGTAGTACCTGTAGTACCTGTAGTAGCTGTAGTAGCTGTAGTACCTGTAGTAGCTGTAGTACCTGTAGTAGCTGTAGTAGCCGTAGTAGCCGTAGTAGCCGTAGTAGCCGTAGTAAGTGTAGTAGCCGTAGTACCTGTAGTACCTGTAGTAGCTGTAGTAGCTGTAGTACCTGTAGTAGCTGTAGTAGCCGTAGTAGCCGTAGTAAGTGTAGTAGCCGTAGTACCTGTAGTAGCCGTAGTAGCCGTAGTAACCGTAGTAGCCGTAGTAACTGTAGTAGCTGTAGTACCTGTAGTAGCTGTAGTAGCTGTAGTAGCCGTAGTAGCCGTAGTAGCCGTAGTAGCCGTAGTAGCCGTAGTAGCCGTAGTAGCCGTAGTACCTGTAGTACCTGTAGTACCTGTAGTAGCTGCAGTAGCTGTAGTAGCCGTAGTAGCCGTAGTAGCCGTAGTAGCCGTAGTAGCCGTAGTAGCCGTAGTAGCTGTAGTAGTTGTAGTAGCTGTAGTAGCTGTAGTAGCCGTAGTACCTGTAGTACCTGTAGTAGCTGTAGTAGCTGTAGTACCTGTAGTAGCTGTAGTAGCCGTAGTAGCCGTAGTAGCCGTAGTAGCCGTAGTAACTGTAGTAGCTGTAGTACCTGTAGTAGCTGTAGTACCTGTAGTACCTGTAGTAGCCGTAGTACCTGTAGTACCTGTAGTAGCTGTAGTAGCTGTAGTACCTGTAGTAGCTGTAGTAGCCGTAGTAGCCGTAGTAAGTGTAGTAGCCGTAGTACCTGTAGTACCTGTAGTACCTGTAGTACCTGTAGTACCTGTAGTACCTGTAGTAGCTGTAGTAGCTGTAGTACCTGTAGTAGCTGTAGTAGCTGTAGTACCTGTAGTAGCTGTAGTAGCCGTAGTAGCCGTAGTAGCCGTAGTAGCCGTAGTAACTGTAGTAGCTGTAGTACCTGTAGTAGCTGTAGTAGCTGTAGTAGCCGTAGTAGCCGTAGTAGCCGTAGTAGCCGTAGTAGCCGTAGTAGCCGTAGTAGCCGTAGTACCTGTAGTACCTGTAGTACCTGTAGTAGCTGCAGTAGCCGTAGTAGCCGTAGTAGCCGTAGTAGCCGTAGTAGCCGTAGTAGCCGTAGTAGCTGTAGTAGTTGTAGTAGCTGTAGTAGCTGTAGTAGCCGTAGTACCTGTAGTACCTGTAGTAGCTGTAGTACCTGTAGTAGCTGTAGTAGCCGTAGTAGCCGTAGTAGCCGTAGTAGCCGTAGTAGCCGTAGTAGCCGTAGTAACTGTAGTAGCTGTAGTAGCTGTAGTAGCCGTAGTACCTGTAGTACCTGTAGTAGCTGTAGTACCTGTAGTAGCTGTAGTAGCCGTAGTAGCCGTAGTAGCCGTAGTAGCCGTAGTAGCCGTAGTAGCCGTAGTAACTGTAGTAGCTGTAGTAGCTGTAGTAGCCGTAGTAGCCGTAGTAGCTGTAGTAGCTGTAGTACATGTAGTGGCTGTAGTAGCTGTAGTACATGTAGTAGCTGTAGCAGTTGCAGTAACTGTAGTAGCTGTAGTGACTGTAGTAACTGTAGTAGCTGTAGTAGCTGTAGTACATGTAGTGGCTGTAGTAGCTGTAGTACATGTAGTAGCTGTAGCAGTTGCAGTAACTGTAGTAGCTGTAGTGACTGTAGTAACTGTAGTAGCTGTAGTAGCTGTAGTAGCTGTAGTAGCTGAAGTAGTTGTAGTAACTGTAGTAGCTGTAGTAGCGGTAGTAGCTGTAGTAGTTGTAGTAGCTGTAGTAGGTGTAGTAGCTGTAGTAGGTGTAGTAACTGTAGTAGCTGTAGTAGTTGTAGTAGCTGTAGTAGCTGTAGTAGCTGTAGTAACTGTAGTAGTTGTAGTAGCTGTAGTAGCTGTAGTAGCTGTAGTAGCTGTAGTAGCTGTAGCAGTTGCAGTAACTGTAGTAGCTGTAGTGACTGTAGTAACTGTAGTAGCTGTAGTAGCTGTAGTAGCTGAAGTAGCTGTAGTAACTGTAGTAGCTGTAGTAGCGGTAGTAGCTGTAGTAGTTGTAGTAGCTGTAGTAGGTGTAGTAGCTGTAGTAGGTGTAGTAGCCGTTGTAGCTGTAGTAGTTGTAGTAGCTGTAGTAGGTGTAGTAGCTGTAGTAGGTGTAGTAACTGTAGTAGCTGTAGTAGTTGTAGTAGCTGTAGTAGCTGTAGTAGCTGTAGTAGCTGTAGTAACTGTAGTAGTTGTAGTAGCTGTAGTAGCTGTAGTAGCTGTAGTAGCTGTAGTAGCTGTAGTAGCTGTAGTACCTTTAGTAGCCGTAGTAACTGTAGTAGCCGTAGTAGCCGTAGTAGCCGTAGTAGCTGTAGTAGCTGTAGTAGCCGTAGTAGCTGTAGTAGCCGTAGTAGCCGTAGTAGCCGTAGTAGCCGTAGTAGCCGTAGTAGCCGTAGTAACCGTAGTAGCCGTAGTAGCTGTAGTAGCTGTAGTAGCTGTAGTAGCTGTAGTAACTGTAGTAGCTGTAGTAGCTGTAGTAACTGTAGTAGCTGTAGTAGCCGTCCAGTTTTCTGATTGCGTCTGCGTGTAAGCCCATTGCAACACAACCAAGGCTGAACAAGGCGGCTCCAAAATTTTGCTTCATTGCCACTCTGACAAACTATGTTTAAAAAAAGAATCAAAATAAAGGAAAAAGTCAATACTACAGCTACTACAGCTACTACAGCTACTACAGGTACTACAGGTACTACAGCTACTACAGCTACTACAGCTACTACAGCTACTACAGCTACTTCAGTTACTACAGCTACTACAACTACTACAGCTACTACAGCTACTACAGCTAATACAGCTACTACAGGTACTACAGGTACTACAGCTACTACGCTTACTACAACTACTACAGCTACTACAGTTACTACAACTACTACACCTACTACACTTACTACAGCTACTACGGCTACTACGCTTACTACAACTACTACAGCTACTACAGTTACTACAACTACTACACCTACTACAGCTACTACGGCTACTACAGCTACTACAGCTACTTCAGTTACTACAGCTACTACAACTACTACAGCTACTACAGCTACTACAGCTAATACAGCTACTACAGGTACTACAGGTACTACAGCTACTACAGCTACTACAGGTACTACAGCTACTACAGTTACTACAACTACTACACCTACTACACTTACTACAGCTACTACGGCTACTACGCTTACTACAACTACTACAGCTACTACAGTTACTACAACTACTACACCTACTACAGCTACTACGGCTACTACAGCTACTACAGCTACTTCAGTTACTACAGCTACTACAACTACTACAGCTACTACAGCTACTACAGCTAATACAGCTACTACAGGTACTAGAGGTACTACAGCTACTACGCTTACTACAACTACTACAGCTACTACAGTTACTACAACTACTACACCTACTACACTTACTACAGCTACTACGGCTACTACAGCTACTACAGCTACTACGGCTACTACAGTTACTACAACTACTGCACCTACTACAGCTACTACAGCTACTACAGTTACTACAACTACTACAGCTACTACAGTTACCACACCTACTACAGCTACTACGGCTACTGCAGCTACTACAGTTACTACACCTACTACAGCTACTACACCTACTACAGCTACTACACCTACTACAGCTACAACGGCTACTACACCTACTACAGCTACTACACCTACTACAGCTACTACCGCTACTACAGCTACTACAGTTACTACAACTACTTCAGCTACTACGGCTACTACGGCTACTACGGCTACTACGGCTACTACGGCTACTACGGCTACTACGGCTACTACGGCTACTACGGCTACTACAGGTACTACGGCTACTACGGCTACTACGGCTACTACGGCTACTACAGCTACTACAGCTACTACAGCTACTACAGCTACTGCAGCTACTACGGCTACTACGGCTACTACGGCTACTACAGCTACTACAGCTACTACAGCTACTACAGCTACTACAGCTACTTCAGTTACTACGGCTACTACGGCTACTACGGCTACTACGGCTACTACGGCTACTACAGCTGCTACGGCTACTACAGCTACTACAGGTGCTACAGCTACTAAAGGTACTACAGCTACTACAGCTACTACAGCTACTACAGGTACTACAGCTACTACAGCTACTACAGCTACTACAGCTACTACAGGTACTACGGCTACTACGGCTACTACGGCTACTACGGCTACTACAGCTACTACAGCTACTACGGCTACTACAGCTACTACAGGTACTACAGCTACTACAGGTACTACAGGTACTACGGCTACTACGGCTACTACAGCTACTACAACTACTACAGCTACTACAGCTACTACAGGTACTACGGCTACTACAGCTACTACAGCTACTACAGTTACTACGGCTACTACGGCTACTACGGCTACTACGGCTACTACGGCTACTACGGCTACTACAGCTACTACAGGTACTACAGCTACTACAGGTACTACAGGTACTACGGCTACTACAGCTACTACAGCTACTACGGCTACTACGGCTACTACGGCTACTACGGCTACTACGGCTACTACGGCTACTACGGCTACTACAGCTACTGCAGCTACTACAGGTACTACAGGTACTACAGGTACTACAGCTACTACGGCTACTACGGCTACTACGGCTACTACGGCTACTACGGCTACTACGGCTACTACAGCTACTACAGCTACTACAGCTACTACAGGTACTACAGCTACTACAGGTACTACAGCTACTACAGTTACTACGGCTACTACGGCTACTACGGCTACTACAGCTACTACAGCTACTACAGCTACTACAGCTACTACAGCTACTACAGGGGCCGTGACAGCTAGTGCATAGCTACTCATGGGTGGTGCTCGGGACATAATAGTCAAGTCTTACATGACGTACTACCCTCATTGCGACTATCGGTACATAATGTGTCCCCATACATGACGTACCTACCCCCTTTAGCTGGCAGCCGCTGACCAATGTTTTGTCAAATGCCCCACCGGAGTGCAGGGTAAATGATCGAGGAGGGGGGGAGGGAGATGGGCGCTTCTGGCATGAATAAAGAATTCTAGTCTTTGAATACGTTTCCCACATTTGCAGTAATACTCAAAACGTACAAATGAAAAAGAGCTTACAATAAATTTTAAGGTTGCTGTAACTCCCCTAACAGCCTTATAATTATTTGAATAAAGTGCTACTATGATGAAAAGTTTACCTCTTGATTTTTTTACTTTATCTCATAGAATTCTAAAAAAGATTAAAAACGTCGTTTTCCGTTTGTAAACATCTGTATTGGTTCCGGAGATATTTAAGTTTGAAAAGTGTGTAAAATATGCAAATGAGATGACTGATGACGTCATAGTATCAACCCAATATAACATCAAATATACAAATAGAGCTATCTCAGTCAATTTGCAGCAGAGACCATTGAAACTCACTCTTTTCCAGTCTCCCCCAACCTGATTTTAATATTTTAGTGATTTTCAGCTTGAAAAACATTTAACAAGGCTGTGAACTCTACCGAACATATTTACATGTTTGCTGGATCATGAAGATGAGTCACCATTGGCAAATATTTAAATATTATTCTTAAGGTAAATATCAGGGAGCTCTGGAACCCAGTATGTTGCCATGGTAATAATACTGATAAGCTCATATTGTGAAGCACATCTGGTAGAATCATACTGCAAAGAATCAGGCATTTCTGATTCAAATTGGCTGAGATATCTTCTTTCAACATATTTGATCTAATTTCAGTTGAGAATATGACGTCATCACTTGGCTAATTTGCATATGTTAAAAACTTGAATATCTCTGGAGCAAAAAGAGATATCGGAAAATAGTAAACAGCATTCTTCTTCTCGAACAGACTACTTGTTTATATTTGAAAATGGCTTAGATACGAAAGATGTGAATTTCGTCATAGTAGCACTTTAAGGTTACTAGCTGACAGCCTCTTGTTCTTCATCAGCAAACAACTTCTTTTGCTCTCGTTTCTGCAAATGACTTTAAAAAGACTTATAATCTGAAAACAAATTGAATTTTAAAAATTACTACGTTTGGATTTGATTAAAACGTTTGGCTATTCAGGACAAAACAATAATAAGCTTAACTTGATTCACCTCTTGCTTAAACAGACATGCTAAGATCGAACAACATCAGATGCAAGGTGTTCAAGGAAGCACTTGGTTTTTAAAATGAGTATAACTTACCTTGACCAGCAGTGTCATGACATGAATACTTGAAATCGTTCTAAATTCCACTCAAACGGCACTAAGGCCACAAGGTAGCGGGCATTACCCCTTAAATCTATCAAAGCAAAGATTGAGCCCAAGCATTAGCAGCCATGTGCATGGACAGCTGTTTCAGCCTTGTTAGGCCTCATCAGCATGGCATAGCTAATGCTCAGGCTCAAGTACCCACATATCAATAAAACAAGCAATGAAAATGTAAAGCTTGTGAGATGTGGCTGGAGTGACAAGGATACTTCACAAATTAATGTGATCAAGTAAGCTGAAGCCACTCAAAGGGCACTTTGGTAGATTTAAGGGATGATGCCTGCTACCTTGTGGCCTTAGTGCCCTGGGGCACTAAAAAATTTTATACGGGGAGGCTCCACCCCGAGGTCCAACCCCTTACCCTTTTATATACCATTTTTGACAGAAAAGGTACCCCTTTCATATACCTTCCATTGACAAATGATACTCCTTTTGTATACCTTCCACTGGAACATTAACAGTCATAAGGTATGCATTCGAAATATTTTAATGAAAGGTCCTTTTAATTACCTAAACGACAGATTTCCCTACCCTTTCATATACTTGGAGTCGTGAAATCCCTACCCTTTCATATACCTGAAGTGTGAAAAATGTACCCCTTCGGGCGGAGCCTCCCTATATAGGCCATTATAGGGAGTACCCCCCCCCCCCCCGGTTCTCTCTGTTGAGCCTTCAAACATTCACAGAGACACTTCTCTTACCATGTTGGCTTTTCAAACCTCAAAAACACATGATGAGTCGATGTTTTCAGTTATGTTACATGGTTGTGAGCAGACATCTTTGTCACATATATACATATATACACACATGCATAGTTTACATACTTTATTTGATAAGTAGGTTTAGAAGAGGCAGCCAAAGGGCTGATGTGGACCTACTACAACGCACTGTGAAAAACTCTAAAATTCAAACTGCTCTATTTTCAAAACAAAGCAAGCTATCAAGCTGAAAACATGCAAGCAGAAACATTGTCTTTTACACGATGAAGATAAAAATGCAAAAGTCTGTTTACTTTTGAATTTTAGTTTTTTATGATGTCACGTAAAAACCCTCTATAGGGGTCTGGTCCTTTCGAGCACCATCACTTTCAGAGCTGACAGTTTTAAGTGTTTCCGTATTATTTTTAAGCTCCCATAAGCGACCACTTGTCATTTAGGATCTGTTTACAAGGAGGGAGGGTGCCCAGCTAACCGAATTACCCTGCTAAACAAGCTACTGGTACTCTACGAGGGCCAAATTTTCAACAACTTTTCATGTTTCTTTAGAAAATGGATTGAAGAGTATGCTAGACAGGGTAGCCCACCTTTCTGGGGCACCCTGTCTACTTACCCAGGGCACCTTCTAGGTGGGCTAGCTTTTTGCCATGTAAATGGTTTGTGCAGAGTTATCCCGGCTAGCCGAGGTGAGCAGACCATGAAAGCAGCGTTATATTCCAGGCCAGCTTTTAAAGTTAACTGCCTCTGGTGCCAACGATCAATTACCAGAGTACGAGTAGAAAATCAAAGTCTGTGTACGGGTACCACTGCCTGCCACTGCAGCTATTTTGCAGCTATTCGTACGGCACCTATACACGGACTTTGGTTTTCTACTCGTACAAAAGTCCTCTGTTTTCATAGAATCTATATGGAATTTTTTATTTATTTCTGGTGGTCCAAACTATTATAAGTTTGTTTGGGTGTATTAAGCAATTTTAGTAAGCACTGAAAATTTAATTCAAACTAATTTGCTCAATCTGTGCATACTATAAGAACAACTCATTTCGCGACACTCAGTGTGTGATCAACACCGATAAACAGATGTGGAAGTGTTGCAAAATGAGTCGTTTGCATAGGATGTATAGAGTAGACAAATTAGTCTGAATCAAATCCACAGCTCTCACCATTATCGCTTGTTGCACCTAAAGAAACATAAAATAGTTTGGACCAGCAAAAATAAAAAATTCCATAGAAATTGTATGAAAATTAAGAACTCTCGTAAGAATAGAAAATCAAAGTCTGCGTATGGGTGCCATACGAATAGCCACTGTGTAAAAAGATTCTTATCTGCCATCTTGTTTGTTGAGCTTAACGACTGCTTAGGCGCGTATGTTTTAACCCACCTAGCCAGCTCAGTGGCTCACCAGTCAGATAGGACAAGTATTATTCACAACTGTGATTGCCGAGCCATCAAGTCACTAAAACATACACCCGTCAAGCCGTCTGAAACCACTTTAGTAACATCACTCCAAAACATGGCCCTGTATCCTGTGGTTGTGCCCCTATAAGAACATCTATAAATATTTGTTTTTGTCAATCAGTCATAAAATTTATTCCTTCTTAAAAGCATTGTTTTTGTTGACTGCTGAATCCTGTGAGGATGAGTTGATGTTTGCAAGATGTTTTGCTTCAAAGCTAACTAAATATCTTAATGCCAAGTTATTTATTTAAAAAAATCATTCTCCTGGATTGTTCATGGACCACAATATACAGGTTGAACAAGTTGGAAAAATACAAAATAGTTACAATAATGTGACTCTACATTTTCACGTTTGCAATTGCCTTTGTGTGTCATCATGGCTATAAGTTCTCTATTGCCAGTTTGATACAAACCTTCCTTCTTTCCACAGGATGATTGTTCTTTACATAGGTCATGACATTACTTTAACCACTTTACTTCAGGGCTC
The DNA here is from genome assembly GCA_016490735.1 of Pachyseris speciosa. Taxonomy (NCBI): domain Eukaryota; kingdom Metazoa; phylum Cnidaria; class Anthozoa; order Scleractinia; family Pachyseridae; genus Pachyseris; species Pachyseris speciosa. The sequence goes on from JAEMWC010000590.1 coordinate 143,383, forward strand.
AGCACATGTTAGGAAACACAGTCTTAATTAATACATTTTTTTGACACACTCCCAGGACTACAGCACTGATCCACATGTAGATGTAAACCCTGTCTCTATCCCACTGTACAACCTGTCCTGATCTGTGTACATGATTGCCCTTCATTCACTTCACAGCCTAATTACTGCTCTCCTTTGTCAGGTTGGCAATGTTGGTCCTCCTCCAGAGTAATTCCCAGATATATTAGCTTTGCTAAAGTCAAAACCTGGATTCTGTCAAAGAACAAAATCAATGAAGACATGTTACAAACCCATCCACTCGTTTCTGGATATATTGGAAACAGAGATTTTTTTCTCTGTTTTTGAAAACATACACATCCACACATAGCGTATTCAAATCATTTTGACACATTTACATGTAAATGCTAAAAATGATGGAATACAATAATATGATAGCTTCCCTTACAGAGCATGCACAACACAGCCCGGGACAGACTAGACTCAATTTATGACATCACATTCGAAAACCTCCATTTTTGTCCATCCAAATGAATATGATCAGCTGTTGTTTTAAAAATCTCCACTCTGGAGACCGTTTTCTAAAACTCCCATTTTTGGAGCATGAAAAGGCTGTTTATGTGTGGATGAAAGGCAAAAACGGAGAAAAAATCACCCTTTTTAAAAAATTTTCACCTAAGTGTGGATGGGGCCTAAGTGACCACCTAAAACAAAGGTTAAGGTCCCAACTCTGCTGGATAATATAATGGTTACAGTTTTTATACCATGGTATATACCTCTTTCTGAAATCTCTCCAAAGTTAACTTTTTCTCCATTTCATTAAATGTCCAAGGATCAGCAGAATATTCATTTGAGAGCAGCGAGTGCCAGCAGTTAGCAGCATCTTTTCCAGATTTCACTAAGATAATGCGTACAAGTTCATTGTCCTCTGAAACAGAAAGAACAGTGAGATTAACAAAACATGATTTTAGTCTCTTGCATGCAGGTGCAGACAAAACCTGGGGTAGGCCATACGGCCGAGGCCATGGTGTGGGCCATGGCCTACACTATGGCCTACATGTATCCCTGACTCATCCCCAGTCGTCTTCATATAACACACGGCAAAGGAAGAGAAGCACGCGAGGTGGATGATCTCACCTTGCACTCCTTTTCTTGGTACCCATCTCTCCCTGTGCTGTATGAAGACGACTGGGGACAAGTCAGGGCCTACCTTGTGGCCTGCTGGTAGTCAAGTTTTTGGAAGTCTGTTCATTATTATTGTAAACCTTTCAGCATCTTTCCTCAACATGTCTCGCCTAATGGCTCTCTCCCACTCTCGTGGTAACATTTAGATCAAATTTTCAAAGGAGACTCATGGTAGACTGGAATCAGGAACTAGCTTAAATTGAGCAAAGAAAACTTCTTCAAAACTCTTGTTCTTTTACATTGAATGATTATGTGGAGATTGAGTTTGCATTGTGTTACTGGATCAATGCAAATGAGCATTCATTTAGCTGGTTGCAAAGTAATGTGCCTCTTGCTCAGTTAAACAAACACCTATTATGCAGGCTCGATTTTTGGTTCCTTAATTGTTCACATGATCCCTAATTATTAATTTGATCCTTTAAGTACAATGCTGCCAAATCCTGGAACACTCTTCCTTGTAATTTATGCCATGATTAGTCTCTTACTTAAGTTTTAAACTGAAAGTCAAGCAACATCTAAATCATCTCAGTTAATTCTCACCTTATGAACCCTTTGATTGACTTCTTTTGTTTTGTTTTTTTGGTTTCATTTTTATAATTTATTATTTATTCATATTATTTTGTACAGATCTCCATTTAAACCAGCTATGCTGAACTGGAATTTCTGTATAAATAATGTATATAAATAAATAAATAAATATATTAAATGTGTTATTATTATTATTATTATTATTATTATTATTATTATTATTATTATTATTATTATCTAGATGCACAGTGTAATTTAACTATTACATGAAGCAAGTACTGGGCAACTGAATGCAAGTCACATATGTACTTTAACAAATAAATCCTCTGTTAATTCATGGTGATAAAGTGTTATGCATTTGCCTTGAGGAAAGCTTCCTATAAAGTAAAATTAGGAAAATATACGCAGACGTACAAAGGGTTTCAGAATAAAAAGCAACAACAACCAATCCACGCAACGTTACCTAAAACCCATGTACTTTCATCCGCCAAAACAGTTTTAAAGAGATCTCCCTGTGAGAAAAACGACATCAAAAATAAAGGTTAAGCCACAGAACGAGCTGGTAGTCAACAAGACTTGCCAAATCAAGCTAAGGTGAACGTACATACACAGGGCCGTAGCCAGAAAAAAAGTATGACTGAGGCAATGTCCGTGGTTAAATTACCTTCCTAGGTATATTTAGGGTATTTATGATGACTATAAACGACAAAAACGAAAGAAGTGACTGAGGCAAGTGCCTCGGTTTGCCTGTTACTAGCTACGGCCCTGATACAGTTGTACATGTACGTATAAACTGTCAGAGTGTGTTCAAATTCACCTTGAACAGCTCTTGGCCTTTCAAAGCAAACTTTATACTCTTCGGCTTGATTTCACAGGTAATTTCCCGGCCCTTAGTTCCTTTAGGTACATTGACCTCAACGAAGACTTCATCAATTGTCTGCGCCCAACTTCCCCAGGGAGTTTTCGACGGAACAACACCACTCTTTTCATCAAAATGGTCAGCCATCTTGAAAGCGGCACATCGAATGGGCTTACATGACATAGTTATTCATCTCCTCCAATTACCACTGACTATAGTTCACTGGCTCGTTAATTTGTAATGCGCCTGGGTTCACGTGGAGTTGCTTATCTTGCCGGTAGTTTTAATTTTCTGCCCAATTTTGTGAGATTTGGAGCTCCCAAACACTGCAGTTTCGTCGGGGAGATGTCGGTGGGTATCTTTACTGAAATTGTCTTGTTTTTTTCTCGCGACTTTGCTTTGATCATTAAATTTCCTCAACATCTTCGTTTACTAATATCAAAGCTTATTAATAAAGTTGAGCCAGCTGATAAGAAATTCTTAGAAAATTCTAGGATACTCTGTGTTATGTGGACTTAAGCTGATAAAACCTGTAGCAATGTAGCTCAAATCTAGTGCCTCGCTGGTTGCGTGTGAGGGCAGGTAAATGCTTATTTGATTGGTATATCGATCTATGATCGGTCTACAACCATACTAGCCTCCTCCGCAGACGTCTTTCGGCTCGTCACGCGTTCGTTCCCCACGAACGTCTGCTGAACTGAACTACCACATCCGTTCGCGGTGGTTAGCCAATCATAGTTCGTTTTCCAATGGAAAGTAGGACCTCGACCCCGGGATTATTTTCACAGACGATGCACGTGAACCGGGTGTCGATTTCCATTCTTACCCCGCTCGTTATTGATTTCTTCAAAACAAAGGCTAACCGCCGGCAAACGGAATTGGCAGTTCAGTTCAGCAGACGTTCGTGGGGAAGGAACGCGTGACTAGCCCAAAGACGTCTTCGAAGGAGGCTACAACCATACATGTTAATCCTTCCGTGATCAATAAATTGAGGATTTACAGTTTTTGCAGTCAAATATAAAATTTCATGATAAAACAACAATTCAAAGGTGTGGAATTTCCTACTAGGACTTATTTTGCTTTCACTTTAATAAGTTTGCTGCCATTTTTAATGTTGAATTGTCTCAGCCTGATTCAATGTTACAGGTATGTCCCAGAAAAAAATGATGGCTTGTCAATTAAAGCACTTTAACTTTTCTAAGAAAGCTGTCGTAATTTGATTATTTTATAAGAAGACTATATTAGGCTGCTCCATATATAGACAGTTGCTCATTGCTACATTAAGCATGCAAGTGTGGAATTAAACTCGAGGTTGCATGATGTCTTTGAAATACTACAGTTTTGATGGAGAGATGTCGGTGAGTTTCCTTATTGAAACTGTTATCTTTTCATGAGTCTTTGCTTTTATCATTTTGATTTTCCTCAACATTTTACTTTGACATTATATAGCTTAAAAATATAGAATTAAGCTCAGCTTTTAAACCCTGGTGCAGTGTAGCCCAAATCTCAGACCTATTTGGTTTTCTGTGATCAAGGCAAGTATTGCTAATTTCTTGGTGTATTGATTGTAGATCCATCTGCAACACTTTATTATCCTTCATTGGTGGAGATGTACTGGTTTTGGGGTCGAAAATTAAAACTTCATAATAAAACAGCAACTCAAAGCCTGGGATTTCCTGGGGCTTATTTTACTTTCACTTTAGTTTTTGTGAATTTTACCTAAGTGACTCAGTCTGATGCAATGCTATTAAAAGGTTACATCATGTCTTGAAAATAAGGCTTATCAGTTAAAGCACTTTTCTAGGAAAACTACATTTCTAAGAAGACTACTGACAATTATATAGGCTTCTCCATACACAATTGGTCTTTATTACCTAAAGTACAGTGTATGCAAATGCAAAATTTAACCTAAGGTTGCATGATGATGGCAAAATACTGCAGTTTTGAAGGGGAGTTGTCAGTGAGTATCTTTGTTAAAATTGTTGTTTTCATGCAGCTTTGTTTTGATCACTGTGGCTTTCTTAAGCATCTTCTTACTACAATGTATGTTATACAACTCAAAGAATATAGACTTAACTTAAGCTCAGCTCATAAAGTTCGTAAAACCTAGTGTCATGAGGCCAGTTAATTTGTAGTAGATATGTACAGGTTTTGCTGTCAAATGCAACACTTCATAATATTAACAGTAAGCTCAAAGTGGAGTTTCCTAAGACTTACATTTTACTTTCACTTTAATATTGTGCCTTTTGCGGAAGTGGCTCAGTCTGGTGCAATGATATAATAAGTTTCTGTCATAAGTACTTAAATTCTTGGAATTAGCTATCATCTTCACAGGCAGTTACTTTTTATTACCTGAAGTGCAATGTATGCTACTGCAGAATTTAACCCAAGCTTGTAATATGTTTACTTGCCTGGGTATCCTCGGATGCCTGTTATTTTGTACCCTGTCGAAGCTGTCTTCCATTAACTCAGGAATTTGTTGTCCCCAATGTCAAGTTATGTGCATGTTGTCCCCAAATTAATTCCTACATAACACTACTGAACAAAAGTACAGGAAACTAAATCAGTTTACCATTTACCAGTAAATAATTGAAGGGCTCGGAGCATAACCATCCTATGTCGAATTTTGAGTCGTTTTCGATTTTGCTTGGATTTGTCTGAATTTCTGCATGTGAACTGCAATTCGATGGAAACACATTGTATGGTATTTTTTGACTGATTCATCCAGAATCCAGAAATGCATTTTTTCTTACTAAGAAGATGTAATGCAACTTGCAAACCACTCCCATGGAAGGTTGGTTTCTTGGTGTACGTAAGAAAAAATGCATTTCTGGATTCTGGATGAATCAGTCAAAAAAATACATACAATGTGTTTCCATCGAATTGCAGTTCACATGCAGAAATTCAGACAAATCCAAGCAAAATCGAAAAACGACTCAAAATTCGACATAGGATGGTTATGCTCCGAGCCCTTCAATTATGATTTCTTGTCTGGCAAGAACTTTGTTTACATTGTAGCTGCACAGGGGAAGTAAATTAAGTAAAAGCTGCGGAAGTTAAAAACTGTTGTTCAAACTCACTTAGCCCTTTAATTTCATTGTTCAAAGTCATATTTCATTGTTTAAAGTCACATTGCATTATTTAAACCTCTTGGTGGAATCTTTCCCATATCTTTGCTATACAAGTTTCTTTCCACTCAGACATGTTATTTTTATCAAAACAAAATATTTAAAACAGGTTTAATGAAGAGAAGTTTAAACATTCTTATATTTTAGTTTTGCTCTCCCTGTTAATTACCTGCCAACTCAAGCTCAAGTCCTCATCCAACCATAACCTTTTCTAATGCCATCAGTCAACCTAACCAACCTCTGTGAAAAGAGAGGTCGGAGCTAGAGGTCGGAATACTTATTATTTTTACCTCAATGGACCCAACAGGCTAAAAATTACGTTCCTATGCTGCAATTAGGAGATGTCAGTTTCTGTCTCTCACTGTCCTTGAATCCTTGCAGGGGAAGGATCCAGAATTTTTCTTAGGAGTTGATGCATGACAAAAGAATGATGTAACCAATGAACCACATACTTAGTTTTTTTTTTGCAGAATACTAGTTATATTAGAAAGCCACAGGTCATCTCAGGGGGGGGGGGTGAGGGGGGTGCACACCCCCTTCCCTCCTCCCCTAGACCCACCCCTGCCTTGTAATATTTACCACGATGATTGGGTTTGAGTTTGTATTTTATTTACTCTTTTCAGATTGACAGAAAGAGCACTGCAAAGGTAGATTACCTGAAGGAAGTCGAGGCACAAATACAGAAGAGATGGACTGAGAAGAAGACTTTTGAGACAGACTCAGTTCTTGTAAGAAAAACATGTAACCTAAATATCTTTAAAATTTGCATTATTTTGCTTCAGATTCTTACAAAATGTTTGTGTGGATAGTATGGTGACTGTTTTTATCTCTTTTTCACAGCCTGGTTCACCTGAAGCTGAGTAAGTACAGAAAATTGTACATGTATCACTGAGTTTAATGTAAAAATATCATTGATTTTTAGTGTTTCAGGTATTTGAAAGCATATGCATGTACATACATGTACAGTGTATGTATATCTGTCTGGATTTCCAAAAAACCTACCTATCAAAAATTACAGCCATTTGACCAAAATACACAGTACAATGTACATCCAAACCTCAAGTAATTTTACTTTGCTGCAGGTGCCTCCTTTCCCCTTCCCCCGCGACCCCTTGCTTCGCGTGTGTGCCCATTTTCCCCTTTCCCCTTCCCCCGCGACCCCTTGCTTTGCGTGTGTGCCCATTTTCCCCTTTCCCCTTCCCCCACGACCCCTTGCTTCGCGCGTGTGCCCATTTTCCCCTTTCCCCTTCCCCCGCGACCCCTTGCTTCGCGCGTGTGCCCATTTTCCCCTTTCCCTTCCCCCGCGACCCCTTGCTTTGCGCGTGTGCCCATTTCCCCTTTCCCCTTCCCCCGCGACCCCTTGCTTCGCGCGTGTGCCCATTTTCCCCTTCCCCCGCGACCCCTTGCTTCGCGTGTGTGCCCATTTTCCCCTTTCCCCTTCCCCCGCGACCCCTTGCTTCGCGCGTGTGCCCATTTTCCCCTTTCCCCTTCCCCCGCGACCCCTTGCTTCGCCCGTGTGCCCATTTTCCCCTTTCCCCTTCCCCCGCGACCCCTTGCTTCGCGCGTGTGCCCATTTTCCCCTTTCCCCTTCCCCCGCGACCCCTTGCTTCGCGCGTGTGCCCATTTTCCCCTTTCCCCTTCCCCGCGACCCCTTGCTTCGCGCGTGTGCCCATTTTCCCCTTTCCCCTTCCCCCGCGACCCCTTGCTTCGGCGTGTGCCCATTTTCCCCTTCCCCCGCGACCCCTTGCTTCGCGCGTGTGCCCATTTTCCCCTTTCCCCGTCCCCCGCGACCCCTTGCTTCGCGCGGGTGTCCATTTTCCCCTTTCCCCTTCCCCCGTGACCCCTTGCTTCGTGTGTTGCCCATTTTCCCCTTTCCCCTTCCCCCGCGACCCCTTGCTTCACGCGTGTGCCCATTTTCCCCTTTCCCCTTCCCCCGCGACCCCTTGCTTCGTGCGTGTGCCCATTTTCCCCTTCCCCTTCCCCCGCGACCCCTTGCTTTGCGCGTGTGCCCATTTTCCCCTTTCCCCTTCCCCCGCGACCCCTTGCTTCGCGTGTGTGCCCATTTTCCCCTTTCCCCTTCCCCCGCGACCCCTTGCTTCGCGCGTGTGCCCATTTCCCCTTTCCCCTTCCCCCGCGACCCCTTGCTTCGCCCGTGTGCCCATTTTCCCCTTTCCCCTTCCCCCGCAACCCCTTGCTTCGCGCGTGTGCCCATTTTCCCCTTTCCCATTCCCCCGCGACCCCTTGCTTCGCGCGTGTGCCCATTTTCCCCTTTCCCCTTCCCCCGCGACCCCTTGCTTCGCGTGTGTGCCCATTTTCCCCTTTCCCCTTCCCCCGCGACCCCTTGCTTCGCGCGTGTGCCCATTTTCCCCTTCCCCCGCGACCCCTTGCTTCGCGCGTGTGCCCATTTTCCCCTTTCCCCTTCCCCCACAACCCCTTGCTTCGCGTGTGTGCCCATTTTCCCCTTTCTCTTTCCCTTTCTAGCAGTACTTTTTAAGTTAGTCTTTATGATGGTTACTAGCCCCTGCTAGTTGACACACTCCCTTTGAACTCAACAGGCCAATAAATTTAATTTATGTCAGTTTGTGCTCTAGTAATTTATCTTGATTCCACTTGCCATTATTAATCTCTGTTGGCAAAATATCTTCCAGCTTGTGATAAAACAATATATTGTCTTAATCTATTAATATTATTCATCTTATTGTTACAGGAAAGACAAATTTTTTGTCACATTTCCATACCCTTACATGAATGGGAAACTTCATCTGGGGCATACATTCACACTTTCCAAGGTACAGTACAGTACAGACATATGTATATACAGTATATGGATGTAGTGTATGGAATGGTATGGTATGTAGAGTCAGGGTTCATGGAAAGTACTGGAATTTTAGTCTAGCATTTTCCAGGACTGGAAGGATGTCTTGGACAGTCCTGGAAATTTTGTGCTTAACTCAAGTGATAAAGTTTTCTGAATAATAATAATAATAATAATAAGTTAGTCTTAGTTGCTTAGAAAGCTGAGTATTCAAGAAACCTCACTTGAGTTGCTCAATCAAACAGTTTGCACAGGACTGCTAAAGAAAAGATGGAAGCCTTGCAAGTCATTGAAGAGCAGCTGGATGAGAAGCTCCAACAGCTGTTAAAATTCTTAATTTACAATGTGTAATAGGGTTCCTGGAAAAAACGTTCTGAGGCTTGGAAAAGTTGTGGATACCTATTTTGTTTCTGAAAAAGAGTACGGACCCTGTATGCAGTATATGGTATATGGATTTAGTCTTATTATTTCTTTGCTATTCAATTTACTACCTGATTTCAATGTTGGGGGTAACGGTTATCATAAAACATCCTGAAAAAATTTTCAGGACTGCAAAATGTTCTGGGTGATTTTTTTCCTGAACTTGCTAAAGGAAATAATTCTAAGATGATTACATTCGAAATGACTCTTAATTTTCTAATTCATGTTACCCTGTATGTCTTGCTTGGATCTAACCTTATTGACATTATATTTATTGGATTTTCTTGAAACAGTCAGAGCAAACAGAGAAGTTGTACATTATCCAAATAGTTGACTAAAATATTATGAACATCAATCACAAATGTATCCATGTACCTTATTTACACTGAACTGCTCTTAAAGTATATCATGCAATGAAATTACTTACAGCTGTATGTATCTCCTTACCCTTCCAATTGCAATGGGCTATACATCCATTAATACCATAAATCCATTTATTTATCATTACAGTCAAGAGATCCTTTAAGAAACCCAGCAAATTTAGTGTTTTATTTCTTAACATTGTGGGTGTCATTAAGGGCTGCAATTCTTATTAGAATGGAACTTGTTTAATCTATTTTCTTCGTTTTATTTTTTTTCTGTTTGTCCTTTGTATGTTGGTGGATTCTTCTCTCAGGCAGAGGTAAGGAACTCTTCTGCTGTTATGTACAGTAAGATTATTATTTTGATAAACTTGCACTTACAGTTTGCTAATCTCTGGAATAGAGAAAAAGCAAGAGGAGAAATATTGTAATCCAAAAATATCTACAGCTGTATGTGGCTTAATGCTATTATCAATAATGGTGATTTTCTTGGTGTTTTCCTGGCATTTGAACTTTCCCTTTATAGTCATTCTTCATGGGAAGGTTTGAACATCTCTTATTATTTTGTAAACTGATTAACCTTTTTCAGATAAATATATATACCCCAAATACATGTGTCTGACACAAATTCGAATATAATGGCAGTGAATTCAGCTGTCAGCTAGCAGTGATGGGGCATTCATTTATGCTTTCTGGATTTTAAAGATTTATAATCACAAAGAGTCCAAACTTAGTTTTGTGATGGTTTAACGAGGTCTTCCAAGGGGAAGAAGTGACAAATGACATGGCTCCAAAAACAGGCAACAATCCTCTCCCAAAACACCTAACACTGACAGAAATTGGTAAAACATGTGCGACAGTTTGAGACAGTGACAATTCACTTTCCATTCCTCTTAGTTTTCTTTGCCACAACGACATTTGTCCCTAACGAAACAAGCGACAGACAGAGTCGTAAACGAGGGACAAGGCAACACCAGACCACCCCTTGGAGGGCCTCTTTACTGTTCAGTAGTATGTAAATATTGTGTTGCTGTTTTTAATTAGTTTGCTGTGGGATATGAACGACTTAAAGGAAAAAGGTGCCTGTTTCCATTTGGTCTTCACTGTACGGGAATGCCGATCAAGGTAATGATATGAGTGCACCACTACTGTTGCTATACATGTAAATATTAGATGTGAAATCAAACTATTGTCTGGAGTTATAGTCAGGCTTTGGTAATTGCTTTTGATTAATGTATTCTATACCGGTAGTCTGTGCTAACCCAATGAAGACGTTGCACTACCGTAAAAGCTCTATTAAGCCCCCCCCCCCCCTCTTTTAACACCCCCTCTCTAATAAGCCCCCCATTTGGGAGTCGGTTTTGTAGTAAGCCCCCCCTCTCTAATAAGCCACCCTCCCCCCTCTTTGGGACACGAAATATTTGTAATTATTCCCTCCTAGTCCCTCTTACGAAATACACTTAATGAGGCCCAGTTGGTTTGTTTTTAAACAAATATATATACTGATTTCTGCTCAGTATTAAATAATAAAGTTTTCTGCAGTTGTTTGGGATTTGTACAGAAACTGTTTAATACAAAAAGGGCATGTTCAAAGATTTGAAATAAGCCCCCCCTCTCTATTAAGCCCCCCGTTAATAAGGCCTGAAATTAAATAAGCCCTCGGGGGCTTAATAGAGCTTTTATGGTATCAACCCTAACACTCAGATAATGTTGCAGCAAAATTTAAATTGATGGGTAGGAGTGGAAGTTGAGGTGTAATCAAAGGCAGTGTTATATATATATAATAAATATTGTTATTGATCAATTTTTGACATGTGCTTAACTGTAGTAAGGGAGCACTTTGAACGGTGACTTTTGGAGTCTAATATTGGACAGCCAAACTCAAGCTGCACAGCAGGCAATTTCTTCTGAGGACCACGGTGAAGAAATAACTGCAAAAAATGTGAAGAAGCATTCAAATAACCATGGGCCAAGCTAAAACAAACCACCAAATGAACACAAAAATAAAATGTAGCCCTTGTATCCTATGGGGAGTTTGTGTGAGTTCTCTGTCATGGATCCATTTATTTAATAATTTTTTTTTTTACGTTTAAATAATTTATATCCTGCTACTAATTTTTTTCAGGCTTGTGCAGACAAATTAAAGCGTGAAATGAGTGACTTTGGATTCCCACCCAGTTTCCCCCAAAAAGAAGAGAAAGAGGAATCTAAACAGGTCAGAACATTTATTTCTTAATTACCAGTATTCAAAAAGCTACCCAGCCCAGAAAGTGAGTGTTTCAGTACATTGGATGTTATTATTGTTGTTTACTATTCTTGCATTCAGTGAGCATCTTAATACCCACCCCCTGTCACACACACACACACACACACACACACACTCTGCCGTAAATAGGATGAACATTGTAGGCCTGGGGCAGCTAAACTAGTGCCCCCAGCATGTACAGTTTGTCACAGGTACGGGTACCCATTTATACACTTGAAGAGAATTTGCATTGAAACATGGCTACCATCACTACAAACTTACTGTGGACTTTAATGATCACTTTTAACCCTAAAATTTTTCAGTTGAATGTTCTTGGAACTTACATGTATCATTGCTGATACCAATACAAATCCATGTGTTTTATTTCCACAGGTGAAGAGCAAGATTGCAGCAAAAACAGGTGGTTTGGAGTATCAGTGGCAGATCATGCAGGCATTAGGACTGAGTGACGAAGAAATAAAAAAGTATGAATATATATATTAGTGTTTGTTTTGTTCATCAGTAATATGCAAATTACCATTAAACATTAAATATTTATTTATTTATTATTGTACATGTAATTTCAAATATTTTTTTATGGAATGATAATTAGTTTGTGAATGTTACCATTTAATATGATTTTCAGTTAGTGAATGAAATCAAGGAAGATGTTTCAAAAGTACTGCCAATGATCTTGGAGGTCCTAACCATATGCCCCATCAATAACAAATTTTATTGTATTTTCACACTTAAAAAAGTTGAAAACTTACCTACTGTATGTTCAGTTTTTTATATTAAATTTTCTTACAGGTTTGCTGATGCTGACTACTGGCTGGATTATTTTCCACCACTGGCAAAATCTGATCTTCAAAGCATGGGTTTGAAGGTACAGTTCCTTGATAAGTTATCTTAAGTTTTTAAATTTTATGATCTGCATCAGTTTACAATGGAAAAAAATACATTTGAGTGTTTTGAACAGGTACTCAGTTTTTAGGATGTTTGCATTAATTTTATTTTGGCTTTACAAAAAATTAATATAATATGAGGCATAAATTTTGTGTAACTTTCCTGAAACAATGAAAATGAGACATTTAATCATTGAACCATGCTTGATTTTTCCCACTTTGTTTACATTCAGTGACAATTAAGGTTGCTCAAAATGGTTTTGTTATTTTTAAACACCAACTCTTTACTGGACAATACTCCCATAATTTTTCATTTATTTCCTTGAACAGGGTATTTGACCAATTTTTAACATGTAAGGTTACCATAGCAACAGTACAGCCTCTTATAAACACCCTTAATTGTGGCTTTATGTGCCTGTAACTCAAAAACTAGTCTGGGGACCCAACTTTTTTTATTATTGAATTGCAATTAGCATACTAAGGTTCACCTTTCTGCAAAAAATATGTATGTTGGTTCAGAGCCACTTTAAATCCTTAACTGTTCTAAAGAGCTCACCATTATACTATTTTAAGTGGCAGTGGCAGCAGTCTATTTCTTTGGAGTTACAGTGTAGTGAAGTGCAAAACCATCCTCTTCTTTCTATATCCACAATACGTCACATTTAACAGAATAAATGACTGGCTACAATATTTTTAGGTGGACTGGAGACGTTCATTCATCACGACACATGTCAATCCATATTATGACTCATTTGTAAGGTGGCACTTCTGGACTCTGAAGGATGGTGGCAAGGTCAAATTTGGAAAAAGGTTATAATAATTTTGTCAATGTTTTGCTTTATTATCTTAATGTATATTTGTAGCTAATTATCTTCCCTTTTGTTTTTGTGTGGCAAAAATCAAACTAGATAGATACAAAAAATGAAATAAACTAATGTTTAAGTTCTGACATCAGTTTAACTTATTGAAATGGATAATTTTTTTGTGTGTGTTTCTTAGGTTCACCATATTCTCCCCAAGGATGGCCAACCTTGCATGGATCACGACAGACAGACAGGAGAGGTGCACCAAGCTGAATTACTGTTTATTTAGAACAGTGTTCTTTTCTTAATTTTCATAGTCCGTCCTCATGGTATATTTTGACAGAAATCACACGCTTACATGTAATTTTTCTACAGCTGAACCTCAATTTAACAAAGTGCTACTGGGACAAGGGAAATTGGTTCGTAATATTGAGGGTTCATTTATATCAAGGTTGTTTTCCATACATTTTAAAAGATCGAGCTGAAGAATATTTCATTTCATTTCATTGTTTTCTCCATTCAGATTATATTAAGAATTACTTTAATAATAAATACAAGGTAAAAAAAGCTGAAGAATATCATTATATCAAGGACTTCGTTATAATTATAGAGGTTCCACTGCGTGTTATAATTTGAAGTTGAACAGTTTATCAATAATTATTAATGTTCATATTATTCATTCGAATTTTTAAATGACTAATATTTACAAGGCTAAAGAGATTTAAAAAGTTTCATGCCTCGCAAGTGGAGGTTGGGTGCTCAGGGACCTGAGGGCTGGTACCAACGACCCAAACCCAGGTCGGTAGACCACCCTATAAGCCTGCCGTACCCACAACCTAGCCACGAGCCCCGCCTGCCACACCACACTAAGCCCCAAACCAAGCACCTGTCACACTGAACTAGTAGTTCAGTGGAAGAAAAATAAATAAAGCACATGCAAAAGGTGCATGCATAAAAAATATCGGAACCAGTGCTGACCACTGGACTGCCTGAAGACATCAGACATAAGCCAGAAGGCTATAAGGCAGCCGGCAACCCACAATATAATAGCAAATTCTAATGCCATACCATGCCAATAACTGAGCAAAAACTTGCTCCTAGTTGTTAACTATGGTTAAATTGCATTCAAGCCCATAAAAAACTGAACGTTTTCAGCACTAATCCATCTTCACTAAGCCCTGAAGATGGCTCAGTGCCGAAAATGTTTAATTTTTTACTTTTCAAAAATTTTTTAGTCTTGTAAATATTAGTCAATGGTAGAGAGGGAAAAAATTCTTTTATGTTTGGGAAAAACAGGGATTGGGTTCCTCCCACACTGGATCACATGACTTGCATTTGGTGCAGCTCCATTTTGGAAGATGTCCACCTTAGAATGTGTCTGTAAAGAAAATTAACTGCACCTTTGGAAGTTTGGTGTGTTCATCCCATAACATATATCATCTGTATTTCCCATCAGGGTGTAGCGCCACAGGAATACACAGGAATCAAGATGAAGATCTGTGAGCCTTTTGGAGGAAAATTAAGGTACTGTACTCAAGAAAGTTTTTGTTGTCATAGTTTTTGATGGTACGAGAGTACTGCACCATTATCGCAGGGGTCATGGGTTCGACTCCCACACAAGCCTGAAAATGTTTCAGGCTTTCTTTTCGTTACTGCTCAAGTATTTTAGCTTAGTGTTCATAACTGAGATGATCATTCACATATTCATTCTGTAATCAGCTGTTCAATATATTATGGACTTTGCATATTCACATTCATTTATTTCATCACTCATGGGTTTATTATGAATGAACAAAATGACCGGCTTCCAAGCGGCTTGTTAGCTTAGTTGGTAGAACGCTGCACCGGTATCGCAGAGTTCATGGGTTCGACTCTTGTACAAGTCTGAATTTTTTCAGGCTTCCTTAAATTCGCTACTGCTTTAGTAGTGCTCATAACTGCAACAATCATTCACATTGTCACTTTTTGATGATTAAGTTTTTGCAAAATAATTAATGTTGAAATGCCCGGGGCACTGCAGAGTTACCTTTTATCATGTATTACATCCTGACTGACTGACGGACGGACTGACCAGCCAACTGTAAAATAAATAAATGAAACAAATAAATTAAATTGGTTGACTGACTGATTAGCTGCAGTGTAGCTACACGAGGCTGGTTGTTGTTAAACTGAGTGAATGATTAATGACTGGCTCATGACTAACTGACTTTATGCATATGCTACGCGCTATGGGATCGCGATTTTCCGTTCTTCTGCTTATTCCCCGTAATAACGAGCGATCTTAAATAATAAGAGCGATCTTCTCCCTAGCTTTTAAGTAAAATGGTTCTCTTCCTCTCTTTTTCTGCTCTAGTTTTCACTGCCAAAACATCGTAGTATGTAGCGTAACAATGTAGTAGTCCGACAAAAATTGATTCACTGCAAAACAATGCCGTAATAGCGTAACAACATAGTAGTCCGACGAAAATCAATTTTTTTGGCTTGCAAGAATACATCATAATGGCAGTTTTCGCTTGCCTTCAGATAAGAGTCGTTCATTCCCTTGCAATTTACAGCGTTGTTTTCGTTTGAAATCTTTAAACAGCCCTAAAACAGTTACGTAATATCAAGTGTAATAACGAAAAAAAGTAAAAAGTGTTTCCTATTTCTGGCATACTGACTGATCGCTGATTTTATGGTGACTGAGGGGCATTTTGGCAAGCTGATATTTTCATAACATATTCTTGTACACTCATTCAGTGCATTGTCAGGGAAAAATGTGTTTTTGATGGCTGCAACACTGAGACCGGAGACAATGTATGGACAGACAAACTGCTGGGTGCAGCCAGACATTAAGGTAGGGAAATGATGCTTGTTGTAAACTTAATGTTTGTTATTGATAATGTATACTAATATTCTATAGACTGTAAAGTGATGATGGTGATGATGATGATGATGATGATGATGATAATTGATTTGTCAAAGGCTACTAGCTCGTCATAGACAATAATAATAGCTAAAATAGGATTCTTAAGTTAATTTACCTACTGTAGATAGATGTATATGTGGCATTGGTTTTCAAGTAACTTCTAGCAGACCCAAGGACAAAACTTGAAAGCGGGGAAATATCCTTAGTTCTAATTAGTATTAGTATAAATCTACTAGCGTTCTATCACGAATGCCGCTCTCTTATTGGCTACGCTACTCGCTATCTATTCTGTGATAGATAGTGAGTAGCGATTGTCAACAAAATGCCGGCCGCTTCTTCACGTTTTCGAACTGTTTACGAGGAGGATTTAGATAATTTACTTGTTTAGTTTTGAACAACTAGTAGATTTATACTAAAACAATTAGATTATTCGCTCTCGATTTCTATGCACGATGGCAGATTCGGGCCACGCCCTCATCAGCTATCACGCGCTAGAAATCTTGCGCTTATAATCTAATTGTTAAATATACTGGTCATCAAGGCTCCCAGTTTGTGTGAAAACATCACTAAATTTTGTCAAGGAGACTGTTTCTTTTACAAGGAGAATTGCTACTAAATTTACTGGCCGTTTCGAAAGTCGGGAATAACTTTTAGTGCGTTTTATGAGGAGGAGTTTAAATGAGATGAGAAATGGTGTCTGAAAGTAAAGGTGAAAAGTACTTTCCGTTTATGCAAGCTTTTCACGCTACAGTATTTGTGCCTCTTAGTCCGTTTATGAGCATAACACGCATGCAGAGTTTATGCAACATTGGAAATGTTCATTCGCAGTTGGGTTCCTAATCCAAGACTTGTTTAAGTGCATTGTCAAGATGTCACTGGCAAACTATAGCTGCAAAACGTTTTTCAATTGGTACATGTACCTCAAACTAAGTTCGCGTAGGTTTGGCTGAATCATTCTAGCTTCTCCTCCTACCTTGTTGCCAGGTATCATCAATAATGTTTTAGCTTTGTTAGCCATACACGACATATTTTTCTTTTAGTACATTGCCTTTGAGTCAAACATCGAGAATGAGGTTTACATCAGCACCCGACGAGCAGCGAGGAACATGTCGTACCAAGGGTTTACACCCAAGGAAGGAGTAGTTAATGTGCTGCTAGAGCTGACAGGGCAGGTCAGTACAGGCTGAAATTACTTTTCGTTGTTTTTGTTTCGACTTACCTGAAGCCCGTTTGATACTTTGGGAGGAGCGCATGCATAAGATGAGGCACAGGCGTAAGGAAGTCGTGTAGAAATAGCGTGAGATAAGCAAGAAAAGAAGCTGTTTTCTCTTCTTATGCCTGTGCTTATTTCGCTAGTGGCAATGTGCGTGAATTCAGCACAAGCATCAGCAGAAGAACTCATCAACACTGAGCGCGTGCCTATGTAGCTTATCTTTGTGGTTATTTCTTTGGTGGGAACCCGTGTGAGATAAATTCTAGCATGCGATCAAAAACACTTTGCCTATCACGCCGATTCCCACTCGATTTTTTCTTACCTAAGTGTGAACTAGGCTTTACAGTGTATCAATTAAAAGCTAAAAGTGCTTCGGTATTACTTGTTTTACAGGACATCATGGGGATTCCTTTAAATGCTCCGCTCACAGCACACTCTGTAGTGTACACTCTTCCTATGCTGACGATTAAAGAAGACAAAGGTGAGACAGCAGCACTGTCGTGATAGCGAAAGCTTTAGAGCGATGTTCGTTTGACCTTGAAACGATGAACCGCGACAACAAACGTAATAAAAATAGCGATTTGATTGGCTTTGAGAACAGAGACAAACCCTCGCGGATTTTTTTTTACGCATTTCCAGCATTTCCTTGTTTCCTTGTTCCATATTTGGCGCTAAACTGTTCTGATCTTGTAAGCTAGTAGCGGATGAAACAAAAATGTTGTGAATACTTGCGCAAGGCGTTTTTCAAGGAAATTGCGCTATTAAACCCATGACGAGCAGGTTGATAATAATTGTTATTATCCTACATAGCAAATAATTCCGTTTAATGTTTATCCCCCCACCCCCTACCCCCTTTGTTAGCTCAGTTAGTAAAAGCTCTCCTCTGCTGGACTGAAGGTCGTGGGTTCAAACCACGTAAAATGAACGCTTTTTGCGCGCATCCAAAATTCGAAAATCGGCGTTTTTTACGCTCAAGAACCACACGGAAACGCTTGCTACGCGTGCTAGGCCTGTCCCAGCTTACACCTAAGGTTTAAATGGTGGCTGGGCCTTGGGCTGACCACCAGTCGCTGGAATTCTGCACAACTGCTTTAGTTTTGGTTTTAAGTCACTCAATTGAAAACCGCTCTAATGCAAGGAATAAACTCATGTGGTAATGCTCCTGTCTCTTTGGTTTATTCCCAGGTACTGGTATTGTGACGTCAGTCCCTTCTGATGCCCCGGATGATTACGCAGCTCTCAGGGACGTGAAAAACAAAGCGGTCAGTGAGATATGCCCAAAGATGACGAGTAACCACGATTCATTTAAAGACATAATTATAATATTTCATAAAAACAGTCGCCTATTAAAAATTGCTGTCTTTGAAAGGATATATTTTTAACCAGTGAAATATTGGGTTCATTAACTCACATTTGTTAAACAAGCATTTAAAATCATACCAAGACAAGTTGGTTTTATTTGCAGTATATGTGAAGTGAGCAAAGCTCCTGCTTGTCGGGGCCGATGGTAATTTCTTTTTTTCCTTCCAGTTCCATTTATACAGGTCTTAAATGTAGGATCTAATAATTATAGTAATTACTTTTTGTCGTTAGAAAATCCTCCTTCATACCACTGGCAGCAGATCAGTTTTCAATTGAGTGTCAAAAGTAATTCTCCTTTGCTTTGTTTTGCTTTACTTCGCACTGTGATTGCTTGGCAAAACTCGCGCCACATTTTCAACCAATGAGACAACTTGCTCACATGCATTTGCCCGCGCTTGGCGTCGGTTACATGTAATTACTTCAACGTCTGATTGGTTCATTACACTTTTTACATCTGTTGTGATTGGCCAGAGAAATTGCTTTAGTTTTGGTTTCACGACACTCAATTGAAGATCGCTCTGATGCCGTTTTGTATTCTAATATCAAGGCTTTCAGGCAGAAGTACGGCATTACAGATGAGATGGTCCTTCCTTTTGAACCAATCCCCATCATCCGGGTCCCTGGTTATGGGGACCTTTGTGCGGTGAAGGCGTGTGATGACCTCAAAATAAAGAGCCAAAACGACAAGGACCTTCTGGTGGAAGCAAAAGAGCTCACCTATAAAAAGGGCTTCTACGAGGGGACCATTATCGTCGGGGAATTTGTGGGGCAGAAAGTTCAGGACGTGAAAAAACTCGTGCAGAAGAAAATGGTAGACAGCGTAAGTTTGGATAATTTGCTTTCTTTGTCATTTTCTGAAAAATTTTTGTCGTTAAAAAGATGTAGTTTTACTTGGTTAGTTTATTTGTCCACGTTTCTTGTATGCAAACACTTACCACCCCAAAAAGGTTTTTTATGACAGTCACGCTTTGCGCTAAATTCAAACACTAGCGTCTTTTCATATATTTCATGGTTAACAGTGTTTGTTATCTGTATTTCATGATTCCAGGGCGAAGCCCGAATTTACATGGAGCCAGAAAGAAAAGTGATTTCTCGCTCAGCGGATGAGTGTGTTGTGGCTCTCTGCGATCAGTGGTAAGATAAAAGCTGGATCAAGCATTACCGTAGCCTGCGTTGCAATCGTAATCTAATCCCCGTTAGTAACGTCTGCGAAGCAGCGTTGAATTCCTTGTTCTGTGTACCAGAAATTGAGTACGCGCTATGATTGGGCCATCAACAAAAGGCTTTTGTTGACGGCCCAATCATAGTGCGTACTCAATTCCTGGTACACAGAACAAGGAATTCAGCGTTGCATCACAGACGTTACCAACCGGAGTTAGATTACGTCTGTGACGCAGGCTAACACTACCGAGGCTTAATAGACCATTTCGGAAAATACCATAATACTCTTTGTTTGTCCTCCCAAATTTTGCATAAGCATTGTTTCCAGTTTCTCTTGGGACTTACAATGGTCCCAAGAGAAAACAAAAACAATGCTTATGCAAACTTTGGGAGGACAAACAAAGAGTATTACGGTATTTTCCGAAAATGGCCTATACCGAGGCCTACTGAGAGTTAAATGAGCCTCGTTAAGAATTGAGGTCGAACGAACATATACGCAGATTATTCCCCCCCCCCCCCCCCCGTCCACTGTTACTGCTAATACTTCCCGTATGGCAGCGGTTTTCAGTCGAGTTTTTGTTCGTTCGTTTCCTTGTTTTGCTTTACTTGGCTCTGTGATTGGTTGGGAAATCTCACGCCACTTTCTCAACCAATGAAAAGTGAAGCCAAAGCCACTCGTCACTTGCTCGCACGTAAATTTCCCGCACTTTGCGCCGCTAACGTGTAATTGCTTCGTACTCTGATTGGTTCATTTCCCTGTAGCACCTGTTGTGATTGGCCACAGTAATTGCTTTGTTTTTGTTTTGCGACACTCGATTGAAAATAGTTCCAACAGAAACGACATACGCAGGAGCAGTCTCCTTCAAATACGAGTTGTTTAAGTTGTTTAAGTCTTCAAAATTAAATTTACCAGCACCAAAGAGGGGGATTTCATTAGTTGTTTGGAATGTCATTTTTCTTGTCCAACTGACAATCTCCTGTCCAACTTGAATTTTGTATTTCTCAATTTTCTTTCATACTTCTTTGAACAGCCTTTTTGCTTATCACTATTTTATAACTTGTAATCATAAATAATAGGGCGCATTTTGTTTGGACTAATAATAATAATAATAATAATAATAATAATAATAATATTTATTGACTTATATTGGGCAAATATCAATGAAAAAATTTCAACGACTAATTATTCCTTAAGATGCTATTTACAAATCCTACTTAATAATTTATACAAATAATTTATACAAATAATAATAAATTAACTAGAAAATGCCTTTTGAAGCAAATTTAAACCTATCTACCGTAGATATATTTCTGACAAAAAGAGGAAGAACGTTCCATAATTTGGGGGCAGCTATATAAAAAGATCGATCACCCAGCGTGGGAAAAAAAATTGCATGTTGCGATGTTAAGAAGTTCCGGAAGAGACGGTAACTTTCAATCAGATTACTGTTCTATTCAGAGCATTACATATTCCGGAATGTCCCCGTAAAAGTGCGCCCAAAGATTGTAATTGTTTCGAGAGGACTGAGCAAGAAAACCAACTCAACCTCGTAGGTTTGTTCTATTTTATTTTATCTATTTGCCATCACAAAGTAATAATACATAAACTATAAGATTAAATAGAAAGGAAAGTGGCGACAAGACCTAAAAAAAAACTATATAGAGCTGATGAGAGATTAGGCCTCCTCGAGCTACGGGCAATAGTTGTTTACATGAAAAGAAGCAAATGATGGCGTTAAGTCTATGGTGGAAAGTAATTTTAGATCCTTATTCATAATTATTTACTTATTAATTTACCCTTAGGTACTTGGATTACGGGGATGAGTCCTGGAAAAACGAGGCTCGAGAGGCACTGAAAGACTTAAACACGTGAGTAGTTTCCTTTCTCTATATATCTAAGGCTTGGAACTTTTCTAAAATATTCACAGCGATGATGAAGATTTAATTTCAACTGAGGACCCAATATGTCTCGTGAGTAGTTTAACCAATGGATCCTTCTGAGCTGTGAAAATGTTCTCTCCGTTTATATGCATATAACGTGACAAACTGGCCCAAGGTGAAACCTGGTCAAACCTGGTTCTCACATACCCACGGCGCCATCGCCGGTGATATGCGGTGACCTACGTTCCCATCTACATTTGTTATCGCCACCTTACCGACGCTGATGTGCCTGCAAAGTTGAGCTCGAGTTAACTTCGCTGGTACATCAACGGTGAAGGAAGCCCAGGGAAATCTTCTGCTCTCAGGGGTTGATGTACTCATGTATCTGAACAGTACCCCAGGTACTCCCAGAGACCACATCGCCTATATATGAAGACCAGGCTTTACGCCAAAACAAAGGATCATCTAAAATCAGATTATACCTCGTCATATAACAATAACAATTTTCTGTGACTTGGTACAGTACGTGGCTATGCTCTCTCTTGGTTTGCTCGACTTTACCCTTAACCCAGTTTTCCCTACTCTCCTACACAGCTGTTCTTTGTCGGCTGCGTATGATACTACGTTTCCCTTCAGATGTTACAAATGTGTGCTTATTCGTGGTTAAGAAATTCCTGACCATCTGTTACTCTTTGGAGGGCTTTTTGGTCACAGTGCGTTGTGGCCATGTACATGGCATGGTTGTTTTCTGTTCCCTATTGTGTTGTTTCCCGTTTACTCCCGATTTTAGCCTGTTGCAGGTGTTCAGATTGTGGGGAGCGGCGAAGGTTGTGACATTACTGTCTCAGAACAGTTGCTTAACTTAGGTCATGGAATTTTTTAAAAAGTCGTGGGAAAAGTCCTGAAATTTTCACAGCTCAAAAGTGTACGAACCCTGTGAACGCCTGGAACAAGCTGTACCCATTTTCCAGCTGTAACCAGGTATGCAAATGGTTGCTAAAAGACCCCATGAAAATCCTTTCGAAACCCCTGCGTGGAACGCGGGAGAGGCCGGTCGGGAATGTGACCAGCCTGTCTCATTGTTAGCGTGACCACTTACTTGAACATTGCGTGACATTTGTTTAAAGATACGCGGAGGAAACCAGGCGAAACTTTGAGGCCACATTGGATTGGATCCAAGAGCATGCATGTTCAAGGTCGTACGGTTTAGGTGAGGTGATGTATATTTATACCATTGCTGGATCCGAAGGGCATCAAACCATTAACTATATACTCGAATATGTCGTTTCATCTGTTGATTTGATAAGATCAGTTGGCCAGCGTAAAGAGATTCGAGAGCTCGAATCTGGCCATTTACCTTATCAACTCGGTTGACAAAACCAGTTCCCATATATGGAGAAACCAATCCCATATATGGAGCGGTTTTCAGTTGAGTGTCGAAAGTAATTCTCGTTTGCTCTGGTTTTGCACTGCTTCGCTCTGTGATTGGCCAAGAAAACTCGCGCCACTTTCTCAAACAAAGAGAAGCAAAACTAAAACCAATCGCGACTTGCACGCGCGTATTTTCCCGCGCTTTGCGCCGGCTACATGTAATTGCTTCGTATTCTGATTGGCTCATTTCTCTGCTAACGTCTGTTGTGATTGGTCATAGTAATTGCTTTGGTTTAGGTTCTGTGACACTCAATTGAAAATCGCTCTATTTGCTATTTATAGTTCGTAATTCTAAATTACGTTTCGACCAAAATGATTTGAGGAGATTTGAGCTCGCACCAGCCTTGTGCACCCACATTTTACAGGACTATTAATGTTGAGCTTTTGGAATTAGCTCACCCATATAATTTCTTGGAACGCCGGACAAATTGCAATTTGTATCAGCTGTGATGAAGGTCTTTGTTTATGCGAGGACATGTTTGTCTTGTGAAAATTGTCACCAATGGATCCTTCTGAGCTGAGCCACGTTAGTTTTGGCGAAAAACTGTTTTCTTAAGCCAGTATTTTAACCAAGGCTAATAGGACTATGTCCGGCGTCAATTTTTCACGACACTTTGAGGCGCAGAGTCACACTTGCAACTAATACACGTTTATCCGCTATATAGTGACTTACCAGCTGGATAACGTTATCCACTCTGTGAACATAGCAATTGATGGGGATTTGTTTTCATCCTGATAATGATAACGATGATGATGATAAATAAAAACAAAACCCTTGTAACTAAATCTAACCAAATCTATGAACAACAGGGTTGGAAAAAAAATTAGGGAAAAGAGATTTTTTCCAAGGTCAGGGAAAAGTCAAGGAATTGTACATGAAGTCAGGGAAATTCTAAATTCTACCTGCATGAAAGTCAGTGACAAGTTAGGAAAATTTTACTTTTGGCTAGCCGTTAGGTTTGGGAAGGAGATTCCTTGTTAGTAAAGGTGACGTTATTTCAAAAAATTCTTGCAAAGATATTGATTTCCATGGCTTAATTGCAAGCTTCATTCTGACTCTCCAAGGATTTGTCTTGGATGGTCAGTGAGAATTGGCACCTTGAACAATGTCAAACCTACACATCTTACAACAGCTCATGAAACTGAACATGGACAGAATCTATCTATAAAATTTCAGATGAATAGTTACCCTGGACAAAGAACAATCTACAAATGCGAGATTCTGTGATCATCAATAATTTTGCTATTTAATTAAAGTTTCAGCCGGCTAATGTTATGTTGGTAATCTCGACAGGGACACGGCTTCCATGGGATGAACAGTATCTGATCGAGTCTCTATCTGATTCGACTATCTACAATGCGTACTACACGGTCGCCCACCTGCTCCAAGAGGGCTCTTTTGATGGGTCCACTGGTGGACCCCTTGGAATAAGGTACATCATGATTAGCGGAACCTTGAAAACACAACGTCAGTTTTTAATCCGTTAAATATGTTTGGACTGGCAATCCTTCATCGTCAGTCCTATTGAAACATGTTTTTCAGATTAAAAACTGATGCTGTATTTCTAAATTTTGCGACCAATTTAACATCGTGTGAATGATGTATATGAAATGAATCATATATGAACTGCGGAAATGAAATCAAATGAAGAATGATCCTCGCAGTTGTGAACGCAATTTATGTAATTGCGAAAAGAAGCCTGAAAAAAATTCAGGACTTCAACGGGGTTTCAACCCGTGACCTCATAATTGACCTGCTCCCAACGTCAGTGGCTTCGTAGCTCAGTTAGTTAGAGCATCGCACCGGTAATCGCGAGGTCACGGGTTCAAACCCCGTTAAAGTCCAGAATTTTTTTCAGGCTTCTTTTCGCAATTACATAAATTGCGTTCACAACTGCGAGGATCATTCTTCATTTGATTTCAATTTAACATCGTTGAAAGCTGATATTGCTCAATAGATCTCATTTGAAAGATCGTACGTTTGGATTTAATAAACAGATTTGAATGTCATACAATGACTTTTATAAATACTGTATCAGAAGAGGGTCTCAATGGGGTAGTGTCTTTTACGGCTAACGGTTAATATCGGCTTTTTTGTTAAAAATTAATTACCATTGTTTAAAAAAGTTAAAAATTAATTTTCATTGTTGTAAAATCTCAGGAACATTCTGGGGTAGAAAACTGTGGTAATACACTACCACAGTAAACTATATCTGGTCTATATCTTCATTCCTACACTGATGTACACTGCGGTACTTTGACGAACACAAAACAAACAAAACAAGAAAGTATATTTACTCGTATTTTACAAAGCTTAATGATAAATGTGCCCAATGAAACATTTGAAATAACATCCATGCTGCATAGGTAACAGTTCTTCAATTCACCTTAATGACGTGAGTTATCGTTTTGTGACCGCCTAAACATCAAACCTTCTCCACGCTTTGACTTGTCTTCCAGACCTTGTTATCACAGGTTTACCAGTAACCAGTTCCTCTGAGTCAAAATCTGCTGAATCAACATCACTATGATCGGAATCGCTTTCGTACTCCTCCACCTGGTTGAAATCAGCCTCGGACACGAGCGTGAGTTGCGGAACAATGGTATCACTTACGAAACTTATTGCGCACCCTTCGTTAGCAACAGAGCGGTTTTCTAAGGAGGCAGTGTGCGTCGGGTTAACTTGGTCGGCTGGAAAATGATCCCTCATTGTAACAGCGTTAGGATTTGCCTTTGCATACACTGCCGGAGGAAGAGCTCTTTTTGTGATATTAGATTGGTATTTTAAAGTTACTATGAATGCACATTTAATGGCTCATGAACCGGCGAAAACGTATCTATGAGAAAGCCGTCGAACTACTAAGCATTTGGCTTCAATTATGACAGAAATTACAAAATTCCAGAGTCCAGTGGTTTTGCTTGACGATTGCAAAAGTACGACCACTCCGACCACGTGCCAAACCTGTCAAACCTGCTTGCCTGCTACGTCGACATAGCAAATGAAAACACACATGCAGCCTATTTTATCGTTAATTTAATGAAACTACTTACCGTTTAGCTCGCTCTCCCCATCTGAGGCAAGCAAGACGGGCAATTCTAGCTCCAGCTGCTGCAGGATCGATATGTCGAGATTTTCCGTTTTGCCACCAAATTTTGCGAGGCGGTAGAGTTTCAGGTCAAACGACCCTAGCCCGAACTTCTTGGCTAAGTCCAAGATCAGAAAATCTATGACATGTTTTCTAAATGAAGGGAACGATCTGTGTTGTTCCTCAATTTTTATCCTCGCCTTGTATCTTTCAATGGGTTTTTCTTCACCAGTGCGATAAAAACTAATAACAGCTTTGACTACGGATCGCAAAGTCGTCAAATCATGAATAAAGAAACTGGACATGGTCTAAAAATAGTAAGAGCTGTC